>JAPPVO010000014.1:137937088-138252173 GCA_030407325.1 Camellia japonica
ATAGCCTCATGGTAAGCATGCTATCATGGCAGTCACTCACACGCATGCAAGGATGCTAAAGCGTAAAAACTTACCGAGTACTCCAAGCCAAAACAGAAGCTATGTTAGAAATCCATGCATGATCCTAACTATACAGAAATGCCTAATGCAACACATGCAAAAATGCAACTATAGCAGGCTCGGCTATTCTAAACATGGCATATGGAATGCTACAACTAACATGTATTCAACTTGGAATTGAAATACAAATGCAGTTAGTATGATGCGCCGAGCCCGGTGCATGCAAGACATATGAATGAATGCAAACATGCTATCATACTGTATGCTAAATTTAAATATGCCCTAATCTAACTATCATAAGCTGGTAAATAAAAGGGAGAAAGACGTGGGGTTGGAAGACATACATCACACGCACGCACACTTATTACAATTGTGCCCTCGCTCTGAGGGTCCGAATAAATAATACAGTCCCGAATGAATAATTACAGTCCGAATAAATACAAAATCCTAATTAATTTACAAATTAATCTAGGAAAGCATTAAATTTAGCATGCAAGCTGGGGACTGCCTCGACTCTGTTCCGGATGGTGAATGATGCATGTTTGAGTTGCTTGGCGCGGAAATCCATTGCGATGCCCCGATTAGCCTCTGTTTACAATTGAGCCGGGATATTGCGCGAAGCCCCAAAAGATTGTCGGTTTCTGATTTGCTGCAACAGAGAGCAGGAAAGGGGCATGGCAATGTATTTTTACATATGTATGCTTGGCTACTCTTCAGGGAGCGTAGTCCTCGATCCTCGTGCCACCAATCACGCATATCGATGCATGATGGCCGAGGAGTCGATTTGCATGACTCAATATGGAATGAATGCACATGAAAACATAACAAGGCCTAGACTCCATCATGGATAATCCGGAGTGTCGGCGACAGGGAATTGAGACACGTTCCGTCACTCAAGGTACAAAACGTCCCTCGTTTCCCATGCTCGGGCTAACTCCTATCCCGAACACAATGCAATATGCATGACATGCATGAATGCAACTAATATACAACCTAGCATACACAATGCTATGAAATGGCATACACAATGCTCGATGTAACATGACATGCACGATGCTTTAACATGCAACCTAGCATACGCAATGCTATGAAATGAAATGGCATACGCAATGCATAATGGACTTACACCAACATGAGTGGACCTCAGTCACACTCACATCAGTGGCCATTAGATGGAAATGAGACACTCGAGATGCGTGCACACGTGCACGCGAACCGAGGACCGACCCTAAGGCACGAATGCCACTCTACCAAAGCATGGCAAGGCATGGAATATGGCATACAAACATGCGAATTTCAGCACTAAAATATGATGCTAAACAGCCCCGAAACATGGCAATATGGCACCCGATGCATGAGATGAACCTCGAAACTCAAAACTAGGCATACGCAATGACCTATAGTTATACAAAGCATGCATTATTTGATCATGAAGCATGAAGACAGAGTCAAGGTAGTCCCAAAACATGAAATTTTCTAGTTCAAAGCATGGCCAAAAGATGCTAGCAAGATGGCCTAAAATAGCATGCGATTTTGACTATCAAACATGGATTACATGGCACGTATATGAAGCAAGTGAGAACTCATCAAACCAGCAAAAATCATTGAATTAAACATGCCAAAATATGCCCAAATACACATGGAAAGACAGCCAACACATGCACAAATGAGAGGCTCCTTTGGAAGGGCATACAAGGGGTTATTAAGCACATGCAAGATAGACATGAAGCATGACCAAAACAACTCTGGAAATCAAATATGGTAGTCCCAAAACTCACCAAATTGACCCTGAAATGTGACTTCAAAGCATGCAAGATAGGGTCTCTTTGGAAGGCCAAAATGACCATCAAACAAGTCAAGGTGAGAGGGGGGCACCCCCCTCTGATTTGGAGGCTCAAAACAATGTCAAAGCCACTGGAAATCCACTGGATTCTAGTGGCTAGAAGGTCAAACAAGGCATGCAACAAGGGCTAAGGTGTAAGGCTCAAAATAAGAGGGAATCAAGCATATAAGGAAGCATGTGACCTCAAATAAGAAAATGCCCTTAATAAAACTTGAAGATGATGTCAAAACAAGTCTTTTTCCAGTTTATAACAAGTCTCAAAAATGGACATAAATAGGGCTAATCTATCATGAAAAAATGGCCCTAAAAGAGAGAATAGAGACAAGGGATAGAAGCTGGCCCCAAATGGCAAAGAGCCCTTCAAAAAAATTTAAGAGGGGCTCAAAACAAGGCACTTTACAGTTTACATAAAGTCTTGAAAATGAACAAAAGTGAGGCTAAATCAACATGCAAGAAAAAGGCCTAAAAGAGGGATAGAGAGACAAGAGGTAGTAGGAGACCTCAAACAACAAGAGGTCCTTGATCAAACATGGAGAGGACCTCAAAATATAACCTTTTTCAGTTCATGACAAAGTCCAAAAATGCTTGCAAGTATAGCTTATAAATGAAGCAAAAAAATACAAGTTTGAAGGAAATAGACACTTACCCTTGAAGAGCAGCAAATCAGCAACTTTTGGACCAAAATTCTGAACTTTCAACCTCTTCAAATGTCCTCCAAGGTGCTGGAATAAGTGATGGAGAGGGTAGGCTAGGGGTTGTAGTGCAAGTGGTGCAAGAAAATGGGTGTTTGGAGCTTGAAAATGGAGAGTAATGGAGGAGGAGGGTTATGAGCCTAAGCCAAAAGTGTCTAACCCTTAACAATGGTGGTGGAGTGTATATTATATAGAGGGAGAGAGGCTAAGAAAATGGGGGGAAAAACAAATTCAAAAATGGAGCCAAAACTTGTCTCTCTTGGAAAATGGGAGATATATCATCATATATAGCAAAAGCAACACTAAAGGTCGAAAATATCTGAGCTAGGGACAGCTGGAGGTTGTGGAAGACAGTTGGAGGAAGACATCTGTCAATTTTGGGCTTTCTGGGCATAAGTGGCCGGCCTACCACCTTTTATGGTCGGCCTGCTACTTTCCAGGACAAAAATTGGTCTTCCGGAAAGAAAGGTGGCCGGCCAGTGATTGAGAAGTCCAAAGGTGGCCGTCCAAGTGTCCAAATTGAAGCCCCGGAAGTTAGCTTTCCAATGGCGCAAACCTTGTATTAAACTTCCTTCTGCGGAAAATGTTATGCCTGTTTTGGTGAAGCCGCGCAGATTCAGTCCAACCGGAGAGATGCCCTACTTCAATCAACCATATCTCCCCCGTACGGAATTGGCTTTAGGAGGTTCTTAAGTGCAAAATGAAGCCCCGGAAGTCTTCTTTCCAACGGTGGTGGCCTCATAACTGGATTCCAAGTATGCAAATGAATAGGCCCAATTCAGCGAGGGCTGCTCGACTCTCTCTTAACAATTCATGCCCATTTTCTCCCCTAACTGGGTTTCTTTCCTCTTCTCTTCTTTTCTTCAACTTCAAACCCCTAAGTAAGGTGTTTTGAAATATTTTTCAAAGATTTCATCTCTCTTTCATTCATTCCTACTTTGTCCTTGCTCGGTTTACCGAAAAGCGCAACATTTAACGAAATGCGAGCGTTGGAACATCGTAGAAACTTTATTTCAAAAACGTTTTGAAAGAGAGGGTTTTAAGGTCTAAAATCTTTTGATCAAAATTGTTTTGGTCCAAAAAGGGGTATGAAGTTGAGCTTTGACTCTCTCTCCTTGCCGAAGAAACTGAACTTTTTCCCTACACACCTTTCTCCACCATGTAAACCATCAGTCGCGTCCAAGTCTTAAGGGCGGTCAAAAATAGGGTGTCTACAGCGAGAAATGGAGTAGAATTGATAGAGTTTTAGTTGACCTAAAATCGTTAGAGGGGTTTAAATTAAAACTCTAAAGACTGCCAAGACTTCTTTCTGACCATTGTCATATACTGTTGATGGAGGATGAGAGAGATTGGGGCCCCAAACCTTTTAGATTTCTTAATGCCTGGACCTTGCATTCCGATTTCCTAGCTTTTCTAGAGAAGATTTGGAAGGATTCTTTGGTTCAGGGTTGGGCTGGTTTTGTTCTTCAAATCAAACTGAAGACTTTGAAGTCTGCTTAAAAAAAGTGAAGCAATGAGGTATTTGGGAATGTCACTTTCAAGTTAAAATCAGCATAAAATGATCTCCATTCACTAGATCTTATTGCTGAATCTAGAGATCTGATGGATGATGAAAAATTAAGGAGAAGGGTAGCAAGAGAACAAGTATGGAAGCTAAGCAGGATGGTGGAATGGTTATGGCTGCAAAAGTCAAGGCTTAACTGGAACTTAAAAGGGGACAGAAATACCAGATTTTTTCATATGATGGCAATGAGTAAACAAAGTAGAAATGAAATCCCTTATATTTTAGTGGATAATGTTCTGTTTGAAGACCCTAATCAAATGAAGAGGAAGGTTTATGAGCACTTCAGGAAGCATTTCTCTAAGGAGTGGGCTTCTAGACCTACTCTAGGAGGGACATTCAAATCAGTGCAGTGTAGCTCTTACTATAGGATGCTAGAAGCAAAGTTTTCAAAGGCAGAAATTAGAGCTGCAGTTAAGGATTGTGATGGTAACAAGGCTCCTGGCCCGGATGGTTTTAATTTGCTTTGTTTTCAAAAATTTTGGAAGTTGATGAAGGGTGATGTGTGCAACTTTATTAAGGAATTTCATATGCATAGTAAACTGGTGAAAGGATTGAATAGCTCCTTCATTTCACTCATTCCTAAAAAAGAAAATCCAGTGGGTCTTGGAGATTATAGACCCATAAGTCTTATCGGTTTCGTGTACAAAATTTTGGCTAAGGTGTTGGCTAGAAGATTGAAAGCTGTGTTGCCCCATATAATTAGTGAATCTCAAACAACATTTATAAGGGGGAGGAATATTGTAGACGGTGTTCTAATTGCTAATGAGGTGGTAGATGGTTGGAAGAAATCAAAAAAGAAGGGTGTGCTTATTAAGCTTGACTTTGAGAAAGCCTTTGACTCTGTGAATGGTTTTGGGGAAAAATGGATCAGCTGGATTGAAGAGTGTGTATCCTCTACTAGGCTATCAGTCCTTGTCAATGGATCCCCAACTCAGGAGTTCAGTCCACAAAGAGGCCTGAGGCAAGGGGACCCATTATCTCCTTTTTTATTCAATTTGGCAGCAGAAGGCCTTAGCATTTTATTGTCTAGAGCACAACAATTGGGTCTCATTAAAGGAGTTATGATAGGAGCTAATGGGGTGGTGTTGTCCCATTTATAGTTCGCGGATGATTCATTATTATTTTGTGAAGCTCAGGAGGCTGAAATTTGTAATTTGAAGAGGATTTTAAGACGCTTTGAACTGATCTCAGGTTTGAGAATTAATTATCACAAAAGTTTGGTGTGTGGAGTGGGTGTGCATGAGGATGACACTGCTTTCTTTGCTGAAACACTAAACTGTAAGACCAAGTCCTTGCCTTTTCACTACCTGGGACTACCTCTAGGTGCTAATCTAAACAGGAAAGCAACCTAGAAACCTATTTTGGACAAACTTAAGAGCAAGTTAGCTAGATGGAAGAGAATGTTACTTTCTTTTGCTGGTAGGCTCACTCTAATTAAAACTGTAACTTCCTCTTTGCCTGTGTTCTATCTATCTCTCTTTAAGATGCCAGAAGGGGTAGCTAGTGAATTTGAGAAGCTTCATGCCAGATTTCTATGGGGTGGAACTGAATTGAAGAAAAAACTTCATATGGTGAAATGGGAGGAAATTACAAAAAATGTGGATCAAGGTGGGCTTGGTACTAGAAGAGTGAGAGAGGTTAATGATAGTTTATTAATCAAGTGGTGGTGGAGATTTGGGCTTGAAAAAGAAGCTTTGTGGAGGAGGGTAATCTGTAACAAATACAACTTGGAATTGAATAGCTGGGTTCCATTATTTAGACCAAGTAGTAGACATTTTTGTGTTTGGAAAGGCATCTCATCAATAGCAGATTGCAGACGCAGTTTATTGGAATTTTTTATGAACACTCTGATTATAAAGGTTGGGGATGGATCTAGAATCAAGTTTTGGAAAGACAAATGGTGTCTGAATGTGTGTTTGGAAGAAGATTTTCCTACTTTTTTTAGATTGGTAGTTGACAAAGAAGAATCACTGAAATCAATGTATGAGAAAAAAGATGGTTCAACCAACTGGATATTTAATTTCAGAAGGAGGTTGTTTGACTGGGAGTATAGGGAGGTTTCCAGACTCACTGATTTCCTTTTGGCTGCTCCTAGCATCAATCTTAATCAAACCGATATGCTGTCTTGAGCTGCTACAAACTCAGGTGTGTTATCTGTTTCTTCTGTTTACAAATTTATTGAACACTATTTTGGTATAACTCTGCCAACCAACAAGCTTGTTTGGATCAAGTATGTCCCTTCTAAAGTCCAATTTTTCTGTTGGTTATCATGGAAAAAAAAAAATCAAGACCTCTGTCTTTCTTCATAGAATTGGTGTTTTACCTGGTAATGCTTCAATACTCTGTATTTTTTGTAAGAAGGAGAATGAATCAGTGAACCATTTATTGTTATATTGCCCATTTGCTTGGAGAGTATGGTCTCATATGTTGAGTTGGTGGGATTTCCAAGGGGCTTTTCCAGAAACAATTGATAGATTATTACTATGGTGGGATGGTGTTAGACTGAACAAGAGAGAGAGAAAGATTTGGAGAGCTATTCCTCCTACTGTGTTGTGGTCCTTATGGAAACATAGAAATGATTGTGTATTCAATGATACTTCACCAAATCTACTGGAACTGTGTGAACTAGTCAAGATTAGAATTGCAATTTGGCTAAAACTAGTCCTCAAGGAATATCATTTACTAGTTCACGATTTCATGTCTAATCTCAAAGGCATCAGACATTGTTTGGAAGGAAGAAGGCTGCAAAGTCTTGGTGGGTGATAATAGGAAGAGTCAAAGTCCTAGTATGTTGGTCTGCTATACTCAGCAGTGGAGGACTGAACTGCCATGCTGTCTGTTTTTTGGTGTGTAGTAGTTGGTTACGAACTGATATGGTGATTATGCTCAGCTGTTATGCTAATCTGTGGAATGCTGAATTGGTAGGTGATAATAGGAAGAGTCAAAGTCTTGCTATGTTGGTCTGCTATGTTGTTCTGATATGTTGGGCTGCTTTGTGGAATGCCAGTGCTATTGTTGTAGAGGTCACTATCTGCAATGTTATGCTCTAAATGATTTGGTGACTGCCATTGGTGATTGCCAGTGCTATTGTTGTAGTGGAGAGGAGATTTATATATATGGAGTGTGGCATTGAGTTTGAAGCTGCATAGTCTTGGTGACTGTTGAAGGTGTGGGTATGCTATGCCTAACTACACTAATGGTGGCTTCTCCAACCGATTCTGGCAGCTGCTGTGAGGGTTGATGGAGTTGGTAAAGGGTGTTGTTGGTTATTTCTCTAATACTGGTTTCCTGCAGTTGGTGAAAAGGTAATGGGACATATACTAGCATATTGGCTGTCACAATTCTGTGCTGCTACTGAACTGGTTTTATGCTACAGAGTTCTTCATTAGGTGATGCTCAAGTTGAGTGCACTAAGCTGCTGCTGCTGATTTTGTGGTCAATTTAAACCAGACCAGCCTGGAGTGCTCATCAATTTGCTGAAAAGTGAAGCTTGGCTAGGCTGCTTGAGGTTGGGAGCTTCTATCTATGGATGGAGATTATGCTAGCATAATGAGCTCAAGGACTTCAAAATGAGGTTGATTCTGGGCTGTGTTTCAGTTCTGCATTTTGATCTGAATTGGTGCTCTCTGGTGTGTCCGCATTAGATGCTGTAGTATGTTGGTCTACTATGCTTAGGTGCTAGCATTGGTTGGTTGGTTGGTTGTTTTACCTCAGATGTTGCTCTGGTCTGCACTTTTTTCGTTGGTCTCTCACTAACTTTGGGGTGCTAGCAAATGATAAGATGAGTTTTGTGGTGCCAACCTAGTTGGGATCATTTAGCTCATTGTGATACTTTTGCACTTCCCTTTCCTTTATTGATGTAATTTGTCTTGTACCTTATACTTGTTTATTCCATCAATAAAGTTTCTTTTTTGCCGATCAAAAAAAAAAAAAAAAAGTAATGTCTGCTCCTTTTGTAAAGCTGAACCTGAATCTGTGAATCATATTTTTCTGCTGTGCAGTGGCATTTGGGAGTCCTGGACTGAATTGTTAATCTAGTGGGATTTGCAATGGGCAACAGCTGCTTCAGTTGTGGTTTTGTTACATTGGTGGATGGGTTTTAAATACAAAAAGACTATTATGAAGCTTTGGAATTTTTAGTGCCATTGGCTATGCTATGGTCTATTTGAAAAATCAAGAATGATTGTATTTTTAATGAGTGTCAACGTAATCTAAAGGATTTAAGTGCTAATGTGAAATGGAGAGTAGCTTTGTGGGCCAAGTCCAACCTCCTAGGTTTCTCTTACTCAAGGCATGATATTGTTCATAACCTTAGTCAGCTTTTGTTCTGCTGTTAAGTGTGTTTTGCCTCTGTATCTGTGAGCTGCTCTGGTGTACCTGTGCTCTGTTCTACTGTATATGTGTCCTGATATGCCATTACATTGGTGTATCTATTGTTACATTAGTGCTTTGTTTGGTGCTTATGCTAATCTGGTATATCTGTGTTGCATACTGTTGCTCTGGTGCTTACTGCTGTTCTGTTAATCTGGTGCCTCTGTATACTGCTGTTATGTTAATCTGGTGCCTTTGTATGCTGCTCTATTGCTTTGTTAATCTGGTGCATTTTTGCTAACAAGTCAACAGTATATTAATCTGCTAATCTGGTGCCTCTCTGTATCTGTGTGATGGTTACATTAGTGTATCTACTATTACATTAGTGTTTGGTCTGGTGCTTTTGCTAATTTGGTATATCTGTGCTGCATACTGCTACTTTGGTGCCTACTGCTGTTCTATTAATTTGGTGCACTTTTGCTAGCAAGTCAGCAATATGCTAATTGCTAATCTGGTGCATTTTTGCCTTTAGTATTTGTGTCTGGTGTATTTTGATAGCTGATGGGTTTTACTTTTGTGTACCTATGCTGTTTTGCTTTTGTTGCCGCTGTATCTTGTTAGCTGATGTTTTGTGATTGATCTGTTGTAGTGTTGTTGTGTCTCTGTTGGTTCCTTACCAACAGATTCTTGGTTTGGTGCTGTCATATGATTGTGTAAGCGACTCAGTGCCAACCTAATTGGGATTGGACTGTTTCACTATGATGACTTTTGCATTATTCCCCCCTCTCTCCTCTATTGTTGTGTTTCTATCTTTGTTGTAAGGTTTTTTTCTAATCAATAAAGTTCTTTTGGTTGATAAAAAAAAAAAAAAAGACTTTTATGAACAAAATAATTTGATCTCAAAATAGTTTATTTTTTGAGACAAAAAATTTGATACCAAAAAGATAATAATTAATCACTAATGTTTAATTTTTGTTGCTAAAAATAAAATGACACTTTTCGCAACAAAAATATTTGATTCCCTAAAAATAATTTTGTCCTTAAATTTTGATCTCTAAAATCTTAATTTTTTGTAGTGTGATAAGTGTTTTTCCATTTTAATTTTGCATTTCATAACTTATTTAAAAATGATAAGTTAGCTAAACCTCAGGGGGATTTGTAAATTAGGTAAATCTCATGAGGGAATCTGTAATTTAATTAAATCTCAAGGGGATATAGGTAATTTGCCCTTATTTGTGAAAAGGGCATTTTAGTCAATTTATAATATCTGTTAACGACGTTAATTGTGATGGGGCGTGACGTAATTTTTGAAACTTCAAGGGAAAATCTGTAATTTTGTTAAATGTGTAGGAAGGTGTAGGTAATTTACCCTAAAAAATAATAACAATTATTATTTTTTTATAATAAATTTTGGAGTGGAGTTTGCATTATTTGGTTTTGTTTTTAAAATTTATTTTTTACAAAAATTCAAAAAAACCAAAACTAGTTTGGTGAAACAAATGAAAAAAAAAATACTCATAATTTGCTTTGGCCTCCCTCTCTATTGATGTTTATTCTGATGTAATGAACTCAGATCTCATTAATAAAGTCTTCTTTTTTTTTCTAATAAAAAAAACATATAATTTTTTTTTTTTATCAAAACTATCTTTTATGTATTTATTTTCGTCAAATTAATTTTTATTTTTTTTAAAAAATTAAAAAAATCAAATTAAAAAATTAAACCAAACATATATAGTGACGAATTTCAAAATGTGTTATAATTTGGTTAGTTATATAATGAAGTCATCTCGAATGAGAATATAATGAGGCAAACACTAGCTCGAACAAAATTTTGTTCATTTCACAAAAGAGTCTAAATTTTTAATGTTATATATTATTCCTCAAGAATGTATTGATATCAATGAAGGTATATACTTATATATATATGGATGGAGAGAGAGAGAGAGAGTGATAGGGATTCTTTGCTTGACATGAGAAGTCTACGTAAAGAAATGGATTAGTAAAAATATATATACAGGTTGGTAGTGTAAAATTTTAGTTTGTAACTTTCATTTTTGTTGTATATGTATGTGTATATAGCTTTAAGAACACTCTAGGTTGACACTAGAGCTAAAGCCCATTCTCTCTCTCTCTCTCTAAAGAGGTGAAACGTCCTAAAAGAATCAGGTTGCCCCATCTCTACTCTACCCTTTCTTTCTTTTTTTTCATAATTTTTTTCTTTGGTAAGTTTATTAAAACTTTATTTTGAACAGTTTTGCATATACAGACGGAATCAGATTATAACCCAAAAAGCAACCAAAAAAAAACTGCATTTATTCTTATACATGTGTGATGTGTGTGTAGACAGATACACACACAAACAAAACCTTAACTTGCAAGCAACCTATTATTTTAATAGATAATAAATTCTATTTCCTCTTCTTTCAAAAGATATAAGAAATTCTCTCATCCCTCTCCTCTCTCTCTCTCTCTCTCTCTCTCTATAGAAAACTTTGCAAGACACAGTTCATTCCAGACAAGGGAGAACAAAAAGTGGAGAATTCAATTCCTTCCCAAACATCAAGAACAAGAAGAGAAGATTTGGTTAACCAAATACTTAGCTTTAAAAGAGAGAATTTTGCTTTTTTAATTTTTTTTTTTCTATTTTATTTAAGTTTTGTTTTGTTTTTTTTTTTGGTTTGTTCAGCTTGGAGAGGTGGAGGAAACAGGAGAGAGAAACTCAGTTTGGGATGGGCATAAGAGCAAAACAAGAGAGATCATGACATGGTGCAATAACTCCCAAATAATTTCAACAACTTCTTCTAAAGAAAATCTTGCGATCGATGCGAAAACCGATGAAAATACTATCATAACATGCCCGTCATGCGGCCATAACATAGAATTACAAGATCAGGTATTAATTATATCATTTTCTTCTTCTTAATTATTGCTCACAATTTGTTAGGTTTACTTTACAATTTTCAATAACTTTGAGGGTACGTTTCAGTATAAGTAACATAGTCATATATATATATATATATATTTAAAACCCTGATTTGTTTATTGTTACGCACACATACATGTATATTTTTTAATTAAGTTAATAAATTCTCAGTAAAAATTTAAATTAGGCGGGAATTCAAGATTTGCCGGGCTTACCTGCTGGAGTGAAGTTTGATCCATCAGATCAAGAAATTCTTGAACATTTAGAGGCCAAAGTGTTGTCTGATACACATAAGCTTCATCCTTTAATTGATGAATTTATTCCTACCCTTGAGGGTGAAAATGGAATTTGCTACACACACCCAGAGAAGCTACCAGGTGATGATCATCATCTTCAACTAATCATGAATTATGTATATATATATGTGCGTGTGTGTGTGTGTTGTTCATGATTGTTTAGATCTATTGTGTTGAGGGTACAATTTTACTACATACGTACATGGCAACTTTCACTAGAATAGGTTCTTGAATAGGCAAAGGACTCAAATCATTGATATGAATCGGATAAAAAGAGATATGAGAATGATTAGCTCATATATACAAGTGTTATGATTTAATCTCCTACCCAATCTTCTTTTCTTGAACTTTTCTGAAGACTGAGCAAAAAGTTGGAAGTAGGGGTTGATAATTTGCGTAGGACACACTAGGTCCAAGGAGAAGACTTGTGCCATGTTATATATATATATATATATTTTTTATGACCGAGTGTCCAAATCAATTTATGCGCACCTCGATTAATTTTGAAACTCATGCAAAGCGCCTCCTTCACGTGGAACAGACAAATTTCGGACAAAGTCCGCAGTTGAAGCCTCAAAAAATTGAAATTGATAGCACCTCTTGTGCCATGTTAGATAATCATGTCTTAATTATATAAATGTTATTCTTCTAAGGAAAATGTCATTTCTTCTAAGCAAAATTTTGTTGTTGGTTCTATAATTTGTCTCATGTATTAATTTAATTTTTATAATTTTAATTGTATCAATTTTGTCTTTAAAATTTTCTTGTTGGGTCAATTTAGTCAAATTAATAACATTCCTTAAGAAATTAAATAGAAATCAAAGATAAATCCATCCATTGATTTCAGTCTATTTTTCAAAACACAATGTGAAAAGTTTATTGGTAATTTTTTTTTGATCGGTAAAGAAAATTTTATTGATAAAACACATACAAAGTGTGATAAATTTGATGTAATTAAAACTATAAAAATCAAATTGACACAAGAAAAAGAGATACAAATGTAATTTACCACTTCTTTTATTTTACTCACAAAGTACCAACTGATATGCTATATTATTTGGGTTGCATAATAAGATAGGTAGAAAGAAAGATTTATCAAATTGTTAAATAATCTTGTGTCAAATTTTCTACATGGCCGCCCATTTTTTTTTTCCTTTTAAGACTTGATAATGCTATAATTTGACAACAAAAAGTAACATACAATTGAGGATGGTTTTTGAGACGAGTAATGCTACATTAACCACTATTTTATACTACTTTTAGTGTACCATTTCATGTACTAGCACTGTATTGAAGATAAACATAAATGGTAAAACCTATTATATTAATAATATGTGGACACGTAAAGTGATACACTAAAGTCTCGTTTGGGAACATGATATTTTAATAATTTTTTGATTTTTTTTTGAAAAGATATGTAGAAAAATAAAGTGATGTGACAATTTTTATTGACTTTTTAGCTAAAAGTCAATATAAAATATATGTTGTGTCGCCCTGCTTTGGTTTTCTGCTGGTTGGTTTCTCACCAACTAACTTTTGGCTAGTGCAAACACTTGATTGGGTGGCTTTCTTGTGCCAACCTGGTTGGGATGAGTAAGATTCACTATGATGCTATTAGCACTGCTTTTGGTTATGTTTATCTTTATTGATGTAAGATGTAAGGATTTTTTCTTGGTTCTAATTCAATAAAGTGTTATTTTTGCTGTTCAATATATATATATATATATATAATTGACAAACAAGTCTTAAAAATGGCGTAAAAAGGTGATTAGTGTTGTAGTGGTAAGTTGGTTATGACTGTTAAAATGATTGCTTTGGGTAGTTAAGAGACTAATACATATTTCATCAGTGCGCTAACAAGTGACAACATAATTTTTGTCCATGACTCTTTATTTCGCCCCATACCATAAAGTTTTGATAATCTCATATACCATAAAGTTCAAATAATAGCATATAGTTTGCTTTAGTATATAATCCTCATTCTTGTCTCTACTTAACATGTGCTTTATTAGTACCTCATTAAAAACCAACGGAAAATGATTGGATTTATTCCCAAGTATGAACTTGACTAGTAGTGTGTCCACTGCATTGCCTTTTTTTTTTTTTTTGAATAAATTCATTGAGGCATGACAAAATCTAGAATGGCCTTAAGTGAAAGGCTCTATTTAATACAATTCTAGAAGAGCAATCCTATACGAGTACAATTTGCTTTAATTTTTTATTATTATTGTAGAATCATTGGAATGGAGAATGACAAGGTGTACTATTTTCCCCCTCAATAATCAAATTAGATGCTATTGTTGTACATTAGCTTTTGATTTACTTGAGTGATTTTGAACAAAAATGAAATATTTCTTCCTTAACTTCCAATAAAACAACAATTTTCTTAAATTGATGAATAGTGATTCCATTTAGAATGTACTCTCTAAATATTTTCCTTCAGTTCTCTTTGCTGAACTAAACTTATTCTAATAAAATAACTATTCTATTTCAGCATTCATTTCTGTGAACCAAACAATAGCCTTAGTTTTAGAATCAAAACATTAATGCTACATACCAAAGGAAAAAATAAAATAAAAAAACCTAGAAGTTGAAATGTAGATCAAATTTGTTTTGGGTATGATCAAGTTGAAATGTATCTGTTGGTCGCTCACCAACAGGTACCTGGTTTGGTGCTTTGCATCATTCCTCTCTCCTCCCCCCTTTTTCTTTTCCCTTTATTGATGTCTTATTTCCTTTCTTGTAAGGTTTTTTTTCATCAATAAAGTTTTTGGTTGATCACAAAAAAAAAAAAAAAAAAACTTTAAATCTGCATTACATTTGAAATTCTGTACTTCCCAAAATATTTTTTTGGGGTACATAACATTTTCATTTTAGAAGTGCTCTCAGCAGTGTAGAAATAATGTAACATGCATAAGAAATAATTAGGAATAATGTAACATGCATGATGTTGTAGAATTACGACCACTTAACTAGATTTACTAAAATTAATATTGAAAAAAGATACAAAGAATGCAAACCTTGTAAGTAAGGGCATGCAAGCAAATTATTTCAATGCTCACTCAACTTGACAATTGCTTCCAACCTAATTATCCTTTTGTGGATCCAAAAATCTCAAGTATACTATGAATTTTCAGGAAATATATTATTGTGGAGAAAGTCATTAGGTATAAAAGTACTATATATATTCAGGATGATCAGATCATAGGTCATTCATTGTTTTTACTACTTTTTAAGTCTATCTTAACCCACAAAACTTCTCTTGTAAGTAGTATGCAAGTTTACTTCACTAACAAATACAAAATCATAACAATTTTTTGCACAATTAACATTTATGTAACATATTTCTCAATTTCACAATCTCGATTTATTCTCAAATTCCTCCTTATTTATCGTTATCATTTTCACTTACTATGCGAAATGATTTCCTTCCTATGCTCACTCTGGTCATGCAGGTGTAAGCAAAGACGGCCAAATCCGCCACTTCTTTCATCGTCCTTCAAAGGCATACACAACCGGGACTAGGAAGCGAAGAAAGGTGCACACAGATGATGATGGGGGAGAAACAAGGTGGCACAAAACAGGCAAGACTAGGCCGGTCTTTCTTGGAGGGGCAGTGAAAGGGTTCAAAAAGATATTAGTGCTCTACACCAACTATGGAAGGCAAAGAAAGCCCGAGAAAACCAACTGGGTGATGCATCAGTACCACCTTGGCAACAACGAGGAAGAAAAAGATGGTGAATTAGTCGTTTCAAAGGTTTTCTATCAAACGCAACCTAGACAATGCGGATCAAGTGTTAAGGATTCACTTAAGAAAAAATCAAGGACTCGGATTGGGCATGACGATGATAGTCCTATAATTAAGAACATGCCCTATGTTGAGTACTATAATAATCCTCCATTGATCTCCTACGACATTGGAAGCCAAAATAGAGGAAGCTCACCTCAGTTAATCCCTAATTTGGTTCTTCAAGGTGATGGGCCTTCATTTATTCATTTACCCACCAATTCAAGCAAAGGAAAAGTACTTGAAAGGGCATAGCATGAAGGACAAGTTACTAGGGCAAGGCAATAATGACAAGGACTTGTTTGGTTGTTGTGTAATAGTAAAAAATAAGTTAAGATGGACAATGTAGAGATGAAGGGGGTGGGAATAAGGTTGGTGCTTAATTTCTTTAACTATAAGTATTTATTCACTGCGGTTTGTGACATTCGTGAGACTCACAAAAATGGAGAGTTGTGATGTGTTTGTGACAATGTTACAAACTACGGTGAATAATTTTCGTTTTAACTGCATAGCCATTTTCTTTGGTGAGTATTGGGATTGGCTTGGGCTTAACAATGTTGTAGTAGTTTTTATGTAAATGATAGGGATTATACAAGGGAGGTGGTGCACTATTGCAACCATTTATATATTGTAGAGCTATATATTTGATTATAGAAATGTACAAAGAAAATTCTTGCAAAGTTCACTTGGGGTTATAGTTTCATGTTATTATGTTCATCTTACCTTATTGTTTTACCACCTTGTAATTAAATAAATCAAAGCTTTCTTTGATAATCTCTCTCCATGAACTGTCACATGATTTATGTAGACAAGTGGTATCTTAAGGCCATGATGATTAAGTAGAATAATATATATATACTGATCGTTGAAAGTCAGTTGTTAGTTATTAGATTAGCACTTATAGGAATTAGTCTATCTAATCTTTGCAAAGTACCAAGTGTTTGATCCCTTAATTCAACTCTCCCTAAGGAAAGTTGAACCCATTACCTCTCCTTTTAGGGACTAAATCCTTAGAAAAATCATGATAGTCAATTAAGATACGCTTAGTTGGTTGGAATAATATATTTCTTATCAACTAAATAATAGAAGGGTAATAACTTTAGGGGTGATGCTACACAATTTCTATCCTAAATTCAACTTCTTCTCCTGAGCACTTTTCTTTATTATTATTATTATTATTTTAAAACAAAATATAATACCTTCAAGTTTATTTTAGTTTACCAAGTTGCTTATGATGTAAATTTGTATGACGCCCTTGATTGATAATAAATTAAACATATAATCATAAAACATTTCACTCCACCTTTTCAATAAATTTTTTTTGTCAACTTATTAAATCATTTTCCCTCATAAATTGTGAGTATAAAATGCACCAAAAACTCTGATAGAACAACTTGCACCAAACGGTACAATTCTTTGGTGGTTGTGGATTGGATTGAGGAGGAAGAAGCTTTGGCTTTTCTAATGAAGGGATTGTATAAACAGATCTAAAGTCAAACTTCAAAGAAATTTCAAAATTTCATAGATATTCTTGGAAGAAACAGTCTTTCTATAAGTAGAAAGGTGACAACAATGTCTATAGGAATTAATAATTTTTAATTAACATTTTAAATCTTTGTTAGATTAATGAAATTAAAGGGGTTCTAACTAGGAGCAACAAGTCCAATTTCAAAAATTTGGGGTAATAGTCCCAAATTTTATTTTTTTGGGATCAAAAGATTAAAATAATTTGAAAGACCATATTACCTTTACCAATCTTTTTATCTGTCCAACTGTCATCTATCTGTCTGTCTATTTATCCATATCTCATCCTCTTATTTGTTCACATGCACCTATCTGTTCACCTAATTTGTCCATTTATCCATATCACTATCACCACCAATTGCCGCGGTGAGTTTCCAACAACTTTTTTCAACGTTATCGACTTTTCTGGTGCTAACAATGGTTAGACGGTGATCTAACGGTAGTGAGGGTAAAATTAAAAATAAATAAATAAATCATTCAAAACAATAAATTGTTCTTCTCACTGAATCATTTCAATAATCATATCCTTATCTTCATAAGGATTAATTTTTGGATTTAATGTCATATTTCCTATAAAAATAGATTTACCGCCAATAAACCCTTTTAATTAAGAATAAATGAGAGGTCTTAAAATTGGCCTATAGGAGCGAAGCCACCAATTGACAAGGAAATGATACATTTTTAAAGTCAATATACTATAAGTTTAGATTGGGCATTCGGACATTATTATTGAAAAACACACATACTGAAACAGACTATTTTTCACGTAACTTGACACCAACCAAATTGTTTGAGAAGACATTTTATCTTGCAACTACATTTATTATTATTATTATTATTTTTTTATTTTTTATTGTAGATACTAATAGCATGCAAATGAATATATTGATTTATCAAAAACTAATTTTTTTTATTGGTGCAATAGAACAAAGAAATAACAAGAGTCTACTCTGCTTAACCCTGCACCTAATGGTTCTTCCCTTTCAAAGCAACTCCCTACTTACTGGTCCACTGTGTCATAGTACAAAAGAGTAGAGGTCACAAACTGGTAGGATGAGATAGATTTTGACAGATCAAAATTGGTTATGCATTAAAAATAAATTAAACCCAAATCCGCTCGGATTTAAATGAGTTCGGGTTAATTTTGATATGGGATGGACTTAAATGAACTTATCCAACTCATTTACTCTAGCAAAAACAAATTTCTAATAGATGGTTGCAATGGCAGTGGATTCATGGGCTTGGATTGAGTTTGCTATTTCTATTAAAAATAAATTAAACCCAAACATGCTCATATTTAAATGTGTTGAGTTGATTTAAATACGGGACGAATTTAAATGAACCTATCCAACTCATTTACTTTAGCAAATTTATTTTTCTTCTAATAGATGGTTGCGATAGCAATGGTGGAGGCAGATTCATGGCTTGGATTGAGTTTGCTATTTCTACAAAAGATTGATGTCAAGGTCATGTTTTGATTTTGAATTTGTCAAGAAAAGAAAAATGATATATATATATATATATATATATATATATTTGTTGGTAATTAAAAATATATTTTTTAACATATATCAATTTTCTTCTCATTTATCCTAACTTAATCAAAAAATATTTTTCTTTAAAAAATGCCTCTACTTCATTTCTCTTTCTATATTTTCTCATTACTCTTCACAAATACAACATCCAAACACAACCTTAGTATTATTGTCTAGACATAATATCCTCTATATGAGAAGTTATTGGTTGGTCTTGTGGTGCCCCACATGTATTCTGATTGGTAGAAAAAGTATGTCCTACGATTTTGTGTTGCATGATTGAAAAACATGAGAGGACATGGAGATTTATGATTGGCCAAGGGCATAGCCACAAGCTACCCCTAGACTAACTAATAATTTTTCCTATATAAGAAACTATTGAATCCCAAGAGAGGGAAAAACAAAATAGACTAATGAGAAGTTTAGACTAATAGTTAAATTGAAAAATTTAACAATATTTTGTCAATTCCTTCTCATAATCCTAACCAGACATAGGATAAAATATACATAGTACTAACAATCCTAAAAATGCTAATCCCATCTAATCAAATCAGTTCAAACAAAAAGAAATATTTTATAAACATTAACACTCTTACTAAAAATACAAGTAGCGAAATGTGATTTGTTTCTAAAAAAACAAATCATACTCCCACATCCAATCATGTTCAGACGCTTTTAGTAAAGATTTTTTGTGCATGGAGCATTGCTCAACAAATATGAATATGGCCTATGTAAAGAGTATAGGATGATAATCAAACTGGACAAACTAAGACACAGTTTGGAAGGCACACATTAGTACATGCTGTTAGGGTGGTTAGACATTACTATCAACACAAATTAAATAAATACTTCAACCTAAGTAAATACACAAAGACAACCCACACAAACAAGAAATACACCTCCAGAAAAAAGCCAAAAATATCTAAAGAGTAAATACATCACACCTGAAGAGTTCTTGAAGTTGCCTCATTGCACCAAATGAGGTCGATGCTTGATAATAATGAAACCACCAGTCTCCGGATTTTCGTTACTCACAGCTTTCACAAGCTGCCTATCAATCAATTCTCAGTACATAACAGCAACCTTAATCGACAATTTGAAAGGCTACGACTTCTGGAGAACATATTTCTCGTAAAGAGAGAGTATGTCTTTCTTGTTGGGATTCCTCAACTGAAGCAGCTCGGCACCAAAATTATGCTTTGTGAGTTCTTGCTTCAGTCTCTGAACGGTGAACTTCGTATAGTCTTCCGAATTCGTTTGCTGGCTGTGATTCTCTTCATCACCTTTGAACACTGAACCTCCATCTTCATGCTGTGTGAACTTTGAAGGGCTAGTTGTACTTCTGGACCTCTTGTTTCCTCTCATTAATCCATCATCGACGTCCATATCATGAACCGATTCAAAAGCCATTTCATAATTGTCTACCCGTGAACGTTTCCCATGAGAAGCAGTTCTCAGCTTAGTGTCCAATGCTGATTCGTTGAGCCGAACTTCAGTCATCTTTTGCTGGAGAGAATCGAGTTTTCCTTGTGTGGCTTGCAACTTAACAGAAAGTGCTTCTGCCCTGTTGGTTGCTTCCGCACGTGCCACCCGCTCAGTTTCTAACAGACTCTCAAGGACTTGTACCGTACTAGCCCTCTGTTCATTGTTAGATTTTAAGAGTGTCTCTATTTCCTTCTCTCTTTCTTCAACCCTTGACTCCAACATTGCGACTTTCGATATAGCATCCATCTCAGAAACACGGTATCCCTCTAATTCGTTTGCCAGGTCAGCTTTCTGCCTATCTAAACTTTCAACATGCCTCTCGGCCCTCTCAATCTGAGCCAACCTTTCCATTGCTGTTCGCTGAATCTCATTCTTTTCCTTTTGAGCAGTGACTGCCTCGGCTCGAGCTTTATCGGCCAACTCAGTGGCTCTTTTAGCTTCTCTCTCAGCAGTTCTACACCTCTCCTGGACTTCCTCAAACCTGTTGAACTCGGATCGGTATTTTTCCTCCAAATGGATTTTTTCCTGTTCCAGTATCCTAACTTCTCTTTCAAACGATTGAGCAGTAGCATTTGCAGTTTCTAGCTTCTCACCCAATTCTTTAATTCCAATCTTCAAGGTTGAGATTTCCAAATCATAGTTCTTTATCTTGGATTCAGCAGCCTGTAATGAGAACAGAGCAAGGTCAAGTATTAAAACAGTTCAACCTTAACCAGTCCATTTAGTAAACGGGTATGAACCACCAACACTTCAAAATAAGTGCCATATCCGTGTTGGACACACAGACATCGCAGGGACACATATGGGACACGCCACATGTCATGTCCCCTTATTTAATTAATTTATTTTTAGGGTACATGCCGGGAACACTTCAAGGACACTCTAAGGGCATGCCAAGTTGTCTTTTCTACCATTTTTTAGTACTTTTGATGAATATTTAATGTTGAATGTTTATTTTTTTTTCCTTAGATTTAAATACTTAATAGATCATCCATAAGAAAATAGTGCCTTTTAAAAATACATATATAGAATTAGAGTTAGTTTTTGTTAATATTGATTGTTTGTGGACGTAATATTAATCTAGATAGTAAATAAAAATATATGAAAATATATTTTATTGCCAAGTTCCCGCTATATCCGTATCCCTTTTTTAAAAATCGCCGTGTCCCATGCCAGCATTTGTGCCCATGTCCCCATCTGTATATGTGCTTAGGTAAACGGTTTAAGTCAGGTTGCATTGGGTTGGACTCATCAACTTGGGGCAAAGCTCATTTACTTTTTGAACTTTCTTTTAGTATCCAGATGAGAGTCTTTCATTTCCTAATAATTTTTATACAGCATATATAAATGTAGTCATATGCACTTACCAAAACAGGAAACATGGTCCGGGTCAATACAAAACATATGTTCATTTGTGTTGGGTCAATATGGTCTGGTTCAACCGAACAATCCATGTACAAGTCACGATAAAACGTATATATATACATACATATATACTATATTTTTTAACTAAAATTAGAATGGAGGAAGAAAAGTTAAAAAAGATCTCCAAGCTCTAGATCAACACGATTTAAAAGTAAGCACACAAAAAGATTCATAACTTTTTTCAATATCAAGAATTTCTGCAAACAAAAAAAGAAAACCAGTTGGGTCAAATTTTGGTCATGTATCCAAAACTATTGAAAAATTAAAACGCTAATAATGTATGCATATTATTGAAGTACAATTGTTAGAATAACTACAAAAATAGTTTTTCAATATTTTCTTATTTCTTACTGAAGAAGAAAATAGTAAGATTATAGTCTATGAAGCACGGGTGCGGGTATGAGTACGGGTACGGATACGATACGGGTACGCCGGTACGGCAAATTCTTAAAAAAGTAGGGTATGGGTAAGACTGGGGTATATCAATTTTTTTTTTCAATATATTTTTTAAAAATTTATAGCTAAACATCCAACATACAAGTCAAAGTTTCAATATCAAAACTAAAAAAAGAACTTGTCTAAAAAGTTATATAATTCTTTCTTTTTCTTTTTTGATTGTCTAAAATAGGATGTAAAAGAGAGCAAAACCATGACTCATAGGTAAAGGATGTTGGAAATAAATTACTTGATGATTTTCAAAGTTGAAAGAAGAAGAATAAAGGCTGCAATAAATTCTAGCAGTTGTAAAAAAAAAAAGTCACCTCGCCGTACCTGTGCCGTACCCACGGCATACCCAAACGTATTTGCCATACCAGGCATGTATTCGGCGTAACCAATATGCATACCACCATACCGGTACGCATACCCGCACTCGAAAAGCATCCGGTACTCGTACGACACCATTTTTGGAGTACCTGTGCTTCATAGAAAGTAGTACTCTACTATTTTCAATTTTTATTAAATTAATGTATCCACTAAACTAACTATTGGCTCTCAAACTAATATCTAATTTCTAAAGGATTTCAACGTATCCTGATTGTACCCTTATCTTTTATTATTTTTTATTTTGTTGTATCGCCATATCTGTATTGTACCGTATCCATATCCATGCTTCGTAGTATATGCTATACATACATATATAAATACCCATATATAACTACAACATAAATATAAACATGTATGTACATGTATATTTATATACCACAATAATTTTTTTTTCACTAATATAAAAACTAAAGAAAAAAAATATGAAGTAACTTCAGAGTTTAAAGATCTACAAAATAAGAACTTAAAAATAAAAAAATAAATAAAAAAGGAAAGAAGACGATTCCAAGTAGAAAAAACTTTTGTAGAAACTTCATCTTTTTCTAAAACAAGAATTAGAAAAAAAAAAAAAACAAAAGAAGAAGAAGAAGACGTCATGCAATCCAAAAAGAAGATGCCAAAAAAGGAAAAGGAAAAAAGAAAATCTCTTAAAGGATTAGACACAAATTTAAGAGAAAGAGACAGCTAACTTACCTTCTTATCTATCATTGTAGGTTTGAAAAGTTTACTTTTTATATAGAATGTTGGGTTTACGAAAATGCCCATTTGAAAATTTTAAATGACATAACTGTCTAGTCTCACATCTGCCAAATTGGAATCAGTTGGAATGTCTAGCAACCATGCAATTGTGTCGAATTCAAGTCTTATGATAAGCGTGCTTTTGCAATTTTTTGAAACATTCTTATAACTGGACCTGATAAGAAATGTTACCAACCTGCACAAACCCACTACTGATTACAACCCATAAACAGAATTAGCAAACCTGAAACCACTAAATGGCAGGCATGTATGGACAGATTTGGGTTGGCTTCGTCAGCGCCAGTTAAACACTATCAATACATACTACCTATTCATTGACATGGGTTGATTGCTAGGTATGAATGTACGTGCACATCTATTTATTTGCTACATAAAGCAAGCAGCTCAAAGTGCCTGGAGTTTTCTTTCATTCGACACTACTACTCATAGTTACCTTTTAAGAATTGATTATCAATGCATGAGCATAATGGTAAATTTTGCAAACCATAATATATACAATTTTCTACAAGGTTATATAACAAGTTTAACTTCAACTACCAAATATCAGCATAACAACCTACAAGCAGAAACACTACTACCTCTGCACTGCAACACTGCACCAAATGTGAATCAATCAAATTCATCATGCCAACCATATTTGAGTAAGCAAAAATCATATCAAAATGAAAAGAATATCTGAAACAATCAGTAGCATGAGTAAATGATATCTACAAACTATAATATAAAATTCTGTGGGGGATTCAACTGCTCCTATTTGTGTATGTGTCCATCTAAAAGGAATAGTGTGTGCTTGCATGAGCCATGATGTAACACATTGTTTCCAAATGGTAAAAACAAAACCCCAAAACTCACCTTCAGTTCCAAACTCAAAGTTGTCAAGCGCTGCTCTGCATATTCAATCTTTGCTGCCTTGTCCCTTATTTCCTCTTCCTGCAGGTCCATCAGCAACGAAAACAAATCAAACATTTTGTCATCCTGAAGTGCTACAAAGATAATATACTGTACAAGGAATTACTAAATATGAGAAAGAGAGAGATTCACCTTCTCAGCCAAGCTACTAGAAAACTCTGCTCTCAAAGTATCTTCCCTCATCTGTGTTTGCTTATTTGAGCGTTCTTGAACAGATGCTGCCTTCTCTAAAGCAGCTTTTGCTTCCCTAACAGCAATGTCATACTTTCGTTTCCACTCCTCCGCCTCCTCTTGGGCAGACTGAGAATGTTCCCTGGCAGCAGCCAACCTTGCCTCTGCAGCACTGCTCCTGGACTTGAGAATCGCAATTTCTGCACTTGCCTGGTCTTCTTCAGCCTTCTGTTTAGACAGAACCTGTTCATATTTTCTTTTCCATTCTATGGACTCGTGCCTGGAAGAATCTAATGTTTTTGACAAGCTAGAAGCCCTCTCTTCCAATGAGCTACATTTACTCTGCAAATTCATTATCCGACTCATATAATCATCAGCAAGCTTTTTCTTGTCATTTATAGCATCTTCATAACGCTTCAAATATTCAGATTTATATTTTTCACTAGCTTCTAATTGCTTGTTAAGCAACCCCATCTTATCCTCAATCGACCGGCATTTCAACACAAGGGAACTCTTCTCTGATCCAATTTGATCTATCTGCTTCTTTATGAGATCAAGGACTGGACCTTCCAAACTGGGGAGATTGACAAATTTGGATAATAAGCCAAGACTTTAACCACATTATTAAGTAACAAATGTTGATACAAACCTGTGTCTCAAGAATGATGTCAGTTTCTGCCATTTTTCTGGACCATGACATGAGGCTTCATACTTGGTCAAAAGATTATCAAGAACCTGCATAACATATTTACATCTACATCATATTACAAGGACCAAAAACATCCCAAATCTGTCTATTTAGTATTTACGAATTCTATAAACCCTTTCAAGTGTACCATAGTGACTTTCTAGCAACAATTCAAGTAAAAGAGAGGATCAATTCTAAGGAGCAATTAACTGAAACCAAGGACAAATTCGGGAAAATCTGTTTATGCTTATAACAGAATCCCTAGAGAGTAGCAGTGCAAGGAACACTGAATCATGTCCGTTTCCATGCAACATTGCCATCACTTCAGCCAATTTATCAAAACTTCCTATTTAATTTCCAGAACAGCAATGTTCTCTGAAAATTTGAGCATTAATTTATAACTTGAACAGCTTACTGTACTCCAGCAGTCCAGCTACACAAACTGTAGTCCTGCCATAAGCACCAACCCTACTTTGCTGCTGACTGCTAAATGACTTGTTTTTAATGGTAGTTTATCAGTCAGCTAAAAAATGCCAGATATTAAAGCTTTGGACATAAAATATGTTGGTTTCAATTTTGAATACTATTTGACAAATTAACATGCCAGACAATGTATTTTTAAATCAGAGTAACTAAGATTTGAGAAAAAAAAGAACTAAAAATAAAGGAACACATATTCTTTCAATTGCAAGGAAAGAAAATTAAGACAAAAATGGGAAGAAGTGTAAAGCGAATGGGAATTAATGTTATTTTTCAATTGCACCACAAAAAATCATTTAAGATGCCTGAGGAAAATGAGGAACAAGTAATAACAATAATCTGAAGGTACACACTTGCCTTGAGAACATTATCCACTTTTGCATCAGAAGTGTGACAAGCTGCTCTTAGTTCTTTTTCCATGTTCTGTATCGCATTTGAACATTGCAAGTATGCCTCCCTAAAAGCATCCCTTTTGTAGTCCTGCATCAGCAGCCAATCCAAATAAATACCACAAGCAGTGTTTGTCATACACTGACATGACATGACACTCATTGGACACCAAAGTTTTAAAAGGCTTTACTGAGGCTCGCCTTGCCTTGAGGCTAAGGTAAGATGCATCAAGGCTTTGATTTTTGGGCTATACTCCCAAAGGCTTGCGCACCATAGTTTGACGCATGCACCTTGTACGCCTTTTGAGTTCACACATGAAGAGGTTGCCTTAGGCTCTTGTTAAACACAATCTAGATAGTTTAAACATAATAAAGGGAGAAAAAAAAAAAAAGAAATTTTTTTGCAACTATATTCTATAGGAATTAATGATCAATCAATAAAAACAATAAGTTAATGCTCATGTGAGAAGTTCAATCAGTAAAGTTAAAAATGTCAATTTCACTTTCAATGAAGGCAAGCTTCCTTCTCTATATTGAAATGTTCAATACCTTAAAAAGAAAAGTATTTACTCCTTTATGGTTGTTTGGAATGATTTAAATAAGTATACTTTTTGACTTTTTATGAAAAAATATAAAATGTAATAGAGAACTCCGCCAGGGTTGTTAACAACTCCGCCGATCCCAAGCCCGGGTTAAGGAGGAGGATTGTGTGGTAGGCAAGGTTGTTAAGATCGGGATCCTACGCAGGATCGTTTTGGAGGTCTGTCGGATCGGATCGTAGGATCGGATCGAGGATCGTAAGATCCTACTAAAATGATAAAAAAATGCAATAATTTTTATATGACTAAATAATACTATCAAAATATATATAGAATAAGCCCCCAAAAAAGAAATATAGCAATTCAATGGAGCATTCAAACATTTTTTTTCAAAAAAAGAAGTCAAAAACATAATAAAACCAAATACCAACACTTGCACACCATTGTCATTGTTTCTTAATGAAAACAAAACAAACTAAATAAAGGTCACAATATGATTTGAGGTCACAATATTTCATCCTTATTATTTAAATATAGTTAGAAATTTTTTATATGATTTTAAATCAAAATACAATGTTAATTATAAAGGTAAAATGACTTATCAAAAAAATAAAAAATTATAAAGGTCAAATGACTGTAATACTTTCAAATTCTATATTTTTTTTTGTTATTTTATTTATCTCTCTTCTCTCATATACATAATTTGTAATATCTAATATTAATTCAATTAATCACAATTAATTATAAATTTTTAATTATTTATTGTAATTCTTAACTTTTTATTTTAATTTTTATTTAATTATAATTTAGATCAAAATTAATCATAAATATTTGCTTATTTGTTGTAATTTCTAACTTTTTAATCTAATTTTAATTTAAATATATTTAAGATCACAATTCATCCTAAATTCTTAATTATTTATCGTAATTCCATGTTAATATAATTTTAATTTAATAATATTTTAGCATGTTGGCATGTGGAAGACTAATGCCCCAAAATGAATGTGATTCAGTGAAGGAAAAAAATAAATAAGAGGTGATTCGATAAAGAAATAAATAAATAAATAAGATAATGACTTGGTCATCTAAAGAGCTTTACAACAGTAAGGTGCTCAGATCATATCAAGATGTTGATTCACATAATAAAATTTCTTTATTGATGAAGAATGATTTTTCAGTTGTTTTTAGTATTTTTTTTACAAAACAAAAATAAATAAACAAATAAGAGGTAATTTACAGAACCAAAAATAAATAAATAAATAAATAAGAGCCAAAAAAAAAAAATCACCGAAGGAGATTCAGTGAAGAAAGGAGAGATCAGTGAAGAAAGAAAGAAGAGTCTTCGAATTCGAAGAAAAAAAAACAGAGCAGCAGACACATGGAGTGGAGTCGCATCGCAGCGAAGAAGAGAGAAGGAGAAGGAGAAGGAGAAGAAGAAGAAGAGGAAGCAGCGTACCTGAGGAAGAGGAAGCAGCTTCGTTTGATGTCGAATGCCTGAATCTCTCTTTTCCCAGGTCAGTCTTCTTCGTTTGCCCTAATCTGCTTTGCTTCTCCTCTCACTTTAGGTCCCGATTTGGCTTTTAAGTTGTCCAAAAAATGCTTCAAATTTGGATCGCATGGAGTCGCGATCCAGATGCGATCCTACCGATCCCGTCGATCCCACCACGATCCCACCACGATCCTGCTCTGGGGTCGATCCGATGTACGATCCAGATCGAATAGTGTATAATGAGTCGTAGGATCGTACGATCCGGATCGCGATCTTAACAACCTTGGTGGTAGGTAGCCGACAGTCAACACGTAAAAAAGCCGCTTGGATCCCTTATGACAATGAATCCTACTTTGAATCGTTTAAATACTAGGTCGTTCCCCTCAAGTAACGTGTTGCGCCTGCCCCCGGGTGCTTCGAAAAGTGAGCATGGGGCGCCGCATCGACGCCTGGGTGTGGTGAAAAATGGGCAAAGGTTCCCGCGCTTTTCTGGACGAGCGCGGTTAAAGAAACTAGTCCAAGACTACAGGTTTAGGGTAGCCACTTGGAATATAGGAACCTTAACTGGTAAGGCGATGGAATTGGTAGATGTTATGATTAGGAGGAGAGTTAGTATAGCTTGCGTACAAGAAACTAAGTGGACGGGTGAGAAAGCTAGAAATTGAGGATATCGGTTTTAAACTGTATTATAGTGGTAAGGATAGACGCAGGGATGGAGTAGGAATCATAATTGCCAAGGGTCTCGTGGAGAATGTAGTGGCGGTCATTAGGAAAGGGGATATGATTATGTTAGTTAAACTAGTTATTGGAGGGAATATAGTGAACATCATTAGTGCATACGCCCCTCAAGTAGGATTAGATGACCAGACTAAGAGAAATTTTTGGGAGCAAATGGATGAGATCTTAGAAGAGATACCCATAGGAGAAAACCTAGTTATAAGTGGAGATTTTAATGGCTATGTAAGCATAGATAAACTAAGCTATGAAAGGGTGCATGGTGGATACGGTTTTGGTGACAGAAATGAGGTCGGAAAGAATATGTTAGATTTTGCGTTGGCTTCTGATCTAGTGGTGGCTAATACTATGTATAAGAAGAGGGAGGAGCATTTGACAACCTTTAAGAGTGGGTCAATTAAGAACCAAATAAATTACTTTTTAGTGAGAAAAAGTGAACCGCCTAAAATGTAATAATTGTAAGGTGATTCCTGAAGAGAGCCTGACCTCTCAACATAGGATTTTGGTACTAGATTTATGTTTTAGAGGGCAATACCAAGCTAAGAAGGATGGTGGGCATTGTAGGATGAGATGGTGGGACCTAAAAGGGAATAAACTAGAAATATTTAAGAATAGAATGGATAAGAAAGGTACTTGGGACTTGGAAGATGATGCTAATACTATGTGGAACTCGATGGCCAACTGTATGAGGAGAATCTCAAGGGAAGTGCTTGGAAAGTCAAAAAGGATGGGACCCAGTTCTAGAGAAACTTGGTGATGGAGGGAAGAGGTTCAAGCGATAGTTAAGGCAAAACAAGAATGCTTTAAAAAGTGGCAGAATGATAGAATTGAGGAAAACCTTAAGAGCTATAGATTGGCTAATAAGGAGGTCAAAAAAGTAGTGAGAGAGACTAAGTTGAAAGCTTATGATGATCTATACACTAGACTAGATAGTAAGGAGGGAGAGAAGAGGGTATATAAACTTGCTAAGATACGAGAGAGGAAAACAAGAGATTTTAATCAAGTTAAGTGCATCAAGAGTGAGGATTTTAAGGTATTGGTGAAGGATGAAGAGATTAAAGAAAGATGGAAGAACTATTTTGAGAACTATTAAATGAAGAACATGGAGATACGGCAATAGGGGAAGAAATAGCTAGTAATACGATAAACCAAGACTATAGGTTCTATCACAGGATTAGAAACTTTGAAGTGGAGATTGCACTTAAGAAGATGAAATCAAATAAGGCTTTAGGACCCGATGAGTGACTAGGTTGTTTAGCAAAATTTTGTTGACTAGGAACATGTCAAATGAGTGGAGGAAGAGTATTTTAGTGCCAATCTATAAGAATAAAGGAGATGTCCAGAATTACAACAACTATAAACGAATCAAGCTAATGTGTCATATAATGAAAGCGTGGGAGAGGGTGATGGAACGCCGATTACGAGATATAACAGAGGTGTCAGAAAATCAATTTGGGTTTATGCCTGACAGGTCAACAATGGAAGTAATTTATCTTTTGAGGAGAGTAATACAAAAGTATAGAAAAAAAAAAAAAAGAAGAGATATTCATATGGTGTTTATTAAACTTGAGACAGCATATGATAGAGTGCACTGGGATATAATATGGTGGGTGTTAGAAAAGAAAGGGGTGACAAAAAGTTACATTGATGTGATTAAGGACATGTATGAAGAGATGGTGACCACTATTAGATCGCCTGCTGGAGAGACAAATGAATTTCCTATCACCGTATGGTTACACCAATGATCTACCTTAAATCCTTATCTTTTTGCTTTAGTTATGGATGAGTTGACGAGAAATATTCAGGATGACGTGCCATGGTGTATGCTTTTTGCAGACAATATTGTGCTAATGGATGAGACTAGAGAAGGAGTTAACACAAAGTTGGAGACTTGGAAAAAATCTCTTGAATCTAAAGGATTCCGGATAAGCAGAACTAAGACATAGTATATGGAGTGTAAATTTAGTAACAATAACAATGAAAGGAGAGGAGAAGTGAAGATTGAGAACCACAAACTACCTAAGAGTGAACATTTCCGTTATTTAGGATCAATTATCACAACAGTGGGGGAGATTGATTCGGATGTAGCCCATAGGATTAAGGCGGGATGGTGTAAGTGGAGAAGTGCGTTTGGGGTACTGTGCAATAAACGAATACCCACTAGACTAAAAGGTAAGTTCTATAGAATGGCTATTAGACCAGCGATGTTGTATGGGACGGAGTGTTGGGCAACCAAGAAACAACATATAGATAAGATGAGTGTGGCTGAGATGAGGATACTCAGGCTGATGTGTGGCAAGACTAGACAAGATAGAATTAGGAATGAGTGTATTCGAGAATGAATAGTAGTAGCACCGATAGAAGATAAGTTGAGAGAGAATTGATTGAGATGGTTTGGTCACATTCAACAGAGACCAATAGAGGTTGTAATGAAGAGATGCGATACTGTAACGGTAGATGGGAGTGTTAGGAGACGGGGTAGGCCTAAATTGATGTTGGCTAGCGTTGTAAATAGAGATATGAATCTACTTAATTTGACTAACGAAATGGCCTTTGATAGGGCCGCGTGGAGAAGAATGATTCATGTAACCGACCCCATTTGATGGGATTTAAGGCTTGGTTTGGTTTGGTTTATATAAAATGTGATAGAGAGATGATGTGACCCAAATAAGACTTGATGTGACCCAAATAAGATAAAAAGATGTGCTATTCTACCACATCCCAAACAAGGCCTTTATATTTATTTTTTTACTATATTAAAATATTTAATTTATTTACTAAGTATTAAAATTTAGGATAAATTACAAATACACCCCCTGAGGTTTGATTAAAATACAAATCACCCACTGTAGTTTTGGATATTACATTCCACCTCCTGAGATTTCTAATTTCATAACAAATCACTCATTTTATAAATAAATCATCAAGTCAATTAACACTTTCTAATGATGTTATAAATATGTTTTAATTAATAATTTAGGTAATTTTATTATTGTGTATGAGAGCAATTATGAATTTCTTTTTTTAGTTAATTCTGTTAAATAAATTTTTTTAGTAAGGGGCTATTTGTAAATTTTCACATTACAGGGGGCGATTTGTACTTTAAGCAAACCTCATTGGGTATATTTGTAATTTATCCTAAAATTTAAAATTTGAAACACTTATGACTTGTCACCTTAAGGCTTACACTTCGCCTCATGAGGGGTAAAACCCCTCAAGTTATGCATTCACCTTTAAAAACTTTGCTACTGAGGACCTTTATATCGAATTTTAAATTTTGTTTAAAATTTTACAATATTCATTTGTTTAATAACTATAAAAATTCAAAATTCGAGATACCTATGCGTTGATGCCTCAAGTCTTATGTTGATTGCCTCACAAGGGGTAAAACGCCTCACATTACACATTCACCCTTTGAAAACTTTTGGTTGTTACTTATATCGCATTTTGATAACCAATCCAAATGTGCAAAGACTAGAAGAAACATGGCAGACACATATACTCTCAGTCATAACTCTTTATATCTACAATAGAAAGTCAATCATAGATTGAAAAGCGTTTAGGCTTAATCCCAGGTATGAGCACTGGCAACTTATTCATTTGATCAAGCTAGGGATTCAAGCCTTTGCCTCTGACATCATTGTTTTGTGATTTCTTTCCATGCAGCTGTCCAGAATATCAACTTCCTTGATTCACTTAAGTGATTTGCAGCACAGATGTACAAATGGAAAATATGCTTGGAACAATAGCAGCAGTACGTAATAACTATGCATTACTAGATAAATACGTCTTTCTATGTTAGGACTTAATTCACAAATTATTCAGACATTAAACATAAGATGACAGACAGTTCATACCGTCGTACAATTTCGCATAAAATGAAAAAATTTAAAAATTTAAAAACTAAAGAAAAGAAAAGGAAAAAGAAGATATAATTGAAGGAACCTACATAATGCTACAATGGAAGACCTATACACGTCCAACAACTGGCATTCCTCAAAATATCTTTAAGCAGAAAAACCAAAACAAAGATTACCTCAAATGCCTTCTTTAAAAAATTCTGGAGACGCTTTTCATATTTCTGCCTTGTTGAACCAGCCCCTATAGCACTATCATTAAATGCAGCAAATGATTTTTGAACCGCCACTTCATGTGCTTCCCTTAATGCAGCCTACAACCACCTCAAAATTAGAAAGCAATATAATTCAACAACTAGTAGGAAGAAAACAACACTCACTTCCTCGGGGGTTTTTGAACGGTCAAAAGCAGACATATAAACTTCAGTTGCTAAATCATACGCTCTCTGACACTGTGCTTCTTCAACACTCTGCAAAACAAGAAAAGTTAAAACCTCCAAGAAAACTTTTCAATAAATTTCATTTAAGCATCATATAAACTTTGCCCAAGCATCACATTTATGTCCTGCTTCCATTGATAGCATAGTTTAATATCTAGGAGCATTTCCTTCAAATAACTCTTCAACATTATTGTCCTGGTTATGAGTGTTGTGCAGTAGTTTATACACAACTAGATTTAAATGCATATTCTGATCCAAATATCTTCTTCCACTATTACTATAATCCATTCATCATACAAAAGAAAAAGTAAATTTCCAATGATATTATACAAGTGAGTCGGTACAAAAAGCGATTGCTGCAAAACTCTTATAAAAAAGACAATAACAAAGTAATGATATATTCTTGTGAGATAGCATCACAAGAGAATATCAACAAACTGTTAGGATAAACAAAATCAACATTACAAGAAATCATGGAAGTATGAAACAAAGTGAACAGGAAACAGTATAGAGCTCCAGCAACAATAGTTACCTGCCATGAGGAGGTTATTGTAGGCACTGCACCATTATTAATTGCATCCAGAAAAGACTGAGTTATACATGCAAGAATGGGTCCTGTCATTACTGTTGCCCCAAATTGTTTGGGCCTAGACCTCTCAAAAACAAACTTTGTGAAGGCATCCAGACCAGATCTAAATTCTGGTCTTAATTTGTCTAACTGCATCAACAGACCAATAAAAGGTGGATAAAAATGGAAACAGAAACAGAGAAAATAATATTCCTAACCACAATAATAATGATGACAAAAAAACAACACCACTAGTAATACATTTTTGTATATAACAACAGAAAGGTACTGACAGGAATTTGGTCAAGTCGCTGGAGTTCATTTTCATTGCTCAAAGGGCGCACAAGCGTGAAGCATTCTCTATCCGGAAAAAGAGCCCGAATGGACTCACGAATCTAGTTATCATCATTATGGTATCATTAGTGCATCCACTTGCAAATGTGCAGCAAAAAAACATTTAAATATCAAGTGCTCAAAGCTATATAAAAACAAATAAATAAAACATAAAAGTGCCAAAATATAAATCTAGAAATGATGTAAATCTTATACACAATCTAAGAAGTTATAAATAATAACAGCTCTAGATAGCTATTAAAATTGCTACCTAGAAAATTGGATTTCATTAAATATCCCACAATTTTATCCCCAGTAGTACAGCTAGATGATAACCTCATTTTTAGCAGCTAAGTCTCTTCCACCGCCTTGAACTGGCCTCAAAGCTAGCTCTAGGTAGTCACGGGGTGTTATTCTCCTATTGTCTTCCACCAAGTCCAAATAAAAGTCCTGCAAAAAGAAGTTGAATTTAGAAGTCACCATGAATAGAGAATCGGATACCTCATACAAAGCAAACATGCAAGAGTGCCAGGTATCCAAAACTCGTATTGCAAAAAACCACACAACATGCTAGCAGACATATCAGTAATATATATTTAATATCCAACAAACTAATATACAATGATGTTAACACAAGATTACCCTTAAAAGCCAAACAAAGATTGGGGAGAATTGGCCTAGCTCAGAGGCAGTAGTCCGTTCTCCAGATGCTCTAACACGAATATGTTTAGTCATTTCAGTAACAAGAGAGAGGCGATCAAGTGCTGCTTCATCAATACCACCCATCTGAAATGAACAGAAATTATAATTAGCAGATTAACTAAAGAATGTAAAGAATAAAATTTGACATAGATTACATACACTACAACTATTTGTGAGAACAAAAGATGCATCACATTACAAGTTAAGAGAGAAAAAATTCAGCTACGATAATGTTCTATAAAATGATCAAGATCTCGGGATAAGTTTATCAAACCTGGTTGTATACAAACATGCTTGATAAGAGGACAGCTAAGGAAAATATCTGTGTGCTGTATGTTCCCTGTTGAGAACAAAAAAAAAATGAAAAGAGAATAATTTTAAAGAAAAATGGTGATGCTAATGGCATACAATAATGCAAAAATAAGTATGAATGATGAGTATAATAATAAGAAACAAACATAGGACAGTACTTCTATTAAGTACCAAATCAACAAAACAATTAATTAGAGGAAATTACAAAATCAAAAATAAGTATGAATGATGAGTATAAAGATAAGAAACAAACATAAGACAGTACTTCTATTAAGTACCAAATCAACAAAACAATTAATTAGAGGAAATTACAAAATCACCATCAGTTCATTCTTGCGACAGAACAAAAACTAACCGTTTGATCATAAGCATCAATTCCTTCACTATCTAACAGTAAAAGGTTGTACTCAGTTCCATCGAGGGCAGTTCTCCTTATGGGTGCACTCCACAGCCAAAGCCCTTTTGTACATGGCCGATGAGTCGACGCCACTTGAAATCCACTGCTCCTTCCAAGAAGCTAAAGCACATAATTGAAAGCAGCAGTTTTAGTAACAGATGTGATAACAGAAGCAAACATGCATTAATATAAAGATGCAATATTAAATTAACAACTCATATCATCGGCGCTTGATGCTACAAATTCACATAACTTTTGAGTTAAACCTCCATATTGCATCAACTGAGCATAAATGAATTAAAAATATAAACCAATAACAGTAAATAACGGTATACGGCCCTAAATATTTAAATATTGAAGTAGTGTTCAAGGTGTTAACTATTGTCAAGCAAAAAATTTCTTTCTCCACAATGCTTGCTATAGTAAAAGAGCGTGATTAAGAAGGCAATATTAGTCATCTGAGCCCTTCTTAGTGTCTCTAAACCTCATCAAACCATTAGTTCTTCGTCTCTAGGCTCAACACAATCTCACAAACTAGGTAACAATAGTCTCTAAATATTCAGAGGATTTGTCAGTTTTACTTTCCAAAATGGAGGTCAAAGAACCTGAAGATAATGAAAATTTAGAGATGAGATCTGATCTTAACAATTAAAGTACAACTTCAGTAAGTTATTGTCATTTTCTATAAATGGAATCTCACAATTAAATGGCCTTGTCCAGCTACATGAAGACCATGGAGGTCAATTCCCCATGGTCTTGTATGATTTTTATTGCACTTCGGTATTCTGCAAACTCCAAAAAAAGTCTCTAAATACCTGGAGTGCTGCCACATTCATTCTTCACCAAAAATTGGATACTTACATGAAGAGTATACTATATCAACTAGGACGCACAGACACTCCAAAATGGGTGTCATGTTGTGTCGAACACGGCAGCGACACGTGTTAGACATTCCACGTGGTGATTTTATTTTATTTTTTCTTTCTTTTAATTCAAAATAAAAACTATAGAAACAAACAGGGTAGAAAGTGAAAAAAAAAACAAACAAAAACACACTCACATAGTCACATATACATTGACATCTCTCATATTTGTGCCCTAAATTTATTTTCATGTACACAATAAATAAAAATATATAAAAATAATACTCTTTTGTCGTATCCCAACAACATTCGTATTTTTTTTTAATTGTTGTCCCATGTCTGGACCCATACTCGTGTTTGTGTCTATGTTTGTATCCGTACTTAGACTATCAATGTAAGTTCAATGTTGTGCATTTTTTAGTCATAACATTTCTATTTTTCTTTAGTTGATCATATTCTTATAGTCAAACACATTATTTCCTAATGATTGAAAAACTATCTTCTTCCAAAGTAAGCCATAATTTCCCACTGTGTAGGCAGCCATGTCAATCGCCAAATCCCTTGGGCAATATTTTGTTATAACTTATAAAGAACAAATTATATGTCTTCTTATTTACTAAGTAATCTCAATTGCAAACTTATAAATTTATAATATATTCACGTGAGAAAGAGTAAGGTCATATTATGTGAACATGACCTGATCCAAATTTGATATAATATCACCACTTTTCATATATATATATATATATATATATTATAGGAGCATGCAAAGTATTGGAAACTATTAGGATAGCTTTAGTGAGATTGACAATTTATGTTGAACAAAATCCTATTTAGGCAATATTTGGCATAAACTAAATAAGTGCACTTATTTAGGTCACATCACTTCTCTATTTTTCTGCACATCTTTTCGTAAAAAGTCAAAAAATATACTTATTTAGATCATCCCAAACAACCCCCAACTTTTGGGTTTTGGTTTGGTACGATTTTTTAGTAGTGAGATTGAGTTCACACCATATGGAAAATCTTCTTCGGCATATGATGCAGTTTTCGGTTCCTCTATTTGAATGTACAAGAACCATCCAAACCTCTGCACATCACTACTTTGTATCCAAGTTTCATTTATCCACAATGCCATTTTAGGACTTCGACTATCTATATTTCATAATTCATTTCAATACTTTTTTCCCAAAAGTGGTTAAGCATGTTCAGTTAGTGCTCTAGAGATGAAGTTGCTATGAGGCCCGTTTGCTTAGCTCACTAGTGTTTCTACGAGGCCTGCTGACTTGGTGTTTTGATAGGCAGTTAAGTGTTGGCCTTATTGCAAGCTGTGCTCACTCAACGCTCAACGGGCACTTGAACGCTGTTGGCGCATTTTGAGCTATTTTATGACCATTTTGCTCCTAAGCATTTAAAAAGACATCATTTCAGCATTTTGCTCATGTGGGTGGCGGTTATTTAAAGCTTAGATTCCTTATCTCTCTCTCTAGTTGCTTGATCACTCGTTCATGAGGACTCCATTGATGAATAACATTCTACTTTAATCTAGAGCCTTAATTCATGATTTGAATGCATTCAATTCACCAGATTGTATTACTACACATTAAAAACCTTCACAATCCACTTTCAATCCCTATAACACTTTGAGCAATGGAGTTAAAGGTGGAAAATTGGAGCTTGGAGCTTCATGGTGGCTATTGAATGTACGGAACTCGATGTGTCAAAGCTGCTTTAGAGAGGAGATCAAGTTTGTGGTGGACTCAATTAAGATAAACTTGGTAAAAAGTTGTAATTCCTTCAATAGTGCCTTGTAATTGTTTGATTCAATAGTGGATTATTTTGGGTGTTGGGATAGTGATTTTGTCTATATAGAACTGAGTTTCTAGTGGGTTTCCACGTTAAATCTTATGTCTCGTGGTTGATTGCTTTAAATTTTACGAGGTTGATGGATTGGATGGATTAATTGCTCAATTGATTGTTTGGTTGATTGATTAGATGATTGATTTAAGTTTCAAATAGCTTAAAGTTTAGTTAATTACTTGTAAATTGTTAAATATGGTATTGAATTATCAAAGTTGGCATATTCACCCCTCCTCTAGACACAATTCCTTAGGTGCTTAGAATCTCATAAACTATTATTATAATTGTAACAATTATACACCACTGCTACACAATAAATGCCACGCCTTATTTCGTGATTGGACGCATGACTTAAAGTATTCAAAGAGTATATGCTACTTCAAAAGTTCATAATAATTATTATGGACACATTAGAAAGTGCCCCATTTGTGAGTACGCGTGTATCAGTATTCAATATGGACACAAGTCCTTTCTTGAAGTATATATGTTTCATTTGATATATCACCAAAAAGAAAAAAAAAAAAAAAAAAAAAAAAAAAAAAACATAATGGTCTATCAAAGCTCAAAGTCTAAGTAGGCCACTTATCACTTCATGCCAAGGTCCACATTCACTCAATCGCATGTTTGGATCTATTTCTTGCGAGGGAGGAAATATATATATATATAGTTTAAGCTTCTAACCATGGAAATTATAGGGTTGACCAAACTGGTAAGAGTTAAATACTACAGGTTTTATATATATATTTATCAATCAATAGGAGAGTATTTACAATATGAAGCAAATTAGCCCAATGAAAAGCCCCATAATGGACAAAGAAACAACCAACCCAACAACCAACCAATTTAAGAAAGAGCTCCATCATGGGAAGAAATGAACAATACAACAAATAGCCCCATAATGGGGAAGAAATTATCAATCTTTGCTATCCTTGACCTGCTAGATAAAAATGAACAAAGGTGTGGGTGGTCAACTGAGCTATCCCACCCAGTTAAATTGAAGCTGAAGAAATTTATAGGAATCGTTAATACATCAATTGTGGTTCTTCATCAAATGTGCTTGGAAAAGAATCAGGCAAAGTAAGAATTTTATGCCATCTAAACTAATCTCTCCACTTTTAAATTTGCTGTTCTACAGCTTCCCTTTCACAATGCTAAAATCACAACCCACATATATTCATGTAAATACATCAACCAAAAAAAAATAAAAAAAAAAATTCACGGAATAGGAAAGTACACAAGACAAAATCAAACAGTGAATACATTCCACCACAATTTCCACTGTCCCCTTCTCCTCTACTAGCTCGCAATGTATTCAACTAATAATCAACAAAGATTGTCAATTTTCCATCTCCAAAAGTCACCCAAATTTAGTCACTAGTCACAACAGCAACAACCGAAGCCCTAATTTCCGACCAACAATACCCTACAAATCAAATGAACATAAACCACGAACTATACACATCAATTTCCTCGTTAAAAACATATACAAAAAGCACTAGATTGAAAACCCTAGATTCCATATTATTAACGAATAAACAACAAAATTTTCAAAGAAAAGGGAAAACCTGATTCAAAATGAAGCTCTTGCCTTGGCGAGCGCGGCCGCAGACGGAGACGACGCCGACGGGGTCTTTGACGAGCTGAAGAGCGGCAACGGCCTCCGGATCCATCCGGAACTTGCCTTTCTCGTCGCAGTAAACCAGGCGGATGGGCCGCGCAGGTCCGGTGGCTGTGGAGGGAGACGGATGCTCCGGTGAGTCGCCGGAGGGTCTGTTGAATAACCTCCTCATCTTCTTCGGTTCGTCTTCTTGATCTCAGGTTCTGCTTAACTAGTACTCTACTTTTAGAGAGAGAAAGAGCCAGGGTGTGTGTTTTCTAGAGAGAGAGAGTGCTTAAAATGGGGGAGGGAAAAAAGGCTTTAGAGGGAGAGGTTGGACACTTTACAGAAGGCCGAGGATGCACGGGATCCAAAACTTAAAAATGTGTCCGGGTTATGGACCCAGTGTTTATCCATACGGGCGTAAAATCCGGTCACTTGCCCCATTTTGGGCCTGGGTCGAGATCTTTTTCACATGGACTGGCCTGGTCTAGCTCAAAAATTGGCGAGAGTTTGCAAAGCCTGATTGTGGGCAGTTCAATCCTGGGATAGAGTGGGTTGGATCGTGCCCGACCGGGTTGAATCTACACCTCTATTTATGTAGCGGATCCCAAATTTTATTTTAATTATTATAGTTTTAAATTGAATAATTTGATTTCTACATTTTAAATCTAATTTTAATTTTATTGTTCTATCTTGTTAATTTTTTTTACTTGTTATCTTAAAAAATTGACTAGTATCTCGAAATTATTGATTTTAGTTTTAAACTTGGATGGACGAACTAAACTTAAAAATATAATTAAAGTTTAGCGATTAAATTACTTAATTAAAACTACAAATACTAAAATAAATTTTAGGTCAAATTAACAATCCCTTTTATTTAATTGGACACTTACAGTTGAAAAATGTTATATATTGATGATGCAGTAACTTTAGTAGGAGATGGGCTGGACTGATCCACGTTTCTAGCGAATCTGTTGACCTCGGAGTCCCCGAAGCGTAACTACAAAAAGGTTCAAAGGAGGAAGTATTCCCTCGATGGACATTTCGACGACCAAGTTAGGTTAGAGTAGATTGATTTTGAGAGAGAAAGTAACAAGGGATAGAAAAACTTAACCTCTAACATTCCTCGGAAGCTTTCTTATATCCTTCGTTCATCATTTCCTTGTCCATTCTAAATTGTCTTGTCAGCTAAAAGTCTAAGGCCTAGCTGACCTTGTTCATGGTGAGTCTGTTTCCTCCGGTGTGAAGAGATTGCCACATTTGATGCTATCAGGGCTTCATTAAATGGCTGGTGTGTAGATGTAATAACTTTGTAAGATCTTTATCTACTTATGTGGTTGGTTTTCTACTTGACAAGGGTTTGAATGTTATTGGCCCTAAGCCAACATTGGCTTCTTGAAGTTGTTGGGCTTACTGGGCTTTAACACCTAGGCCGTGAGTTGGGCCCTGAACCGTGGGTTGGGCCCTCTTTGGGTACCCATCAGTATCAGTAGGCCTCCATTTGTTAGTGTAGCTTTAGTCCAACGAAGGGAATAAGAAAGAAAAAAAGAGGCCCCCAGGATGACCAACCGTCGACCGGGGGTTTGCGTGGCAGACCACTAAGGGAGGTAGTTGAGCACTAAGGGAGATGGCCGACCGATGGGGTGGCCGAATGGGGAGGAAGGTAACTGACCGATGTAGTGGCCGACCGTCGAGGGAGGTAACCGACCGACACGGTGGACGACTAGGGAGGGAGACGACCGACCGACCGACCGACGTGGTGATCAATCAGGGAGGGAAGTGACCGACCGACGCGGTAACCGAGTAGTGAGGGAGATGACCAATCAACGGGGTGGTTGAATAGTGAGGAAGGTGACTGACAGACGTGGTGGACGACCGGGGAAAGAGGTTATCGATCGACATAGTAGCCGAGCGTTTGAGAGAGGTGACTGACCGTCGTGGTGGCCGAGTTTTGAGGACCGACGCGATGGGCATTTATGGAGCGCGGGGCTCGAGGTACAGGAAAACACGTGATGATGTGAAGTGGAATAAATGGAGGAGAGGAAAGAGGAGAAGTGTGAGGAAAGAAGGATCGAGCTCGTACACGTAGAGCAATCTAAGCCACTAAGGAGGATGTGAAGCGGTAGTAGGAAGTGAAGAGGTTGTATAGGTGGTGACGTAGGAAATGTAGGGTTTTATCTTGGTGGAATTTCAAATTGGCGAATTTTAATCGCAATCCTTGAAACACAAGCAAAACCTGGGCATTTGAACTTGTGCACTTTACCTACCTGATTGCAAAAAATCAGCACATTCCAGACTTAAGTTCCTTCATCACAGAAGACTCTCCCATCTGGTATATCGTAAATTTTCTTGTTACCGCAACTAAAGCAATAATAAAAAACATGAAGGAGATGGCACAAGACAAACCGCTAGCCATAGGATTGGATGTATTAGGAGAGGATGACGAAGTGGAGTTGGCGAAGCAGTATAAGGCGGAAAGGCGGGTGAAGAGGGAGGTGGAGTGGTTGGCGCGACCCCTGTTGTCTACAATGATCTCGGTGGCGCAAAGTGGCACCTGACCACTGGCATACCAAGGCAAACAAATCCACTCTAACGGTAGAGGATCTAGAGGAGTTGCGCGGCAGATACCAGATTCTGGCTGACATAGAGCTGAGGCTGCCAACGGCGAAGGAGATGGCGTCGGATGCACGACTGATGAAGTTCACGTTGTACGAAGAGGCGCTGCGGGGAGGCCCAAGGCTACCTCTCCCACAACTAGTGGTTGACGTGTTAAACCACCTGGAGGTGGCCCCAGGACAGCTTATACTGAACGCGTGAAAGATTTTGTTTACCTGTGTGATCGCGTAGCCATGGGCGACCGGAGGGGAGATAATGACGGTGGATGAATTTTTTTCGTGCTATAAGGCTTCAGGGCGACAAGGGACATGGGTGACCTTGCAAGCGATAGTTGGAAGGAAATGGAGGCCGAAGCGATTTTATGTGTCGGCGAGTGGCAAGAGAAGAGTTCGCACGATTTGGAAAGTCCCCACTAAATCATTAGAGCCAAAGTTGGATGCGACGGTGGAGAAGAGGGTCAAACAAGTGAAGAAGTAGAGGAAGAAGGAGGGGCTAAAATAGGATAACCTTGTCCAGCCCTCAACCTTGTTTGTCCTAAATCTAGGACCGCAACCAACCGGGGAGGTAGAGGTAAGGAGAAAAGCGTAGGAGGCAGAGGACAAACGGGCCTTTGCGATAGCGGAGAAGTATGAGGAAAAATAGTTGGGCCCAGCACCTAAGCTGGTCATGAAACGGTCGGTCCGACCATGACCTAAGCCACTAGGAGAGAAGGACTTAACAGACTTTGTCCCCCTACGAGCACCGGTGGATCCATTGAAAGAGAGAAGTACGAGGGAGGTGAACCAGGTGTTGGGGAAGAAGAAGAGGAAGAGAGCGGCAATGAGTAGGGAAGAAGGGCCATTGGTGAAGAAGAAAAAAAAAGGAGCAGTGGAGAAGGCCCAAAAGTGGAGGGAGGGAGAAGGACAAGGCAAGTCTAGATAGAGAGGGAGTGTAGACACCCCATTTTTGACCGTCCATAAGACTTCGACGCGACTGATGATTTACATGGTAGAGAAAGGTGTGCAGGGCAAAGGTTCAATTTCTTCGGCAAAGAGAGAGTCAAATCTCAACTTCATACCCCTGTTCTGGACCAGAACGATCTCGATCAAAAGATTTTAGACTTAAAACCCTCTCTTTCAAAACATTTTTGAAATAAAGTTTCTGCGATGTTCCGAGGCTCGTATTTTGTCAAAAATTGCGCTTTTCGGTAAACCGAGCAAGGACAAAGTGGAAATGAATGAAAGAGAGATGAAATCTTTGAAAAATCTTTCAAAACACCTTACTTAGGGGTTTGAAGTTGAAGAAAAGAAGAGAAGAGGGAAGAAATCCAGTCGGGGGAGAAAATGGGCATGAACCGTTAAGAAAGAGTCGAGCAGCCCTCGCCGAATCGGGCCTATTCATTCGCATACTTGGAATCAAGCTATGAGGCCACCACCGTTGGAAAGCTTACTCCCGGGGCCTCATTTTGCACTCAAGAATCTGCTAAATCAATTCCGGATAGGGGAGATATGGTTGATTGAAGTAGGGCATCACTCCGGTTGGGACCGAATCTGCGCGGCTTCACGGAATCTAGCATAACTTTTTCCACAGGAGGAATTTTGATGCAAGGTTTGCGCCATTGGAAAGATAACTTCCGGGGCTTCAATTTGGACACTTGAACGGCCACATTTGGACTTCCCAAACACCCACTGGCCAATTTTCTTTCCGGCAGCCCATGTTTTTTTGTCCTGAAAGTAGCTGGCCGGCCAGAAAAGCCAGAAAAAGTAGCTGGCCGGCCAGAAAAGCCAAAAAAAGTAGCCGGCCGGCCACCTAAGCCCAAGAAAATTGGCTGGCCATGTTCCTCACACCTGGTTCCTTCCAAAAATGCCCTCCTTTCCCTCATAGATTGTGTATCCGGGTTTGCCAACTTTTGGGGGAAACTTGGCTTGTTTCCCCCCCTTTTTTCCCCCTTTTTTCACCTCTTTTTGCCTATAAAAACCAGCATCTCAGGTCTGGTTTGGGGTTGAAAAATTTGGTCTTGAAGCCTTGCATACATACCTCCATTCATCTCCCACTTCCAAGCTCCAAACATCCAGTTCCTACACCCTTTCTTCACCATCACCTAGCACCACACCACCACCTCCATTCCAGCCATTTGGAGCAGCTTTCCAGAGCTTGAGAGGCAACATTTCTTGGTCCAAGAAGCAACCAAAGATTGGTCTTCAAGGGTGAGTGCCATTTCCCTCTTTTCTAGCTCATTTTTGTACCATTTCTTAGGCCTTTTGGCTTGCTGTTTTGAGCTCCGACCGAAACTGAAAGTGGCATTTTTTTGAGCTCTATTTCATCTTTCATTAAGGGCTCAACCCTGTTTGAGCCCCCCATTGTGCACTTGTTTCAATACCCTCTTGTATGTCATTGTTTTGCATGGTATTTTTAGCATGTGTGTAATCTGTTTTTGAGCATGATGTAAACTGTAGTTAGGCCTATTTTGAGCTCCTCTTCAACATTGAAGAAGGGCTCAACCTTGTTTGGGACCTCCATGTATCACTTGCTTCATCACCCCTCTTTGGTCCCTATTTTTGCATGCTTTGTTATCTCACCTTGCTTCTGTTTTTAGGCCATGATCAGAACTAAAAGTGGCCATATTTTGACCCCCTTTACATGTTTCATTAAGGGTCTTTGGCTGTTTGATGAATGTTTTTTATACTTCATGTTATACCCCTTTGTCGGCCTATATCTTGCATTGCATTTTGAGCATGTTTCATACTGATTCGGGGCTTGTCATCTACTGTAAATGTCCATATTTTTGGTCCCTCTTCAACATTGTAGAAGGAGCCCTTTGTGGTTGAGATCAGCAGCAGCTGTGATCAGCAGCTGTGACTTGCCCCCCCATTTTTGCATGCTAATTTTGCCCTACTTGTGCTTACGGTTTGGCCATGTTTTGTACTGAAAAAATGCTTGTTTTGGGGCTGCCTAGCTTCTGTATTCACACTTCATGTACGAATCATGCATGCATTGCATAGATATAGGCCATTTCATGTGCTTAATTCCACATTTCGGGAGAGATTCCATGCATCGGGTGTCATTTCGCCTCGTTTCGGGGCTGTTTTGCCCCTCATTTCGCCACTGATTTTTGCATGTTTGCATACCATATCCCATGTCTTTGCCATGTCTCATTAGAGTGGCATTTTGGTGCCTGAGGGTCTGTCCTCGGTTTGCGTGCACGCGGGCACGCATTTCGAGGTGTCTTGTTTTCATCTGATGGCCTCCTATGTGAGTGTGGCTGAGGCTCTCTCATGTTGGTGTAAGCCCATATTGCATTGCGTATGCCATTTCATCCATAGCATTGTGTATGCTCGGTTGTGTACCACCTCGTATAGCGTGTATGCCATTCAACAACATTGTGTATGTTAGGATTGTATCTTAGTTGCATTTCATGCATATCATACATGTTGCATCGTGTTCGGGATAGGAGTTAGCCCGGGCACGGGAAACGGGGTGCGTTCCGTACTCCGAGTGACGGAACGTGTCTCAATTCCCAAGTCACCGACACTCCGGATTATCCATGATGGAGTTAGGATTTGTTGTGGTGTTCATATGCATTCATTCTATATCAAGTTGTGCAATTCGGCTCCTCGGCCATCATGCATCGAGATGCGTGATTGGTGGCACGAGGATCGAGACATGCATACATTTGTGAAATACATTGCTATGCCTCTTTCCTGCTTTCTGTTGCAGCAAATCAAAAACCAGCAGCCTTCCGGAGCTTGGCGCGCTTTTCAAGAATCATTGCAAAACAGAGGCTAATTGGGGCATTCCAGTGGATTTCCGCGCAAAGCAGCCCAAACATGCATCATTCCATCATCCGGAGCCGAATCAAGGCAGTCCCTGGCTTGCATGCCAGTTTCATTATTTTCTTAGTTAATTTGTAAATTAATTAGGAATTTGTATATTATTTGGACTGTATTATTTGGACTGTACTATTCTTTCATTCGGGAATGTATTATTTATTCGGACCCTCTGCGCGAGGGCATAATTGTAATAAGTGTGGGTGAGTGTGATGTATGTCTTCCAACCCCACGTCTTTTTTCCCTTTTATTTACCCGCTTATGATGGTTAGATATAGGGCATATTTCAATTAGCATACAGTATGACAGCATGTTTGCATCATTCATCTGTTCTGCACGCACCGGGCTCGGCGCATCATACAAACTGCATTTGTATTTCAATTCCAAATTGAATACGTGTTAGTGGTAGCATTTCATATGCCATGTTTAGGATAGCCGAGCCTGCTATAGTTGCATTTTTGCATGTGTTGCATTTTTGCATGTGTTGCATATTTAGGATCATGCATGATTTCTAATGAGTTTCTGTTTTGGCTTGGAGTACTCGGTGAGTTTTATGCTTTAGCATCCTTGCATGCGTGTGAGTGACTGCCATAATGGCATGCTTACCATGAGGCTATTTACTTATGTGATATAACTGCTTGAATGCCTGTGGGTGGAGGTTGGGTTATTTGGATTGGAACAATTCATCAAATGTGAGTTTTAAGCCCACTAGATAGTGGCAAAACCATGTTTTCTAAGCCCACCCGAGGGTGGCAAAATCTGCATTTTAAGCCTACCTGCGGGTAGCACCATCAAACCATTTTCAAACAAACAAGCATGAAATGTTTTGTTCCAATTCAGGCGATCCAGTCTATACTTGTATGCTGTGCGCATCACATAGTAAATCTAGGCTAATAACCGGAATAAGAACGCACAATGTTTTCAAAATAAGATATCATGGTTAGTAGAGGCCGGTCTTTGATCGGGCGAGCGGGGGTGCTCACAAAGTGACCTTCCCCAATCGTACCCAAGTTCTCGAGCCGAGGCAACTTTGGTGATGACGGACACGTGGCCTTCGGCACCGAGTCAGGGTTTCCTAAATTTCCCATAAAAAAAAAACATTTAGGTGGCGACTCTGTATCTGGCAAAGCAGTCCATGTTTGGCACTTCTTTTCAAAAAAATCTGTTTTCAAAATCGATTTGCCGGATTTGGACTCTTTGGTTCAAGATTAAGAACCGTGACATTTGAGTTCTTGAACTGTAGTGACCCCAATAGGAACGGAACGGGACTTAACCCTCCCGGGGCGTTCGGGGACGTCTACAGTTTCTGGCGACTCTGTTGGGGATTTAGAGAACTTGACTCGAACTCATGATATCTGGTTTTGACTACATTTGTGTGTTTCTTTGCATTGCATTTGCATTGGTGCGCCTAGGACACCGTGTTTGCCATCTGCTATTCCTGAACGGTTTGCCGGAGGCTTGTCTTGTCAAGACATGACCATAAGGCTGACCGGTTGTGGGCTCTGCCAGTATGGGAACACAAACCCTGGTTTTACCGAGGCACCCTTTTTGACCATTCAACCTAGTGCATATTCGGATCCATAGTGACCATTCCAAACTAGGACAGGTTGCTTACCCGTTATAGGTTGTTTGAAACCGCTGCGTGCGTAGTGAAACCCTAGTTCCTGACAAAATAGGACAGGAAAACCCTACCCCAACATAGGGGTGTTTTGGCTCTCACTTGCTTGTTATGTGCTTTAGAGTGCGTCTCTACAGGAATGCATGTATCAGTTTGCAATTTGGGCATCAGGTCTGCGGGCACCAGTTCAGTATTTTGGGGAATCAGTTTTACCGAGGGTATCAGATTTGAGGCAGAATTCTGGGCAGAATTCAGTAGAGAGCACACACTCATTCAACTATGCTCATATCTGTTCGGGAGAAATCAGGCTGAGGTGCTGTCTGTTTTCTCTTTTGCTAGGTAGTCTTGGAACCATAGCTTCATAATGGTCTGATATCCCCCGGGTACTCTGGACTTGTGTTGTTATGTGATCAGGGGATGAACCACCTGCGGGCGGCACTCAGTTTACTCCAGATGTGATGGATGGCACGCACTATTTTGAGCATTTACGAATGCTGTTTATTCTACTTTCTGACTTGGGTATTGAGTCTGTCTTGTTGTATTGAGTTTGTCTTGTCGAGCCTGTCTTGTATCGAGCCAGTCCTTTTGAGTCTGTCTCGTCGTACCGAGTCAATCCTATCGAGTCTGTCTTGTCGTACCGAGTCAGTCTTGTTGTGTCGGAGTCGGGTAATTTTGGGGGCGTTACCTTAGGCGTCACCATTTTGTTTTGTGTTCGCCTTTTCGTTTTGTTTTGAGTCTGTTTCTGCCAGGGAGCCAGTAATGCCAACAGATTTGAATGAACAGCAGTAATTTTCACATTCTTGTGCTCACTTCTGCCGTGTGCCAGTTGTACCAGAAATTCCAATGAGATGGCAGTATTTGACTAAGAACCCTGTCTTTTCTGTGCCTTGAAGTCATTGTAATGACTTGAGTTTTTTCAAAACTTTTTTGAACACTGCGGTGAAAACAAAGAGGGAGGAATTCCTCGAGATTTGCAAAACTTTGATCAATTGAGAGAAAGAGAGGCGTGCTAAGCCCTTAATGAATGAAATCATGCTTGTTAGCGTAAGTACTGAGAAGGACCCTGGCTTGATCCAGACTGGTTTCACACTATCTTCAGCGCGAGCGATTTGTCGCTTTCTTAAAAATTTTCAAAAACAAAATGTTTTGCGCGGTCCTGCGAAGACCTGTGTGGAATCGCTCTTGAGATTGTGCAACTTAGGATCGCTCTCAGCCTCGAGACTTGAGCCCTTGCTTTCAAACCTTGAACTTGAATTCAGAATGTTCAACGGTCAACTACAATGTGAGGCCTGTGTGGCCAGATTTGAAGCAGCCCTCGAACAAGGGGCCAGGAAAGTCGGATCAAGAAGATCAGAAGATTAGAAGAAGCTTGCAAAGCTAAAACAGAAGTACCCTTCGAACTAGGGGCAAAGATGTCAGATGTGCTCGAAGAGCCGAAGATGAGTCCTCTTGCAAATCAACAGCCACTCTCCTGGATACGGATGGCTTCAAAACCCTACAACCATTTGGCATGGACCTGTTACACTTTTACCCTTTGAGAGGCTCGCTGGGCCGAAAACCTGGAAGGGCGACCCAGGCAAAAGTTAGAGCGAGATGAAAAAAATATACAAAGAAAGAAAAAAGAAAAGAAAGAGAAAAATACAAAAAAAGAAAGAAAAAAGAGAAGAAAAGAGGAAAAAAGAAAAAAGAAGAAAAGAAATGAAAAAGAAAGAAGAACAAAGCTCGCAAGGTTGAAAACCTGTAACGGGCGCTTGGCAAAAGTTAGAGCCTAAAAAGGAGAGGTTAATACCCGAGTGTACCTTAACCCCGAACTACGTAAGGCTTGATTCCCATGTTTGGGATACATAGGCAACTTCATTCTAAAGTCCAGCCGTAAAACACTTCAATTTGATTGTGTCCATGCGATGGTTCTGGTCATCTTTGTCTTCGCTGTATCTGAGAGTCTGGTTGTGTTCGTCGCTCTAAGGACTGACTACAATGCGCTACGGTGCTATCCAAACAAGGGGCAACTTTCCGTTGCCATTCAAAACGCCGTAGTGTCATTTCAAACAAGGGGCAACTTTCCGTTGCCATGCAGTGTCCTCAAGACAAGGAGCAATTTTCCATTGCTATGGGTCCGAGATTGTGCATCTCAAGAGTAGGTTCCGTGCTCATTGAGCAGTGGTCGTTTGCAAAAATAGTTTTTGAGAATTTTTACTGAGGTTGACTAATCTTCTCGAAAAGTACTCCATTTTTCAAAACTGGACCATTTCTTGGACCCAAAAAAGGAAAACTCTCAGTGCTCATAGCCTAACTTGCATGATTTTAAATCAGAAAATCGAACAAGCGCGTTAATCTAACTCTCATGTTGGTCAAAACTGTTTTAATAGAAAGCACAAACAAAAAAATGGTCAAAATGATGAACTAGGGGCACAGTTGAGTCAGGTGTTCTGTCTTTTCCCCTTTGTCAAAATACTTGCCAGAAAGGGCACTCTACTTGTCGAAAAGGGCACCGTATTCGCCAGAAAAGGGCACAACAAAGGGCAGAAAGCTTTCACATCCTCCAAGCAACGAGGTATCAAGCAAAGTGCAAAGCACGAACTGGAATGGGGCAAGATATCCCACTCCATCATCTGGACAGATCTTATCACGTCCAAACTCCCCAATAGAGCATCGTCAACCGGTCAGCTGCAAATTTGCTACACACCCAGTTGTAGCACAACCCCTCTGTGGGAGAAGTTCACTGCTGTGCGCAGGAGAAAAAGAATCTAGCAGCATGCTAGGGGCAAGAGCCCGCAACTTCCTATTTATCCATTAACCACCCAAGGAAGGGATGAAAAATGAGAGATTGAAGAATAGAGAGATGTGCGATGAGAGAAAAAGTGAGAAAAGGGCTTTTTCAGAAAAAACAGAGCTTGAGGGCCGAGTGATGTGAGAACCACAAATGAGAAAGGGTGGGAAACACTACCCGATGAAACAGGCTCCCTGTGCACGTCTGAGTGTCGTGTCTTTTTGTTTTATCTCGATTCTTGTTTTGAGTCGTTTCGAGTGTTACTCGATATGTTTAGGTTGTGTGCCTTTTATTTCCTTGTTAAGTCGTTTTGCTGTGTTCAGTCGTAGGCTCAATGCCTGGTCGAAAACTCATCTCTTGATTTCAAAAAAATAAAATCGTTTTGTGCTCCGAGTGCCGTGCCGTTCTCCACATTTGTGCAAAACGAGATTCGTTCTTTCATAAAATCGCAGCGTTCAACCCTGGTCATGTGAGAACAATAAAACCAGGACCTATCTGAAGCTATGAAAGTTCCAGGCTGCAAAGCAAAAGAAAAGAGGGAAAATGGTTGGGCATCTGAGATTGTTTCAACTTCTGCAAGTTCCGTCATTGCACCCTGTATGTTCAAAATGAGCTGTGTGCCCGAAGAATGCGCTGTTTGCCCGAGATCTGCTGTGTGCCCAAGATGAGCTGCATGCCTAAAATGCGCTGTGTGCCCCAAAAAAGCTGTGTGCCCAAAAGAGCTGTGTGCCCAGATTGAACAAAATTTTGTGTTGCGAGTTGCGCGCCTAACGAACAGAGTGTTGTGTTGTGAGCTGTGTGCCAAGTGAATGGAATGCTATGTCGTAAGCTGTGTGCCAAGTCTTGCATTGTGCACGCGTTTCATCGCACTTATTACATTTATTTGCATCTTGTGTTATCTCTTATTGTTTATCCTTTTACGCTGAGCAGCGTTTAGGATCGTTGTCCCCCGGGACTTAACTTAGGTTGCGTGGAACACGCTCCCGAGTTGTTTGACCTCTTCTCACGATTTCAGCGTGGTTAGAGTGTTCTTTTCCTCACACGATTTCAGCGTGTTTGGAATTTATCTCAGGTCGTGTTGTGTATGTACCTGGGCGGTTGTTTTTGGATCTCCTCTCACGATTTCAGCGTGGTTTGAGTGTCCTGTTCCTTACGCGATTTCAGCGTGTTTGGAATCTATCTCAGGTTGCGTTGTGTATGCACCTGGGCGGTTGTTTTTGGACCTCCTCTCACGATTTCAGCGTGGTTTGAGTGTCCCGTTCCTTACGCGATTTCAGCGTGTTTGGAATCTATCTCAGGTTGCGTTGTGTATGCACCTGGGCTGTTGTTTTTGGACCTCCTCTCACGATTTCATCGTGGTTTGAGTGTCCCGTTCCTTACGCTATTTCAGCGTGTTTGGATTTTATCTCAGGTTGCGTTGTGTATGCACCTGGGCGGTTGTTTTTGGACCTCCTCTCACGATTTCAGCGTGGTTTGAGTGTCCTGTTCCTTACGTGATTTTCAGCGTGTTTGGATTTTATCTCAGGTTGCGTTGTGTGTGCACCTGCGCGGTTGTCTTCGGACCTCTTCTCACGATTTCAGCGTAGTTTGAGTGTCCCGTTCCTTACGCGATTTTCAGCGTGTTTGGAATCTATCTCAGGTTGTGTTGTGTATACACCTGGGCGGGCTGTTTTTGGACCTCTTCTCATGATTTCAGCGTGGTTAGAGTGTTCTTTTCCTCACACGATTTTAGCGTGTTTGGAATTTATCTCAGGTCATGTTGTGTATGCACCTGGGCGGTTGTTTTTGGACCTCCTCTCACGATTTCAGCGTGGTTTGAGTGTCCCGTTCCTTACGCGATTTCAGCGTGTTTGGATTTTATCTCAGGTTGCGTTGTGTATGCACCTAGGCGGTTGTTTTTGGACCTCCTCTCACGATTTCAGCGTGGTTTGAGTGTCCCGTTCCTTACGCGATTTTCAGCGTGTTTGGATTTTATCTCAGGTTGCGTTGTGTGCGCACCTGGGCGGTTGTCTTCGGACCTCTTCTCACGATTTCAGCGTGGTTTGAGTGTCCCGTTCCTTACGCGATTTTCAGCGTGTTTGGAATCTATCTCAGGTTGTGTTGTATACACCTGGGCGGGCTGTTTGTTTTTGGACCTCCTCTCATGATTTCAGCGTGGTTAGAGTGTTCTTTTCCTCACACGATTTCAGCGTGTTTGGAATTTATCTCAGGTTGTGTTGTTATGCACCTGGGCGGTGTTTTTGGACCTCCTCTCACGATTTCAACGTGGTTTGAGTGTCCCGTTCCTTACGCGATTTTAGCGTGTTTGGATTTTATCTCAGGTTGCGTTGTGTATGCACCTGGGCGGTTGTTTTTGGACCTCCTCTCACGATTTCAACGTGGTTTGAGTGTCCCGTTCCTTACGCGATTTTCAGCGTGTTTGGATTTTATCTCAGGTTGCGTTGTGTGCGCACCTGGGCGGTTGTCTTCGGATCTCTTCTCACGATTTCAGCGTGGTTTGAGTGTCCCGTTCCTTACGCGATTTTCAACGTGTTTGAAATCTATCTCAGGTTGTGTTGTGTATGCACCTGAGCGGGTTGTTTTTGGACCTCTTCTCACGATTTCAGCGTGGTTGAGTGTTCTTTTCCGCACACGATTTCAGCGTGTTTGGAATTTATCCAGGTTGCGTTGCAGACGCGCTGGGTGGGCTGTTTTTGGACCTCCTCTCACGATTTCAGCGTGGTTGAGTGTCCCTTCCTTACGCGATTTTCATCGTGTTTGGATTTTATCTTAGGTTGCGTTGTGTGCGCACCTGGCCGGTTGTCTTCGGACCTCTTCTCACGATTTCAGCGTGGTTTGAGTGTTCCCTTCCTCACACAATTTCAGCGTGTTTGGAATTTATCTTAGGTTGCGTGGAATGCGCTCCTGTTTGATTTTCTTCGTTCTTCCTCCACTCACGAGTCCAGCGTGGTTGGCGTATGTCGCCGTTTTGCATACATTGCACTCTTTGTTGCATCACATCTATTATCTATTGCATCACATCTATTACATCCATTGCATCATATCTGTTTCATTGCTCGGTCTAGGAGACCTTAAATCCTCTAAAGGTGCAATTCCTTTGGTGTTTGTCGTGCCCGAACGACTTCCGGTGGTCTGGTATAGCCACCTGCCTGTGTTTGCAGTGAGTTCCTAGGAGACCAACTGAGACGGTGGAAACTAGAGTTCGAATGGCTTATGCCTAGAACGCAAAGGTTCGGGATTTCCGAGACTAAAGTCTGGTTTAAATACCCAGGGGTATATCCTCGGCTTGAAATTTGTGGCAGCCCCATAGATTGAGATAGCATCTGTATGCGCCTCAATTCTGGATACTGATCCAACCTAGTCTGTCACCCTGTTGGAGAATAGGGAAAGCTGCGACCATAGTCAGGGAGAAAAGTAGTACCTGTGGTTCAACTGAGAAGAAGAGGAAGATTCCCACATCAGCATGAGGTAGGACATTGCCGAGGTAAGTCATTGCCAATTGCCCTGTAAGGTACCTCCCTTTTCCTAGCCATCACATTACATTTTTGCCACTACATTGCAGTGCATTGCATAAATCCTCAATTTTCAAACCGGCTTCGCGTAACGTGTAAGTCCAATTTTCAAACCGGCTTCGCGTAGCGTATAAGTCCAATCTTCAAACCGGCTTCGCGTAGCGTATAAGTCCGACTTTCAACCAGCTTCGCGTAGCGTATAAGTCCAATTATCAAAATCTTTCTGCATATCATTTTGTATCCTGCCCCTGAACTACGCTGGTTTGATTCCTTGCAAAGGGATACGTAGGCAGCCTGCGGCACAACCATTTATTTATCTATATTTTGTTTGTTTGTCCAAGTCTTCGGCCTTGTCAAAAATGGGTAGTCTCTGGGCTTTGACATTCACTCCCGTCACTTCTTGACTTCCGAGTTCTGTCAAAGAGGGGCAACTGTAGACACCCCATTTTTGACCGTCCATAAGACTTCGACGCGACTGATGATTTACATGGTGGAGAAAGGTGTGCAGGGCAAAGGTTCAATTTCTTCGGCAAAGAGAGAGTCAAATCTCAACTTCATACCCCTGTTCTGGACCAGAACGATCTCGATCAAAAGATTTTAGACTTAAAACCCTCTCTTTCAAAACATTTTTGAAATAAAGTTTCTGCGATGTTCCGAGGCTCGCATTTTGTCAAAAATTGCGTTTTTCGGTAAACCGAGCAAGGACAAAGTGGAAATGAATGAAAGAGAGATGAAATCTTTTGAAAATCTTTCAAAACACCTTACTTAGGGGTTTGAAGTTGAAGAAAAGAAGAGAAGAGGGAAGAAATCCAGTCGGGGGAGAAAATGGGCATGAACCGTTAAGAAAGAGTCGAGCAGCCCTCGCCGAATCGGGCCTATTCATTCGCATACTTGGAATCAAGCTATGAGGCCACCACCGTTGGAAAGCTTACTCCCGGGGCCTCATTTTGCACTCAAGAATCTGCTAAATCCAATTCCGGATAGGGGAGATATGGTTGATTGAAGTAGGGCATCACTCCGGTTGGGACCGAATCTGCGCGGCTTCACGGAAACTGGCATAACTTTTTCCACAGGCGGAATTTTGATCCAAGGTTTGCGCCATTGGAAAGCTAACTTCCGGGGCTTCAATTTGGACACTTGAAAGGCCACATTTGGACTTCCCAAACACCCACCGGCCACTTTTCTTTCCGGTAGCCCATGTTTTTTTGTCCTGAAAGTAGCTGGCCGGCCAGAAAAGCCAGAAAAAGTAGCTGGCCGGCCAGAAAAGCCAAAAAAAGTAGCCGGCCAGCCACTTAAGCCCAAGAAAACTGGCTGGCCATGTTCCTCACACCTGGTTCCTTCCAAAAATGCCCTCCTTTCCCTCATAGATTGTGTATCCGGGTTTGCCAACTTTTGGGGGGAAACTTGGCTTGTTTTCCCCCCCCTTTTTTCCCCCTCTTTTTTCACCTCTTTTTGCCTATAAAAACCAGCATCTCAGGTCTGGTTTGGGGTTGAAAAATTTGGTCTTGAAGCCTTGCATACATACCTCCATTCATCTCCCACTTCCAAGCTCCAAACATCCAAGTTCCTACACCCTTTCTTCACCATCACCTAGCACCACACCACCACCTCCATTCCAGCCATTTGGAGCAGCTTTCCAGAGCTTGAGAGGCAACATTTCTTGGTCCAAGAAGCAACCAAAGATTGGTCTTCAAGGGTGAGTGCCATTTCCCTCTTTTCTAGCTCATTTTTGTACCATTTCTTAGGCCTTTTGTCTTGCTGTTTTGAGCTCTGACCGAAACTGAAAGTGGCATTTTTTTGAGCTCTATTTCATCTTTCATTAAGGGCTCAACCCTGTTTGAGCCCCCCATTGTGCACTTGTTTCAATACCCTCTTGTATGTCATTGTTTTGCATGGTATTTTTAGCATGTGTGTAATCTGTTTTTGAGCATGATGTAAACTGTAGTTAGGCCTATTTTGAGCTCCTCTTCAACATTGAAGAAGGGCTCAACCTTGTTTGGGACCTCCATGTATCACTTGCTTCATCACCCCTCTTTGGTCCCTATTTTTGCATGCTTTGTTATCTCACCTTGCTTCTGTTTTTAGGCCATGATCAGAACTGAAAGTGGCCATATTTTGACCCCCTTTACATGTTTCATTAAGGGCTTTGGCTGTTTGATGAATGTTTTTTATACTTCATGTTATACCCCTTTGTCGGCCTATATCTTGCATTGCATTTTGAGCATGTTTACATACTGATTCGGGGCTTGTCATCTACTGTAAATGTTCATATTTTTGGTCCCTCTTCAACATTGTAGAAGGGGCCCTCTGTGGTTGAGATCAGCAGCTGTGACTTGCTTCATTACCTCTCTTGGCCCCCCCATTTTTGCATGCTAATTTTGCCCTACTTGTGCTTACGGTTTGGCCATGTTTTGTACTGAAAAAATGCTTGTTTTGGGGCTTCCTAGCTTCTGTATTCACACTTCATGTACGAATCATGCATGCATTGCATAGATATAGGCCATTTCATGTGCTTAATTCCACATTTCGGGAGAGATTCCATGCATCGGGTGTCATTTCGCCTCGTTTCGGGGCTGTTTTGCCCCTCATTTCGCCACTGATTTTGCATGTTTGCATACCATATCCCATGTCTTTGCCATGTCTCATTAGAGTGGCATTTTGGTGCCTGAGGGTCTGTCCTCGGTTTGCGTGCACGCGGGCACGCATTTCGAGGTGTCTTGTTTTCATCTGATGGCCTCCTATGTGAGTGTGGCTGAGGCTCTCTCATGTTGGTGTAAGCCCATATTGCATTGCGTATGCCATTTCATCCATAGCATTGTGTATGCTCGGTTGTGTACCACCTCGTATAGCGTGTATGCCATTCAACAACATTGTGTATGTTAGGATTGTATCTTAGTTGCATTTCATGCATATCATACATGTTGCATCGTGTTCGGGATAGGAGTTAGCCCGGGCACGGGAAACGGGGTGCGTTCCGTACTCCGAGTGACGGAACGTGTCTCAATTCCCAAGTCACCGACACTCCGGATTATCCATGATGGAGTTAGGATTTGTTGTGGTGTTCATATGCATTCATTCTATATCAAGTTGTGCAATTCGGCTCCTCGGCCATCATGCATCGAGATGCGTGATTGGTGGCACGAGGATCGAGACATGCATACATTTGTGAAATACATTGCTATGCCTCTTTCCTGCTTTCTGTTGCAGCAAATCAAAAACCAGCAGCCTTCCGGAGCTTGGCGCGCTTTTCAAGAATCATTGCAAAACAGAGGCTAATTGGGGCATTCCAGTGGATTTCCGCGCAAAGCAGCCCAAACATGCATCATTCCATCATCCGGAGCCGAATCAAGGCAGTCCCTGGCTTGCATGCCAGTTTCATTATTTTCTTAGTTAATTTGTAAATTAATTAGGAATTTTGTATTATTTGGACTGTATTATTTGGACTGTACTATTCTTTCATTCGGGAATGTATTATTTATTCGGACCCTCTGCGCGAGGGCATAATTGTAATAAGTGTGGGTGAGTGTGATGTATGTCTTCCAACCCCACGTCTTTTTTTTCCTTTTATTTACCCGCTTATGATGGTTAGATATAGGGCATATTTCAATTAGTATACAGTATGACAGCATGTTTGCATCATTCATCTGTTCTGCACGCACGGCTCGGCGCATCATACAAACTGCATTTGTATTTCAATTCCAAATTGAATACGTGTTAGTGGTAGCATTTCATATGCCATGTTTAGGATAGCCGAGCCTGCTATAGTTGCATTTTTGCATGTGTTGCATTAGGCAATCCTGTATATTTAGGATCATGCATGATTTCTAATGAGTTTCTGTTTTGGCTTGGAGTACTCGGTGAGTTTTATGCTTTAGCATCCTTGCATGCGTGTGAGTGACTGCCATGATAGCATGCTTACCATGAGGCTATTTGCTTATGTGATATAATTGCTTGAATGCCTGTGGGTGGAGGTTGGGTTATTTGGATTGGAACAATTCATCAAATGTGAGTTTTAAGCCCACTAGATAGTGGCAAAACCATGTTTTCTAAGCCCACCCGAGGGTGGCAAAATCTGCATTTTAAGCCTACCTGCGGGTAGCACCATCAAACCATTTTCAAACAAACAAGCATGAAATGTTTTGTTCCAATTCAGGCGATCCAGTCTATACTTGTATGCTGTGCGCATCACATAGTAAATCTAGGCTAATAACCGGAATAAGAACGTACAATGTTTTCAAAATAAGATATCATGGTTAGTAGAGGCCGGTCTTTGACCGGGCGAGCGGGGGTGCTCACAAAGTGACCTTCCCCAATCGTACCCAAGTTCCCGAGCCGAGGCAACTTTGGTGATGACGGACACGTGGCCTTCGGCACCGAGTCAGGGTTTCCTAAATTTCCCAAAAAAAAAAAACATTTAGGTGGCGACTCTGTATCTGGCAAAGCAGTCCATGTTTGGCACTTCTTTTCAAAAAAATCTGTTTTCAAAATCGATTTGCCGGATTTGGACTCTTTGGTTCAAGATTAAGAACCGTGACATTTGAGTTCTTGAACTGTAGTGACCCCAATAGGAACGGAACGGGACTTAACCCTCCCGGGGCGTTCGGGGATGTCTACAGGGAGGTTTGGCTGAGACTCCAATTGTCGAAGCGAGGAGAGGGGTGGAAGGAAAAGAAGGGGTGCTGAGTGGTGATCAATTGGCAGATCGGTCCTTAAAGGGGTTGCCCTCAACAGAATTGCTCCCAAGCCATAGAACTGCCACTTATCATGTGAAAGGAGGGGCTGGCCACTTGGTGATGGATGGGTGTGAGTCCTCTAGGGCACATAGGGAGGTTAGAGCGGAGACAGACCAGCTGCTGGGGATCATTGAGGACACAGCTGTACGGGGTGTGGCTTAACTGACAGAGGTCGACCTCATAAGAGGACTCTGCTTGGCGTAGATAGAGGCGACGACCCTGGCGACTGCTTTACTAGGCAAGGCAGTGGGGGTGAAGGTAGAAGCGGAGCCCGTGAAGGCCCAGTTGGAAAAGGCTCGGGCACAATTGCAGAATCTAAAGGCAGAGGCAGCTGGTTGGAGAAAAGCGGTGCGAAGCGTGTGTGCGGGCTTGGCGTACACTCAGAGAGCGAAGAAGATAGACATATTGGTAGTGGTGCAACGATATCTAGCTGAGCTCTCTAGGATGGGCCAAACTTAGGTCATTGCCGAGCTGTCATCTACTAAGGTAGAGCTTGAAGCGACACATCGTAAGGCGGTGTCGTTGGAGTTTGAATTGGCGAGTGAGCAGAAGAAGGCTGATGAAGCTCAGCAAGCCTGCACCATTGCCAATGAGAGGTTGGAGGAGGCTCTTGTGAACAATGAAGAGCTACATGACTAGGCCTTGAAGGAGAAGGAGGAAACATGTACACGAATGACAAGGCTAAAAAAGGCCTTGGAGGAGGAAAAGGCCAAGACAACAGATCTAACCAAGGTGATGGCATCTGAGATGGCAGCTTACCCAGATCTATACCTCGCGGCGGTAGAGCAGTTCAAGCTATCTCCAGAGTTCCAAATGAATGTCGACGCAGTTGTGGCGAGGGGCTTGGCCAGAGGAGAGGAAAGTAGGACTGGGCCATCGAGTATGGCTATGGCGGAGCTGGTGGAAGGGCAAACCAAAAAAGAAATAATCCAAAGGTTCCAGCAGTCAGACTAATAAAAGTATGAGATGAGCATGTACTGGGACAGTGGTTGGACAAGCTTCAAGTATAGGGCAGAAGAGCTATTCCCAGATATTGATTTTAATCGCGTGAAGCCAAGAGAGGAAGACATTGCCCAGACCCCACTGAATGAGAGTATGGAGGAAGCGAACTTGGCATCCAGTGAGAAGATGGAATGGGGGCAGATTAAAAGTTGAAGACTGGAGGCGGTTGTTATTGGTTTGTTTTGCTTCTTATTTTATATGTAAATATTTTAATTTGTAAAGGGTTGTACAATTTGTCGAGAAGTTTGTGAATTTATCAAAAATTAGTAAAATTATCAAAACTGATTTTTTACTTCTGGCCTCGAATTTTTTTAATGGATTAGTTCTGTGTGTGTTTCGTTGTTTGTGAAGAATTGCCTTGAGTTTGACAAGTAAAAATTGGTTTGAATGACACATAGGTAAACGTTACCTAAGGGGTATACAGTTTTAACGGCATGTTTTAATGGACAGATATTTGGCCAAAAGCCCATAACTGTAAATTCCAAGTATTGGAATCATCATATCTAGCATGTTTTAGTGGTAATCTTGAGAAATCAAAGTGTTGGTGAATGGCTGAGCTCATTCTGGCTGAGACTTTTCGTAACTCAGCCTGGCTGAGCTCTTCAGGCTCAGTCATCTAGCTGGGATTTAGAGGGCTCAGTCTGGCTGAGGCTTTGCTTGACTCAGACTGGCTGAGCTCTTCAGGCTCAGTTTGGCTGAGGCTTTGCTTGACTCAGACTGGCTGAGCTTTTCAGGCTCAGTTTGGCTGAGGCTTTTTCAGGCTCAATCTGACTGAGGCTTGGAGGGCTCAGTCTGGCTGAGGCTTTGCTTGACTCAGACTGGTTAAGCGCTTCAGGCTCAGTCTGGCTAAGGCTTTGCTTGAAAATTTTAACTTAAGGCACAATGCAAATAATAAGGATTTTAAATTGTTGTCATAGTCCTGCGATCATAAATTTATGCATTGTATAGCAAGGGCCAAAATGGATAAGTGTTTCGAACAGCAAAATGAAACATACAACAATTTGAATCATACAAAAAGCAGAAAGATACCGCTTTACTGGAAATAGCATTTGAGGTGTTCGGCGTTCCATGGATAAGGAAGGTCTCTGCCCTCCATGTCCTAGAGACGGTATATGTCTGGGCAGGGTCTAGCTTTAACGATGTAAGGTCCTTCCCACTTAGCTGCTAGTTTGCCCTCGGTCGGGTTTTTAGTGGCAAGGGTTGCTTTTCGCAAGACTAGATCTCCCACTGTGAATTCTCTAAGTCGGATTCTGCGATTATAATGTTGTCTTACTTTTTATTGGTAAGAGGCCTGCCATGACCCAAACCCGCCCCTATAGGTTTAGTGTCGTAACGGGTCAATAATCCTTGGATTATCACAGGCCTCTTAACAGAATAACATATAATTAGGCGCTGCGGAAGCAGATACATAAATTATACATAGTCCATGGAGCTGTGAGAACATACATGGGACAGATAATCTTAAACTTTTATAACATACAAGTGACATCAAAAGATACAGTATTTACACGTCACTCCATGTACATATAAACAGAAATCTTGTCCGTAAGTTAAAAGAACAAAGTCTTATACATTCATAAAAACACAACCACTAGACTTGACTTAATCCGGAACCTCCTCGGAAGGTACAAAGGCTGGCTGACAAAATGGAATTTTAGGCCATCAATATTAGGCCTGGTCACGCGCCAGATCACCTACATACATAATATAAATTATGAGCTGGAGCCCAGTGAATAATAACAGAGTAAAGATTTTAATGAATGATGTCTATAAAGAAACAGAGTCTAATATATATTTAGATTTCAAATCAAAAACAGATTCTTATATATATTTGTATTCGTAATCAAAGTTCATACAATGCACATTATAATGTGTGGCACATCCATTAGCGTTAGCAAATCCGATGACTCACGAGGGAACGACCGTGAAGGCATTTTGATGACCCAAAAAGGGATAGCCATAAGGCATTCCGATGACTCACGTGCATAGAGACGTTTCTGATGACCCATAAAAGGACAGCCGTAAAGGCATTCTGATGACTTATGTGCACAGAGACGTTTCTGATGACCCATAAAGGAACAACCATAAAGACATACCGATGACCCATAAAGGGACGCATATCATATGATGTTAAGGATGCCACGAACACATTTCAGAAATTTAGACAATCATGCATTCATATAAAACGTAGTATCTCAGAAAACTGATCATTTATATCATCTAAAAATAATTAAGGTTAAACATAACTTTACAAAATTATTACTTATAGTGGTTTGTGTTGTCACTAAGCTTCAGACGTCCACCTAAACAAAACACATAACAAAAGCACAATTGAAGCACCATTTCATTTTAGTTCAATTTTCTCTTTATGTGTTTCTAGCTTATTTCATGACTATGTGAGTCCAATTGGTGCCTAAGAACACTTGGGGTGGCAGGAAGATGCAAATATGCACTTAAAAGAGTTAGTCAAAAGTTGCTGAAAACAGGGTCTTCGTTTGAGCGGGGTTCAAAAATAAGGGTGGTCGCTTGAGCGTAGCATTCGTCGCTCGAGCGGTCTGCAAACTTAGCAAAAGTACTGGTTGCATGAAATTCCTGCTCGACGCTTGCTCGAGTGGAAGACTGAGTAAAAGGGTCCTCACTCGAGCGCCACTTTGGTCGCTCGAGCAACCTGTAAAATTTTGTAAAACTTCTAGGAGCTCGATTTTCACGCTCAAGCGACACTTTCTTTGCTCGAGCGGATAGTGCAAATTTTGGAATTTCCAGAACTACCTTTAAGCTTCAAAGTTGATATTCAAAGGTCCAAAACTTGTGTTTTTGGTACAAAAACTTGGAAAAACATTGTATAACACGAAAATACTTCTAATTTGAAACCATTTATTCAAAGTCATGCTCCAATTGTCCAAATTTGAGCTTATACTTATCAAGTTAAAACCATGCATGTTATGGATTGAGTCCTCTTCATATTAAAACACCATAAAGTGATATGAAATGCATGAATCCATGGATGATCTTCAAGTTCATGCCTCCTAAGCTTCATGCATGTATAAATTTCAAGAAATCTTAACTCAAAAATGAAAGATTAAGCATGCATGTGCATAATTCAACTCAAATTTATCATATTCATGGAAATTCATGATCCTATAACTCCATGCACTTAGTTTCTACATGACTCAATTCCAAGAATTTAGGATGAATCTCATACCTAATGTGTGAATTCAAGTGTTGGCCTAGCTCAATTCACCAAAATTCTAGCAATTCACTTCAAGTCTCCTCTTTCTTTCTCCAAGTGTTGAGTTCTCTTCTCCTTTCCTCAATTTCTCAGCTCAAAAGTGTGTACATGTGAACTCAAGGCTCAATTAGAGCCTTATATAGGGTGCAATTAAGTTAGCCTAATCAAGTATGATTAAGGTTAATTAACTAGGCTTAATTCTAACTAATTCAATCAGTTTATTCTAATTATTTTGATCCAAATCAAATTTCAATTAAAGTTGCCAAAAAAATTCTAAATATTCTAATTATCACATAAATCAAGTCAATTTCTAAATCAGATGCCGATAAGGCCTTCAATTCGCAATCCGTAATGAAAACATGAACAGGTCTTTTTACGTTAAACAGATATAAACACAAATAGGACAACACACATATGCAATTTAATTCAAAATTTCTCTCATTTACTGACTAAGCTTATTTAACCACGAATTAATGTAAATCAAAGGTTAGGGTTATTACAAGACCAGTCGGACGGCGGCTGTTTCTCGCAGTTTCTCGATGAGGTCCAGATCAACCCTCTGAAATTCGTTGTTCAGCTGTGGATCGGGATTAATGACAATGGACGTCAGTAGGCTGACTTCCACGGGGATGACTGCCTCGGCCCCATAAATTAGGCGAAAAAGGGTCTCCCTAGTTGAAGTTCTGGCTGTCGTCCGATAGGCCCAGAGGACATTCGGCAACTCTTTTGTCCAAAGTCCCTTGGCGCCCTCTAACTTTGTCTTGATGATTTTCAGCAGAGAGCGGTTGGTGACTTCCACCTGGCCGTTAGCTTGAGGATGGCCAGGGGAAGAAAAGCAGGTCTTAATGTTGAGCTCATCACAGAACTCTCTGAATTTAGCGTTATCAAACTGTTTGCCATTGTCGGAGACGATGGCTTGAGGAGACCCGAAGCGGCACACAATATACTGTCAAATGGACCTAGTGGTATTCCGCTCTGTGATCTTGGCAAGGGGCTCCGCTTCTACCTACTTGGTGAAGTAGTCGATGGCTATTACTGCAAACTTTACTTGGCCTCGGTCGGTCGACAAGGGGCCTACGAGATCTATGCCCCACTTGGCAAATATGTAAGGACTGCTGAGCGTGATCAGTTCTATTGGAGGGACATGGGAAATGTTGGCAAAATGTTGGCATTTGTCACATTTAAGTACAAAGTCGAATGGCGTCTTGGTTGAGCGTGGGTCAAAAGTAACCCGTGCGAAGGATTTTATGAGCTAAAAACCGTCCTCCGGAGTGGTTGCCACAAACTCCTTCATATATTTCTTACATCACGTAGGTGGCTTATCGGTATTGAGGCATCTGGGGTATGGCCGTGAGAATCCCCTTTTATACAAGATGCCATCGATAAGGACATAATTTGAACATCAAGCCCTGACCTTGGCAGCCTCCTGCCTATCTGTAGGTAGTATTCCCTGTTCTAAGAATGTAACAATGTCCTGGGCCCAGGGATAGGCTCGTCCTAGAGCAGATGAATCTCTTGGTAGGCTGGTGAGACTGCTGGATGGGTCAGGTATTTAATTCGGATGTCATGGTTGAGGTTGGATTGATCTGCGGAGGCTAGCTGTGCCATTTCATCAGCTTGGAAGTTCTTCGACCTGGGGACATGCTTAATGTGAAAGCTATTAAAGAGGTGGGTGAGGAAAAGAGCGACGTCCCTATACGATTGCATTGCTACTTCCTTTGCATCAAACTCGCCTGTTATCTGTCCAACCACTAATCGAGAATCACTGAACACTTGGAGATGGTTGATCCCAATGTCACGAGCTAGTCGGAGACCAGCGATCAGGGCTTTGTACTTAGCCTCGTTGTTACTGGCTGTAAATAGGAAACAAAGGGCACATTTGAAGGATTCTCCCTCTGGGGTGGTGAGGATCAAGCCAGCTCCACTACCCTCTCTACGGGATGAACCATCAACACGAAGAGTCCAGGAATATGGGTCTTTTGTATCAGGAGTGACATGTGCTGGTAGAGGGGATGTGTTTAGAGTGAGATTGGTGAACTCCAGGATAAAATCTGTAACAGCCTGGCCTTTGATAGTTGTTCAGGGTTGGTAAGAGATCTCATGCTGGCTTAATTCAACAGACCACTGCGTTAGCCAGCCTGACAGCTCTGGTTGCTGCATGATTTTCTTCAAGGGTTGGTCAATGAGGACCACTATGGAGTGGGCTTGAAAGTAGGGCCGGAGGCGTCTGGAGGCAATGACTAGAGCTAGGCCATCTTCTCCAAAAAGGGATAATTCTGTTTGGTACCTCGAAGGACACGACTGATGTAATAAACCGGGTGCTGCACTGAGGTGTCCTCTCTGACGAGGGCAGCGTTAACTACGGTGTGCGAGACAGCTAAGCAAAGAAAAAGGGTTTCTCTTGGAATTAGTTGAGAAAGGAGGGAAGGGTGTGCCATACACTGTTTCAGTTATTGGAATGCCTCATCGGACTCGGTATTCCAGTCGAAAGAGTTTCTAAGTACCTTGAAGAACGGAAGGCACTTGTTAGTGGCCCTTGATATGAAGCGATTAAGGGTGATGACCCTGCTTGTGAGCCGTTGAACCTCCTTTACCGTTCTAGGAGATTACATTTCGATTAGGGCCTTGATCTTTTCCAGGTTGGCCTCGATGTCTCTGTGGCTGACCATAAACCCCAAAAACTTACCAGACCCAACGCCAAGGCCTGAAAGGTCTCTCACAGGTCTGCTAAGTGATCGGATGAGAGTTTGCTTTTGACGAGCATGTCATCCATGTAGACCTTCATATTCCGACCTATTTGGTTTTTGAAAATGGCATTGACCAGGCATTGATAAGTGGCTCCCGCATTTTTCAAGCTGAATAGCATCACACAGTAATGATAAGTCCTTCTGTCAGTAATGAACGAGGTGTGTTCCTGATCGGCCTACATTAAAATCTGATTATAGCCTGAAAAAGCATCCATGAAGCTAAGCATCTAATGTCCTACAGTTGCGTCGACCAGTAAGTCTATCCTGGGAAGTGGGTAACTATTTTTCAGGCAAGTACAGTTGAGGTCAGAGTAGTCGACGCACAGTTGCCACTTGCTGTTATTTTTGCGGACTAAGACCACATTGGACAACCATCTGGGATAGTCCACATTTCTAATGAACTGGGCTTTCAGCAGTTTGTCCACCTCAGTGGCGATGAGATTGTTGTGCTCAAGATAGAAGATGCGCTATTTCTGGCAGAATGGTCGAAACTAAGGTTCGATACTAAGGCGATGAGTGATGAAAGAAAGGTTGATACCTGGCATGTCCGAATGAGTCCAAGCAAAGACATCATTGCTCTCGGCTAAGAGGGTCGTGAGGTCGATTTTAGCTTGGGATGACAATTCACTGCCGATTTTAGCCGTCTTCGTTGAATCGGTGGGATCGATGGAGACTTCGACTAGTTCCTCCACAGGTTCCCTTCTAACAAGCTCCTCTTCATCCCTAACATCGAGGCTTTCGATTATCATAGCCTCTTTCATCTGGACCTCCTTCAACGAGGCGACATAGTATTCTCTGGCCATTGTCTGTTCACCTCTCACTGTGCCGACCCTCTGATCAGTAGGAAATTTCATGGCCAAATGGTATGTGGATGTTATGGTTTGGAGGGTGTTGAGAGCTATAAGTCCAAGTGTGAGATTGTAGGCGGATGGGCAGTCGACAACGAGGAAAGTAAGAAGTTTGGTGAATAGTCGTGGATATTCCCTGATTGTGATTGAAAGGTTGATGGAGCTTATGGAGGTCACCCGATCCCCAGTGAAACTGACCAAAGGGGTTTGTAACGGTGACAACTTTTCTTTTCCGACCTTGAGTTGTCGGTAGGCGTTGAAGAAGATGATGTTTGAGGAGCTGCCATTATCGACAAGAACTCGGCTGACTTTGTAGTTAAATAAGAGAACGAAGATGACTAGGGGGTCATCGTGAGGGTAGCGAACGCCTGTGCAATCCGTCTCCATAAAGGTGATCGACTCAGACCATTGCTTGGGTTACTTGTGGGGTCGGTCCACCGTCGTAACTTCTTTATCGGAGCTTTGTTTAATTCTTCTGAGCGTAGCTCGCTGTGTCGACCGAGATGGTCCACTGCACGTAAGCCCTCCGGCAATGACTCTGATCTTGCCTAATGGGAGGATAGGACCATCTTGTGCTCGGGGTTGTTGGTGAGGCCGGTCGTCATTCTGCCTTTGTTGTGCTGGTTGCCTGGGAGGAGTGTAGTGGCGGTTGTGCCTTGGGGGGACGGTCCAAGGGCGTTGCTGGGGATGAGCTGTTGTGAATCTATTGAGACACCCCTGGCGGATCAAATCCTCGACTTGATCCTTAAGGTTGACACATTCCTTAGTGTTATGGCAATGGTCCTGATGGAAACGACAATACTTGGATTAATCCTTCCAGGTGGAGGGAGACCTTGATGGTTAGGGCCATTTCAGGTTATAGTCATGTTGGATTTGGTTCAAAACTTGCTCCATAGGGGTGTTGAGAGGGGTGTATCGATCAAATTGACCAGGTGGACGGGTGGGAGCTGGTCGGTCTAACTGTGAGGGTCGGTCTGAATACTGAGGGGATCGGTGTGTTTATTGCATGGACCTAGGCTCGGGTTCTTTTCTTTTGTCCTTGGATGGTGGGGTTTTTGACGTGGAGTCTTGGCGGGTGGCTAAATAGTCTTCGGCGTTCATGTATTTCTAGGCTTTGGCAAGAAGGGTGGCTATGGCGGACAAGGGGTTTTTGGAAAAGGAGAAGAGAAAATCTGACTGGCGCAAGCCGACCATAAAGGTTGTGAGAATGACTTTACTATCATTTTCCTCCACGTGCAAGGCCTCGGTATTGAAACAGGTGACAAAGCTACGTAGTGACTTGCTTTCTGTCTACCGAATGTTGACCAGTTGAGTTGCAGGATGGCGTTGCCTCTGAGCACCGATGAAATGACTCAATAAAGATTCGCTAAGTTGGTGAAAGGAAGTGACAGAGTCTGGGGGAAGTTGGCCAAACCAAAGTCGCGTCGACCCCTTTAATGTGATGGGGAAAGCGCGACATATGATTTCGTCCAGAAAGACATAGCGGATCATGAGTGTCCAATATGCTTCCACCCGATCGATCGGATCGGTGGTACCATTGAAGGTGTCGATCGATGGCATTTTGAATTTAAGGGGCAGAGTTTTATCTCTGATGGAGGCGGTAAAAAGAGAGTTGACGGTAGAAGAAGGTCTGTACTGTATGTTCTGCATGACGCCTTGTAGCTGAAGCTTTATGGCCCGTAATTCTATATCCCAGATGGGGGCATTGTTACCATAATCATGAATCGGGGGTTGAACACTGCTAGCTTCTCTTTCATGATGAACAACCGCGTGAGGTGGTGGAAGGTGGTTATGAAAAAATGGTGGTTCCTCTTGGCAGACCTGCGAGTCGAGAGGGGGTACACATAGATCCTTACGATTCGAGGGTTGAGGCTGCGGGACGAAGGAGGGAAATATGTCGTGGGACATATGGTGATGGTGGGATCGTTCCGGGTTTAGAGGGACTGCTTGTGGTGGTGGAGGGGGGACAGATAAATCCCGCTGAAGCAAAGCGTTAATCAGGGCTTGGTTTTGTTCGCTTAGCCGATTGATGCTGTTAGTGAGTTCATTGAAGTACGGAGGTGGGTTATTTGGCTTGGAGGACTCAGCTTCAGGGTTACCAGCATTATATTGTAAAGTCATGGATCTCGTCGTAACCATCCACTTTGATGTAGGAACTGGGTGATATCGGAGCTTCCTCCGGTGACAGTGAGCACAATTGTCTACAAGAGAGAGTTTCCACAGATAGTGCCAACTGATGATGCAGTAACTTCAGTAGGAGATGGATTGGACTGATCTACGCTTTCTAGTGAATCTACTGACCTCAGAGTCCTTGAAACGTACCTGCAAAAAGGTCTAAAGGGGGAAGTATTTCCCCGACGGACACTCCGACGACCAAGTTAGGTTAGGGTAGATTGATTTTGAGAGAGAGAGTAACAAGGGATAGAAAAACTTAGAGTATGTTTGGTTTGGTTTTGAGAGAGTTGTTTTTAAAAATTGTTTTGGGGAGAGAGTTTAGAAATTTTTTTGGTTTGTTTGGTTGTGTATTTTGAAAGTAGTTTTAGAGTTTGGGAGTTTGGAATGATTTGATATTTTATTGTAATTGAGTAGATGTGTGTGAGAAAAAAAGTGATTGAGAAGGAGAAATGAGAGAGAAAAAGTGATTGATTGATGAGTAAGAGAGAGAAAATGATTTTGAAAATTGTTTTAGAAAAATTACAAACCAAACAAGTTTTTTAGAAAATTTTTCCCAAAATCACTCTACAAATACAAACCAAACATACCCTTAACCTCTAACGTTCCTTGGAAGCTTTGTTATATCCTTTGTTCATCATTTCCTTGTCTATTCTGAGCTGTCTTGTCGGCCGAAAGTCTAAGGCTTAGCTGACTTTGTTCATGGTGAGTCTGTTTCCTCTGGCATGAAGAGATTGCCGCATTTAATGCTATGAGGGCTTCATTAAATAGCTGGTGTGTGGGTGCAATAATTTTGCAAGATCTTTGTCTACTTACGTAGTTGGTTTCCTACTTGACAAGTGTTTGAATATTATTGGCGCATTGGCTTCTTGAAGTTGCTAGGCTTATTGGGCTTTGACACCTAGGCCGTGAATTGGGCCCTGAACCGTGAGCTAGGACCCCTTGGGTGCCCGTCAGTATCATATATAATCAATTTTTCGTTATAGTTTTATATAATTTCTTATATGAATATTCATGATTAATTTTATTGTATGACAAACAACTATTAAAAAATTAATAAAATCATGTTGTATAATTTGATAATATAAAACGGTAAAAAAAAAAGTAAATTGTATTTTTACTTAAGATATAAAACAATATTTTTTTAAAGATATATAACAGTGAAAAATAATGACAGGAAAAACATAAATAATTTAATTATATTTTTTAAAGATATTTTTTGTATAATAATAAATTTAGCATTGCATATTAAAACAAAATTTATTGATAATAAGATTGATTTATAGGACTGGTTTGTAAATGTCCCAATTTCTCATTGGATGTCTTAGGCTTATTTTGGCAACTCACTATTTTATTTAAAAAGTCAAAAAAATCACTATAAAAAATTTAAATTTCTCTCTATTTTTTAATACTTTCTGATTTTTCTAACTAAAACTTTATGTTTCCAAAACAACCCTTAATTGGGCCAAAAGGAATTGTTCATATCAAATAAGAAAGGTCATGTGACTCTATAAAATTAAGTAAGTTGATATTGGGTTGAGACTTTTGAGAGACATAGGGTTAAAAGAGAATATGGGCTGAACTTAGAGTAAGGGTCCACATAGGTAGGGTTAGGTTCTTATTGGGCCAACCTTGAGTCATAAACTAAAGTGTTTGGTGGTACACACCAGTGAAGCCCAAAGCTTATGATTATTCGTCCATATTAGAGAAATGGTATTCATCACTTGTTTTTATTTTTTTTTATTACTCTTTTGTATTACCACTTATGTAGATACATATAATTAATAATTTGAAGGAAAAAAACATAGTGTTATGTATCCGGTAATACAAAATGGTAAAGAACAAGATATGATAATCAGCAGCCATCTCGATATTATTACTAGTTAAGGAAAAATTATTTAATACTTTCGGGTCATGTTTGATTCACAAGATTAATAGTGAAGTATTAATAATCCTATTAAATTAGTGTGGTATTCACTATCCAATAGGATTAATATTCATTGGATTAATAATCCCACCCCTACCCCATTACTAATAATCCTACAAATTTGTTGGATTAATTATCCATTGGATTAATAATCCTAAACTAAAATGTTAAAACAAACGTAGGATAATTGGGCCCACGGATTAATAATCCTAATCCTATGCTCTAATCCACCCAATCAAACATGCTCTCGGAGTACTATGTGATATTATTTATGTTTTTTTTTTTTTTTTGATTGGCAAAAAGAAAACTTTATTGATGAAACATATATAAAGTATGATAAATTACATCAATAAAAAGGAGCTTGGAGCTATATCAAGCTCCAACCTCCTAGTTTGTGAGAGACTAACAAACAAAGCAAACAAAGCAAAGGCAAAGAAAAACCAGCTTAGGCAACCACAAAACTCTGTAATAGCAAGACAACCAGTGCAACATCAGCAGAAACTAGTGCAAACATCAACAAAAACCAGCAGCCCTTCAGTCATTCTACATTGCCTTAAACTACACTGCCTTGAACTCTATTCAAATTGACCAATTATTTCAAAGCAACAAGCAACCCTTCAGTCATTCTACAAAACTTAGCAAAGAGCAGTGAACCATACACACCAGCAAGACAAATACCAGCACAGCAGCCAGATAAGTAACTCCATTCAAATTAGACCTATAACACTGCTGCCTTGAACTTTATTCAAATTAACCAAACATTTCAAAACAACAAGCAAACCTCCAATTAGTAGCCTTGTTTCCAAGCACCAAGTGCAACATCAACAAGACAACCAGAAACTAGTGCAAACATCAACAAAAACAAGAAGCCCTTCAGTCATTCTACACTGCCTTGAACTCCATTCAAATTTACAAATCATTTCAAAGCAACAAACAGCCCTTCAGTCATTCTACAATACTCAGCAAAGAGTAGTGAACCAGACACACCAGCAAGACAAATGCTAGCATAGCAGCCAGACAAGTAACTCCAATCAAATTAGACCTATAACCCAGCTGCCTTGAACATAGAAAGCTAATTGATAAGACCAAACAAAACACCAGATTTGAACCATAACATTCAACCTCCATTCCTGATACAATACTTCACCTGTGGCGGATTAAAGACCAAATCATTTATAGAAAAATCTACCTGAATTTGCGATGTTTTAAGCCACATAGCAACTCTAACCTTCACTAATTCACATAGAGCTTCCAAATTTAGTTGAGAACCATTAAAAACACAGTCATTTCTATGCTTCCATGTGGACCAGAGAATGGCCAAAGGTATTACCATCCAGATTTTCTTCTCCAGCTTCTGCATTCTACATCTAGACCACCATTGCAACAAACCTTGCACTGAACCTGCTGGTATCACCCACTGCAATCCCCACCAGTGTAAAATGTCAGACCAAAGCAGCCACACAAAAGGGCAGTAAAGCAGAATATGTTCCACTATTTCAACCTCATTATGACAAAACACACAGCCAAGGTTTGCACTTCCCGCGAGGATTCCAATTCTATAGAGGAAAGTAGAGGTTTTAACCTTACCAAGCCAAGCTAACCACCCAAAGAATTGCACTTTTGGGGGCGCAAAGTTGTTCCAAATTGAGGCAGCCACTGGTACTGCAGGTCTTATAAACTAATAAAACAGTAAAGAGCTTAGATGGGTCTGCACACCATTGAAGCTCATCAGGTCTGGTACTACACAGTGTTGGTGTAGTACTAAGAAGATTGAATAATATATAAGCTTCTTCCTCCTCCCAAGCCAGCAAAGATCTTCTAAATCCCAGGTTCCATCCACCATCCTCTGCCCTTCTTTCAAAAAACACATTAACCACATCATTTTTATCATCAGATAATAAGAAAAGCCTTGGGAATTCATCCATTAAGCATGCATTTCCCACCCACTTGTTTTCCATAAAAGAACTCTTTTCCCATCCCCTAGAACCAGCTGAGAATTATTAATATAGAATTGATGCAGCTTTGGATTGGATAAAACAACATGTACTATATCAGTCCAGAGCTTTGATCCTCTGCCAATTCCATCCACTAGCACATATTTTGCACAAATCACTTCATTCCAAAGCGACTGATGCTCAACGCCAAATCTCCACCACCATTTTAATAATAGACAGTGATTCAAAATTTTAATCCTCCTCACACCTAACCCACCTAGTTTCTTATTTTTAGTAATCACCTCCCACCGGACCATATGAATTTTTCTTCTTAAATCAGAGCCACTCCAAAGGAAAGTTGATTGTAATATCTCAATCTCCTTAGCCACTCCAGCCGGAATTCTAAACAAGGATAAATAAAAGATAGGTAAAGAGGACATTACAGATTTGATTAAAGTTAGGTGCCCAGCAAAGGATAACAAACTTCTCTTCTATGTGGACAATTTCTGTTTGAGCTTGTCAAGAATTGGTTTCCAAGTACTCCTCTTGCTGGGCTTTGCCCCCAAAGGAAGCCCCAAGTATTTGAGAGGCAGCTTTTGATGAAGACAGTTTAAGAAAGAAGCAAACTCATGCACCAAATCCTTTTCCACCCCAACACCACATATGACACTCTTATGGTAATTGATTTTCAGACCTGAAACAATCTCAAAACCTCTTCGAATTCTTTTAATGTTGGTCACCTCCACCCTATCTGCATCACAAAACAAAATCGTGTCATCCGCGAATTGCAAATGTGTGACTCTTAGGCCATTAGAACCCACTACTGCCCCTTTAATTAGGCCCAACTCTTTGGTTCTGCTCAATAAGATATTAAGATCCTCTGCCACAATGTTGAATAAGAATGGCGACAATGGATCTCCTTGTCGAAGACCTCTTTGAGGACAAAACTCAAGTGTTGATGACCCATTTACCAGGACAGAGATCTTGGCAGAGGAAACACAAGTTTTCATCCAGCTAACCCACCTAGTTCCAAAGCCAAACTTCGACAGCAAATCAAATAAAAGCTCCCAGTTAATAGAGTCATAGGCCTTTTCAAAGTCCAACTTAAGCACCAAACCTTTTTGGCTAGATTGTTTCCATCCATCCACTATTTCATTAGCTATTAGAATGCCATCTAAAATATTCCTTCCCCTCAAAAAAGCTGACTGGGCCTCACCAATAATCTTGGGCATCACCTTTTTCATTCTGTTTGCTAGCACCTTAGCTAAAATTTTGTATAAGGAGCCAATCAAGCTAATGGGTCTATATTCATTCAAGCAAAAAGGACTTAAAACTTTTGGAAGAGCTATGAAAGAGCTATTAATTCCACCAACCAAACTAGCATTCTGATGGAACTCCCTCATAAACTGTAACACATCAACCCGTACAATTTGCCAACATTCCTTAAAGAAGGACATGTTGAAACCATCAGGCCCAGGGGCCTTATTACCATCACAACTCTTTATAACAGTCCGGATCTCCTCCTCTGTAAATTTTGCCTCTAATTGTGCCACAACTTAAACTTCTCCTATACTCTTGAAAGGGCCAGACAGTTTGGGTCTGACTTTCCAATATTTCAAAAATAGCCTCGTAAAATAAGCCTGAATTGCATCCCTAATTTCCAAAGGCTCCTCAAGCAGCAGACCATTCATTGTTATTGAACGTAGAGAATTCCTACTATTTCTGCTACATGCCATAATATGAAAGAACCTGGTATTTTTATCTCCTTTAGCTTCCCAATTCACTCGATATTTTTGTAACCAGATCCATTCCACATTTTACTTAACCGTCAAACTTCACCCCTCACTTCCTTTCTTCTAATCAATTCTGTATCAAATAGTGGTCTCTCCTCAGTTAACAGGTCCAGAGTATGGGCCTCATCTTCCACACTTTCCAGCTTCAATTCAATCCTACCAAACACCTTCACATTTCACTGCTTGAGGGCCTGTTTTAGTGCTTTAAACTTCATAAGACACTTGTACCCTTCCCATCCTTCTACACCAAGTTCTGACCAACTTTGCTGAACAAAGGAAAGGAATTTTGGATGTAAAAGCCAAGCATTAAGAAACCTAAAGGGTTTAGGGCCCCAGTCCCTATATCCTCCATTAAGATAATAGGGCAGTGATCAGACAACAATCTAGGAAGTCCCCATTGAAAAATCTAGAAATCCCTTAGATATTGATTTGTGATTATGTATCAATTTTAAGCAATAAATAACAATCCCAATAAAATAATCAAGACAAATCGACACAATAATTTTACGTGAAAAAAAATCACAATTGGAGTGCCTCCAATTGTGATAAAAAAACCACGAGCAAAAGCCATAAAACAATCCACTAAGAAGACATACATGAATTACACAAGTGTACTCTCAATTACCTAGCAAATCCATGCTCGAATCGAACCGACCCCTATGTGCCTCTTCTAGCCCCATCTTCACCTCGGAATTGTCTTGCCCACCGTTGAATCCACAACGCCGATGTCGAATCACGACGATGAGCCACTCCGGAATCCACCAAAGCTTTAGGTCCAAATTTCACGGAATCCACCGAAGAACAACTCTCTCTTTTGTATTAAACAAAACAAACAATCCTTTGATGTATACTTTTCAAACCAGATTTAAATTCAAACAAACATCAAAGAAACTAGCAAAGAAGCCCCAGATGAAAACCCTAATACCCAAAAACAAGATCTGGCAGCCGTATCCTAAAATCGGACTGAAACCACATATTTATAGAAAACTAAATCGCGATCTCCGCTCGAGCGCAAGAATGGCCGCTCGAGCGGACCTCGCTCGAGCGCAGGAAAGTTCGCTCGAGCGTAAGATCCCAACTCAGCGAAGTGGCAAACATGATAGAATTAACTTCAATTAATCTCTGAAACATCTCTGCAAGGCGCAATTCGAGTTAGATTCGCATCTAAAACTCAAAGCCTCACTAAAATAAAAAATCGAATAAAATTACAACTGAAAGGAGTTTTGTCAAACAGGATTGTCAAGAATAAAAACCTAACACCCATAATTTGAAAGAAAAATTCTATACCCACTCATAATTAAGCAAAAATCTATCAATTCTGCTCTATTTCTCCCTTGTTTGAGAATTACACCACGTAAACTTCCTTCCTAACATAGGCATATCTATCAACTCTAGTTGATCAATCATATTATTGAAGTCCCTCATTCCTCTATCCCTTCTTGAGCACCCTATTCTTTCTGAAATAGCCCTGATTTCATTGAAATCACCCCCCAAACACCATGGCCCTAGAAAGCCAGATTTCAACCTTACTAAAGAGTCCCACGTCTCTTTTCTTTTAACCACCTCATTAGGACCATAAACATTAATTATAGCATAATCAAAACTGGAGAATAATGTACCTGATAATAAGATGAAATTTTGAGAACTACAACAAGCCTTCAATTGAAACACCACTCAGCTTGCTTGTTTTCATTTTTCAGAAAACACTTTTCAGAAAATTCTACTTTCTAATTTTTCGTATTTTTTTGTTTTTACTGAATTTTTTTAATATTTTAAGCAATTTTTTTACTTTTTAGACACACCTAACATAAATACACCTAAAAAGTAAAAAAATTGTAAAAAAATCTTTTAAAAATTCACTAAATACCAAAAATACAAAAAAAAAACACAAGAATTCAGTACATTTTTTTATATTTTTATGTATTTATTAATTTTTTAAAATATTTTTTCACAAATTTTTTACTTTTTAGATGCATCTAACTAAGGTGCATATAAAAAAGTAAAAAAAATGTTTAAAATTTAAAAAATATTCACTAAAAACAAAAGAATACGAAAACCGAAAAACTCAGTTTTCAAAAAACTTAATCCAGAAAACTCAAACCAAGCACACTGACTAGGTTCCCAATACATAACAGTCCTCCAGCTAGACCAATCGCATCTATTCCCATGAAATCAAAAAGATCCCCAGGCCACATAGACCTAACCAAGTCAGAATCCACTGCTGTCTTCTTGGTTTCTTGAAGTAACACAATATCTACTTTTCTATCTATAAGGCTTTTCTTAATCCTCCTCCTTTTTTCAGGTCTTCCAATTCCTCTCACATTCCATGATTGTATCTTCATGAGTATAAAAATCACTCTTGATCAGCTGGGTATAAAAATCTAACTTCCCTCCCCTTCCTTCTTCCTTACTCTCTGTTGATCTTGAGCTTCCAGATCCTCCAACTTGCTCAGCACCTCCTATTCTTTACCTTCACAGTCTAGGCCCAGAGCTTTACCTATTTGTATAGATGCCTCTGCTTCCGATAACACTCTCCGTCCTCTACTATTTCCACACTGCCATGGATAGTGAAATGGCAGCTACATTTATGTAGTACTCGTAAATAATAAGAAACTGCAGCATACACTAAGTAGGTTATTCTTGTCTTCCAACTACCTAACAAAGATGAGTCATCATGGTCTCAGCTCAAGTTTAAAATATCCTAGGTGCAAACAATTTCAAAGGACTAGTTCATATAGGGTTTTGTTCTGATTTTAATTGGGACCCCCACTAATGTATGGTACAATTAGTCTCTTAGATTAATTAGTCTAGTGAGCCGGATACCAAATTATCAAAAACAACAAATCCATTAAATTATTGATTTGAAATACCACAAGATCGGAACTATTGAATATTACTGGTTAAGGTGAAAAAGATTCAACATTCGACAAACATATAAGGGATTAGCTGTTGGTGACGATTGAAAGGAAGCCAACGGACACCATTTGTTGCTGTTGGAGGAAAAAAAAAAATTGTGGACAACTGACACCATTTGCTGCTTTTCTTTATAAAGGAAATTAGTATATGGACATGGTAATGACCTTTTGAATTAGCAGTTGAGTGAATTAAGTACTTGATTGTTGGGAATAATCTGTTAATTAACAGGCATAGAAAAACCAATTAGGCTGAGAGAGAGAGAGAGAGAGAGAGGAGAGAGAGAGAGAGAGAAACCTTGACATAATACCTTCCTTTGCCAAGGGTAACTTGTACCAGGGTGCTTTAACTAAAAATCCTCTTGTTTCATGCTGTGTTTTTTTTTTTTTTTTTTTTTCAAAATTAAAATTTTATTGATTCTGGGAAGCATGTAGAAGTAATTTTGTAACAAGAACAGTCATGAAAATCACAATAAAAATAACTTTGCTATGAATTTTATTAATGATCAACAAAAACTTCAAATAATGGAGTCTAATAGAAAAATCCATTAAAAGAAAATCCTTGCTAATAAACCACAAAAAAAAAAAAAAAAAAACAAAAACAAAAACAAAAACAAAAACAAAAACAAAAATAGAAACAAAAAAAAGTATATAAAATGACCAATTTGAGTTAAGATCGAATTTAGATAATACAAACTTCAAGAAATATGTCAAAATAAATGACAGAACAAAGGAATTTTTTTAACATGTGTTTTTTAATTCATAATATAAAGATATGAGTTTTGACTGTTAAACCGTTTCTAATGAAACATAAGTGTTTCGAATCTAATTCGACAACATTGATCCGAACACTTATTTATCATTTTGTTATTCGTGAAAACCACTCCATCTACATCAATAATGCTTGTACTCTATTTGTAGCTTTAACCTTTTGGGATTTTTTTTTCCAATCGTGTGCCTATATTCGTCTTGCCACCTCGTGGCGCTGGTTGAACCCCAAAGTATCTCCTGTGTTCCATGCTGTCCTCACGTTGCCATGTTGGTAGCATGGCCCGCGGGCAGTTATACTCGTGCTCTCGGATTTAGAGCCTTGTGCGGGTATACGTGGTCTTCGATCTTCGTTTCCCTACCAAACGTTCGTTGCTTGTTGCGGCTACGGCCGTGCCTGCCTCTGATCGTGCCGACTTTGTCGGTCGGGCTTATGTAGTGCCAGCATCGTAAGAAAGGAATGCTACCTGGTTAATCCTGCCAGAAGTCATATGCTTGTCTCAAAAATTAAGCCATGCATGTGTAAGTATGAACTAATTCAGATTGTGAAACTGCGAATGGCTCATTAAATCAGTTATAGTTTGTTTGATGGTATTTGCTACTCGGATAACCGTAGTAATTCTAGAGCTAATACGTGCAACAAACCCCGACTTCCGAAAGGGATGCATTTATTAGATAAAAGGTCGACGCGGGCTATACCCATTGCTCTGATGATTCATGATAACTCGACGGATCGTATGGCCTTTGTGCCAGCGACGCATCATTCAAATTTCTGCCCTATTAACTTTCGATGGTAGGATAGTGGCCTACTATGGTGGTAACGGGTGACGGAGAATTAGGGTTTGATTCTGGAAAGGAAGCTTGAGAAACGGCTACCACATCCAAGGTGGGAGCGAGTCAAGACTCAGTTCCGATTGGGCCAAGTTGACTCATGAGTGCCTCATCAACATCCTCTCTCGCCTCACCTTGGAAGACCGATGGACTCGATCCATGTTTGTCTGCAAATCATGGTTCCAAGCTTCCCAAGACCCTTGTCTTCACTCACTCTTCGACCTCCAAACTCACTTTAACTAGGTCGATTGCCAAGTCTTCTCTCTTGTGGAATCCCGAGTTCGAGAGAAGAATCGATTCCATGCTTCGATCTATCGTTGAATATAGTGATGGATCTCTCACGGAGATTCGCATCAGACACTGCTCTGATCGCTCTCTCTCATTTGTTGCTCAAAGGTATATGTTTATTTTGTCCTCGGATTAGGGTTAGGGGGTTTGGATCTTAATAATTTTGGTTGAATTTTTGTTGGATGGAATTGGGTTTTGGATGATTAAAATGGGGTTTGATTTGATTGTACACCTGGATGGGGTTAAGGGGGTTTGGATGTTGATATTTTTGATTGAATTTTTGTTGGATGGAATTGGGTTTTGGATGATTAAAAATGGGTTTTGATTTGATTGTACACCTGAGATATATCTATTTTGCAATTGATTGTACTATGGTTAGTGTTTTGGTTTCAATGGTTGTTTTTTGAATTGGCTATGTATGATGGGATCAATAATTGAAAAAGGGTTTCCTTCAAAATTTCTTTTATGGTAGGGATTTTCCAAATCCCTTTGACAAAATCAAGATCCAAATAAAAGTGTATTTTCAAGTTTGAATTTTTATCGTTGTTTTCCTCTATGCAATCTAGTTTTGTCCTGATCACAATTTCTAGTATATTTCTAAATTTTGGTTGTTGTATAGTAGAGTTATGGCTACCCTAATTGATGGCAGTATGGTCGGTTTAGTATTAATGCATTGGTGTCTCTGTAACGGCTTCTGTTAAACTTCAATGGTGAAATTCAGTTATCACTTGATTTTATTTTGGGCTTGTCATTTTGCCATTGATTGACGTTTACAGTTTAGGTTTGGATGATGAAAGTAGTTTCATTCTTTCTTAGTTGCTATTTTGAATGTGTATGTTACCTGAAACATGAATCATTAATTTATGGTACATGGAATGGGAACGGGCTTGGCAATTCAAATTTTTGTCTCTGCACTTTGGATCACTATTCTCCATTTTGGAACTGAAGTGTATTATGTTTCAGAACTTGCATTCCAAAACATAAATCTCTAGGGTGGAGCACACAAATCATTAGGGTATTAGTGTTTCTGGTGATGCTGTTTTGAATGTTTCTACATTTAAATTGTTGCCTATTTTTACCAATGCAAATTGATGACATTGGTTTTTACCAATACAAATTGCTTATGATTATTTTAATGTTAGTTTAGGTTTGAATAATGAAGTTTTATTTTTAAGTTTAATTTGTTGCCAATTGTTTTTTGTATGGTAGCACTAGTTTTGATTGAAGACATTGGTTTATACTAATACAATTTTCATTGCCAATGATTGTTGCAATGTTGGTTTAGGTTTGAATGACGAATTTCTTTTTCTTCCCTAATTGCATGTCAGGTGCCCGAACCTTCAGGTTCTTTCAATCAAGAGCTGCCCAAATGTGACCGATGAATCCATTGTTGAAATAGCTTCGGGGTGTTCCAAGCTCAGGGAACTTGACGTTAGCTACTGTTACAAAATATCTTACAAATCTTTGTCTCTGATAGGAAAGAATTGCCCTGACCTCAAAATTCTGAAAAGGAACTTCTTCATGAATTGGTTGGATCCTTCTCAACACGTAGGAATTGGGGATTCAGAGGCCGCTGCAATTGGGAAGTTCATGCCTCATCTGCTCCACCTTGAACTTCGATTCTCCAAATTATCAGCAAAAGGCCCCGTTTTGATTTGTGAAGGTTGCCCGAACCTTGAATATTTGGATCTCTCTGGGTGTGCCAACATGACTGGTCGTGATATCGTCAATACATCATCAAATTTGAAGAATTTGAAGATTATCACGAAGCCTAAATTCTAGGGTAAACTATCAATATGTCGGACTTAATTCCCATCAAATTTTATTAAAAATAAGCCTTGATAAAATTGTTGTTAAAAATAATTTTTTTGTGACAATTTTTTATATATATTGTTAAAAATTGACAATTAGTAGTGTACGGGAAAGAAATACACCTTCTCGTATAATCCTGTTGATCAAGTCTGCGCTCCTCCGTACGACGTCGCTTTATCACCCGAAAACAAAAACGTGAGCTAGCCGGCGGGTGTGTGCCGGAAACCTCTCCGATGCCTAAGTCAGTAAGCTTGACAAATAGACAAGAGCTCTCTGTATTCAGAAAACAAAGTTGTGTTACCTCTCCAAAGGTGATATTGGTGAGCTTTTATAGGTTTTGCGTGGCATAATCCTAGTAGGACTCTTACTCCTCCATGTAGAGTCCTCCTAGGATTCATACTCCTGAGAGATAATGCTTCTCTCAACACCCCCCCTCACTGCTTAAACCAAGTGAGATGGTTTTACCACAGCCGAACTACCTTACGACCGAAATAACATTGCCATGTTAGACTAACCGGAGTGACTAACTTATACGCTAGTTCGGCTCTGCCTTACTGTCTCCTACCTCGGCTTCCCATACTACGACCGAGCTATCCATAGAAGATACTTGCCGAATTAACTCAGGACAGTCAGAGAGATAGCTTCTCTTACTTCGGCTAGAAGACCCAACCGGGCTAACCGTAGCGCTTTCCTGAACTGAAATAACAACATTCTTCCTTGACCGGGCTAATCGTGACCGAGATAACACACTTCCGCGACCGGACTACTTGAATGAGGTCTTTTTACTCTGCTTTTCATACTCCGGCCCACACCGGCCCATTACTTAGCCTGGCCCAATTTACCTGTATAAATTACCCTCACAATTGCCCCTTAATTCCATCTGCGCAGCATGATAGGGATTACCTGTCTATAAACCGCGCTAAAGTTCTAGCTTATCCAGCCGAGCTACAATCCTTTAGTTATTCCGGCCGGGCTGAAAACCTTTTAACTTCTCCAGCCGAGCTAAAAACTATTTAGCTTATCCAGCCGAGCTAAACCTAAGCCGAGCTGTACACGTCCGGTCAAAACGTCTCTTCAATTGCAGCAACTGAAACGCTTCCCTTTCCAGTGACACGTGGCAGGCTCTCATTGGCTATTCACAGCTGTAACGCCGCCCTCGTACTCCGTAATTTTTGAACAGTTCCCGCTAGAGGGCTTTTCATCAAAACAAAAAAACCTTTTCTCTCTTCAAATCATCCACCAAACTATCCACCAAACTATCCACTCTCTCCTCTCTCACTTCTTCAGTTCTTACTGTTCTTCAACCTCACACCTCTGAAGCTCGTGTTTTTGTTGCCGTTTGCTTCTATCTCGTTCTTCTTCCTCTTTACCAGGTAAGTATTACGAATCTGTTTCTCGTTTTCCTTTGTTTTCTGTACTTTGTTCAATCTTCTGTAGTCTGTTTTTGTAAAACACTTTTCTGAAAAAAAAACTTAGCTTTGTGTAGTTTCTGGAAAAAATTCATAAGAACCTTATGAACTTCAAGAAATAGCTTAGTAGAACACTTATTTGATCCTCAAACACGTCCAACCGAACTAGGAAACTGTTTTTGCTACATATAGATTTAGGCAGACTAGAACCGAACTAGAACTTCTGCATATAACAGTAGTTTCAATAGGTCACCATCTGATTCACATTAGAAAAAACGCACCGAGCTAGAAATCTTGGCCCACGACCGAGCTGAGCACGGGGGCTAAGCCAGCTTTCTCAGTTTCTAAACCGAACTCAGAAAGCTGCCCCTTGATGCCTAACCGGAGTAACAAACCCATAGGTAGAACTGAGATAACCAAACATCCTGCCGAGCCGAGATAATAAGCACCTTGTTGAAACCGAGGTAGACCCTGTAGTGCCCTATGTAGCCGAAGTAAGACTTCTCTTTTCTTGCTTTGTTTTTGGAACACGGTCAACGATTCTGTGCTTAACACCTTGTTTTTTAACTTTGCAGACTTAGGTTGCCCAGGCACTCCCGCTGTGCGCTCAACTGAGCTTCTGAGCACAACTTCTCAGCCGAACTAATTTATTTTATAAGTTATACAATAAATGGGGAAGTACAGATTTTTAGTAGAAACCCCAGGAGGCCTTGCCGAATTCCGAAAGGATTATAAGATACCAGACGACGTGCACCTTACCCTAGCCAAACCAGAAACCATTCCATGGGGGAATGAAGGCTTTGTTCCTTTTACCCTCCTGTCAATAATAGAAACCAGACTAAGATTTCCAGTCCAACCCCTAATTTGTGAATTCTTTAGACAAACCAGAATATGCCCAACCCAACTATCCACTAATTCATACCGAATAATAATGGGAATAGCCGAGCTAAACCGCCAAACCGGTCTCAACCTTGGTCTAGCCGAAATATTCCACCAATACTCCCTTGGGTCCAAGGATGACGGCTGGGTCTATTACCTTAGGATACGCCGACGTAGAGAAAAAAATAATAAAAGATACGCCGGATAAAGACTTGAACGATGACGACTTCTTCTGGGTATCTGGGAATTTTGAAGACCACCAAGCCCAGATCCCAGGCTGAAGTATAAACTGGAACAAAGGAATCCCTGGTATACTTACTTCGGTTTTCCATGCATTCTTATTTTTTACTTCGGTTTCTAATTGTAGACCAGACTAACAGTTGTCCTCTTCATGCAGATTCAGCCCATATTTTTTCATTGTACAATCACCCCAACCTTGCTACACTCCGCGCCGCACTACGGGTCAAAGAAAGAAGTTGGGCTAAACTGCTTGACTTCGAACCGACATACCGATACAGTGGTCGCCGAAAAGCGAGGGTGACTGACTTTCTTCTTGAAGAAGCACCTGAACCGGACCCATCCTTACCCCAGATAAACCTAATCCCTCTCATAGCCGAACAAGAAATGGCAAAGAGGAGCAGGCTGAAGGCCCTGTTGACCGCAACAACTCCAGCCGATGTACAACCAACCGGCCAAACCACGGAGACCGTGGTGGCCCTTCCATCCCAGCAGCCATCTTCTTCTCGCCGAAACAAGCGTGCCCGGACTAGCCAAACTGAGCCACGACTTGTTAATGAGGACGAGACCATTCTGCCACCAAGTCCTCCCCCAAACATTCAACCAAGCCCCCAATCGGAGCAATCAGACCGAACTGCCTCCTCCTCCAAATGGGTTCCCGAACTGACCTTCGACAACTGAGATATCACCGCTTCTGATTCGGTTGTCACCGAGAAGGACAACCTGCTGGATTTTAATCTAGCCAAAAGTGTGTGCCTTCCAAAAGATATGGAGCACCACTACAAGCAACTTAACACCGAACTGAAGTCCATTCGGTCTTCAACTAAGTCCATGATCCTGGTAAATAGCTTTCTTCTGCAAGGTCAAGCTCCAATGCTATGGCTTCGCCATTTAAGTCTGGGTCAAAGTTTTCGCTTCGAATTGTGGGGAGGCCAACTTCTAATGGGATGACTGCTTCCATGCCATAGGCTAAGGAGAATGGTGTTTCTCCTGTTGATCGTCGAGGCGTGGTGCGGTAAGCCCATAAAACATGGGGGAGCTTTTCTGCCCACTTGCCTTTTGCTCTCTCTAACCTTTTCTTCAATCCATCCAAGACTACCTTGTTTGATGCCTCTGCCTGACCATTCGCTTGCGGATATGCCGGTGTAGAATTGTAGAACTCTATCTTGTATTCTTCACAAAGGCCCCTGAAAATTCTGCCATCGAACTGAGTGCCGTTGTCTGAGATCAGTGCCTTTGGTATGCCAAATCGAGTGATGATATTCTGCCAGACAAACTTCTTCACATCTTTTTCCTTGATTGACGCCAAGGCTTCTGCTTCTACCCACTTTGTAAAGTAGTCGGTTGCGGCAAGAAAGAACTTCCTGTTGCCTGGAGCTGTTGGAAGTGGGCCTACTATGTCCAATCCCCACATTGCGAAAGGCCATGGACTGGTTAGAGGTAGAAGTTCTCTGGCAGGTTGGTGTATTTGGTGTGCAAATTTTTGACACTTTTCGTACTTTTTAACATACTTCTCTGAATCCGCTTGCATGTATGGCCACCAATATCCTTGTGAGATTGCTCTGTATGCCAGTGATCTTCCTCCTTGATGGCTGCCGCATACACCCTCGTGTATTTCGAACAGGAATGCTTCTACTTTGCTGGGGTGAACACATTTTAAGTAAGGTCCTGAGAACGACTTTTTGTACAATGCCAAGGATGGAGAGAGCCAAAATCGCTGCGACTTTGCTCTTATTCTGGTGGCTTCTTTCTTCTCTTCTGGTAAGGTGCCGTCTTTTAGGAACAGTATGATGGGGTCCATCCAAGAAGGGCCTAACTCTGCACAACATACCTCTTCTGCTTCGGGGTCTTCTATGCTTGGTCTAGGCAGGTAGTCGATTAGTAATGGGTGAGGAATGGAGGTGTCTGCTGTAGACACCCCATTTTGACCGGCCCTAAGACTTGGGCATTTTATTTTGACCACCCTCACCAAAAAAATCAAATTGACATTTTAATTTCAAACCTCACCCATTTTGGCCATCAGTCGTATTTTTGTTAATTTGTAGTGTTTATGTGTGTACATGTTAAATTAGGTGTGTGCATATCTTTTAAGTGTGTTTTATATTAATTGATAACTAAATTAAAAACAAAATATATATATATAGATCATAAAAAAATAAAAAAAAGGAGAAAATAATAAAACACAAAAAAAAAATAGAAAAAATAAAAAATAAAAATTGATGGGGCGGTGGCTTTAGTAAAAGAAAGAAAAAAAAGGGATGGTGGTTTGCAAAAGAGAGATGTAAGAAATATTTTTAAAAAGAAATGGAGTGGGTTTCAACAAGTGGTGGAAGAATAAAAAAAGAAGAGGAGTTGGTGTGGGTTTCTGGTGGAGGAATAATGTGAGAGTGGGTGGAGAGGATATATTTTTAAAAGAGGGGAGAGGGGTTAGTTGGGAGGGTGTCGGGTTTGAGTGTTAAAAAAGAAGAGGGGGGGTGCTTTACAGCAAAAAAAGACACACAAGATAGGGAGTGATTCATCACCCACTCAATCTCTCTCTCTGGAAGAAAAATATAAGGATAACAGAGGAGAGAAACACACAGACCCGGGGCTCTCCTTCGGGGAGAAAAGGAGAGAGACAGCCATAACAGACCCAGCTGATAAACAGAGTACACGGGAGAGGAGGGAAGAAGGCACATGCACACACATTTACACCCACCTCTCTCTCATACACCCACGGGATTGAGAGGCACCACACATAGCAGCACAACACACCACTTCCTCATGAACACACACACACCACCACCACCGGAGCATCACCAGCCACACACGGCTCTCCCCATGAACACACACACACCACCACCACCGGAGCTTCACCATGCACACACCACTTCCCCATGAACACACACACACCACCACCACTGGAGCTTCACCATGCACACACCACTTCACCATACACACACCTCTCACCCACATATCAGCCATGCACTCACGACAGCACCACCGTGATCACCACTCACACAATCCCAGCTCTCTCTCTCTCTCTCTCTTCTCTCTCTAACACACACCCATACACTCTCACTGAAACACCAAACATGACACCACCACTGCCATAACACACCATACACACAGACGGCACACACCCACGGGGGCTCTCTCCCTCCCTCTCGGATGACACACACAGATTCACACCACCCTGCACTCACCTCACCACTGCAACACACTCACTCCACGGCTCTCACCGGACACACCTCACTCACCCACAACTAAGACACCAACACAGACCCATGCATGAGAGACCCACGGCAGCACATCATACACTACCCACCTTCACGAGCTCACATCAACACCACTCACGGCCTTGACACACCCAGCAGCTCACCTCACTTTCACACACCCGTGCACAACACACTTCATACACACACCCACTCTCTTCCCTCTCTCGGCTAACAAACCCATGGTCTCTCACTCTCTCTCTAGAGACCCATGCACAACCGAATCAACCATCTCTCTCTTCTCTCTCTAGACATTTGGAGAGACCAACCATAAGCTGCCTCTCTCTCTCTTTTCCCCCCCGAAATTCTTCTTTGGAGCCATGCATGAAGTTCTTCTCTTCCCTTATATAGCAGCAGCGAATCACAACCGTTGAGTAAGGTCTCGGACTTTGACATCGAAGCCAGTGCCATTGACATGAAATAAGAGAGTCAAAGAAATGGTTTCTTCAAATGTTGGAAGCAAAATGGGTTTGAGAATAATAAAGGTTTTGAGTATTGGGCTTAAGTTAGTTTTGTGTGGGCTTAATGTGGATTTTATCAATGGGTGTTTAGTCACATAGGCTGTGTCCCTGCTTCATTTTTTTATTTTTATTTTTATTTTTATTTTGAGTGTTGTGAGGCTTTTTATTTTTATTTTTATTTTGAGTGTTGTGAGGCTTTTTATTTTTATTTTTATTTTTATTTTGAGTGTTGTGAGGTTTTATTTTTATTTTTATTATTCCTCTCCTCCTCTCCCGGATTTGTAATAATTCAAGTATTGTAATAATTCCCCCACCCCGCTTCTGTCTATCCCATTCTTTAATCGCTTTCCCTAACTGTGTGTATGTATATATCTTGACATGTCATGCATATCCCTGCTTTACATCCATGATCCATGCATAAGATTTGGCTAAATTTGCATCTTTATGCTTCAATTGATTATCCCATGATTCTGTGTGCTATCGTATGTTTTGAGATGATTCACATGCCATATTCTAGAAGCTAAATCTTTAGTGCATCTCATGAGTGAATTGCATTAGGATTTTGTATATAAGATCATACATATTTTACTAACTTTGTTTTGTAGCTGTTCGAGGGACGTCGGTCACTCTGTGAGTTTTTATGCTTTAGCATCCCATTTGTGTGTGATTTTCTTATTATGTTTAGCATCCTACCATGTGGCTATTTGCTTAAGTGATAAACTGTTTGAATGCAGGCTTGTTGTTTGAATTGGAATAATTCAATAAATGTACGTTTTAAGCCCACTTTATCAAGTGGCAAATTCAAACCCTTTTCGACAAACAAACATAAAATTGAATTGTTCCAATTTGAGCAAACTAGTCTATACTTGTATGCTTCACATAGTAAATTTTAAGATTTACTAAAATAATCAGAACATGAACATATAATGAAAATAAAAGTCATATCATGGTTTAGTAGAGGCCGATCTTTTGATCGGGTGAGTGGGGGTGCTCATTATTGACTTTCCCCTCTCATACCTAAGGTTCCGAGCCAAGCATCCTTGGTTACGACGAATAGTGGCCTTGGCACCGAGTCATGGGTTTCCTAATTTCCCAAAATATTAGGTGGCGACTCTGAGATCTGATGACGCAGTCCATTTTTAACAAAATTTCAATAAAAATGGATTTTCAATAAAAGTTGCCAAATCTGGACTCTCATCTACATTTCACATTGCACTCGTGAAACATTGATATCAAAGAGATCTCGGGAGTCCGAACTGTTTAACGCGCGCGGGTACCCTCTCAGGCATGTTACAGTTTCTGGCGACTCTGCTGGGGATTTATGAAACCTTGACTCGAACTCCATGAAATGACTTTTATTTTATTTTCAATTATATGTTTATTACATTGCATGCATTGGTGCACTTAAAGTCCCTGTGTTGCCCAGATGCTGGTGGGAGCACAGGCACACTTTTTGTGACACTACACCTATCTTTACGATACTTTAGAGGCCTTGTGTTGTAACCTTTTGAGATTTGTCAAAAGGGTAGCTTTGCTATATAGCCCTGCTATCTAGCTTTGTTATCTAAGGTTCTCAGACTCCGAAGAGAGGCTATTTGACTCTTCTGATTTCCTGGGATCTTTATTGGTTATGATCCAAAGGACTCTTTGGTAACGTCACCTTGACTTCAACCCTTAGAACAGAGCTAACCTTGTACATATAGTGAGCTATAGTACCTTTCAAATTAGGACAGGATGCTTTCCCATTTCTAGGATGTATGATACCGCTTGTCTGAATAGTGAAACCCTAGATCATTTCAAGCTAGGACAGGATAACCCTACCCTCCATAGGGGTGTTTGTTCTCTTTCCTGCTATGTGTTATGTGCAATGTATTGGATCTATACAGGGGTTCTCAAATTCAAATGAGTGGTTTAGGTTGTTCAGTTTGCACCATTACTTCAAAAACAAAAAAAAAATAATAATAACAAAAACATAAAATCAAAAAAAAAAAAAAAATCCGATATCCCACAAAGTTGACCATTTGTAAATAAATAGAACTTGTAGGGTATCCGACCATCTCTGTGATTGGGGAGTGACCACCTGTTGATTGCACAGGCTTTATTTTGAATATCGCAGATGGCCCACACGTTGACTGGCAATTTGAGAATGATTTTATTCTGAGTTCTGAATTGAGTATTGAGTCTAAGTTTGATTCCACCAAGTTTGTAGAGTTGGGATCAGACTCGAGTCATTCTAGTGAGTCAGAGTCTGTTTGATTTTGAGAGTGCTAACCTAGACATTTCTGTCTTGTCTAGGTCTTCTTTGTCATTTTCTTTTGAGTCTGTGTCATTGCTGAGTCATAGTCTCGTTTCAAAAAAAAAAAATTCAAAAAAATAAAATATAAAAAAAAAATGCCATAGAGTCTGCCTACTTCTTTGTGCCTTTAAATCATTGCATTGACCAAAGTTTTTCAAAACTTTTTCCAAAAATTCTGATAAAAACAAAGAGGAAGAATTTCCTCGGGATTTGCAAATTTTGATCAACTGAGAGGAAGAGTGGTGTGCTAAGCCTTTGATGAATAAAATCATTTTTGTTAATGTGGGTACTGAGAAGGATCCTAGCTTGGTCCAAATTGGTTCTATCTTGTCTTCGTAAGAGTACGAGTGATTAGTCACTTTGTGAAAAGATTTCAAAAACTGTTTTTGCGTGGTCCTACAAAGACATGCCTGGAATTGATTATGCAGCATAGGATCTCCCTTGATTCGAGGTCCGATCTCCTTAGCTCCTTAGCTTTCAAACCTTGATTCGAAGTATTTCATGATCAATCAAAATGTAAGGCTTGCATAGCCAAATTGGAAATAGCCCTTGAACTAGGGGCCATGATGTGATTCAAATGAAGACAGCCCTTGAACTAGGGGCAATGATGTGATTCAAAATGGAGGCAGCCCTTCAACTAGGGGCAATAAGGGAGAATGTGATTTCAATTTGAAACAGCCCTTGAACTAGGGGCAAAAGTGTGAGGCTTGCATAGCTGAAATTGAGGTAGCCCTTGAACTAGGGGCAATAAAGTGTCACCCTTGAGAGGCTCGCTGGGCCGAAAACCCGGAAGGGCGACCCAGGCAAAAGTTAGAGCATAAAAAAAAAAAAAAAAAAGAAGGAAAAATAAAAAGAAAAATGAAAAGCTCGCAAGGTTGAAAACCCGAAAGGGCGGCTTTGGCAAAAGTTAGAGCGCAAAAGGAGAGTGTCAATACCCGAGTGAACCTTAGCCAAAACTATGTAGGGCCAGTGATTCAGATTGGAAGCAACCTGTGAACTAGGGGCAAGAAGGTTGGATGTGATTTAAATTTGAAGCAGCCCTTGAACTAGGGGCAAAAGGTTGGATGTGATCAAAGAGTTAAAACTGAACCGTTTCCCAATGAAGACCGCCCAGAAAGGCAAAACCCAGAATTTGAGAGAATGAATTTTATTATTGAAGGACAGCCGAGTTCCTATCCACTACACTAGGGGCAACACTAGGGGCAAATTCGGACCCAATTAGCCTAGTCCCTACATCATCATATCTACTGGTCAAGTGTGGCAGTTGTTCTTATAGTTGGCTTAGAGATTCCCCAATCAACATGGACAAGTTAAAATGAAAGTAACCCTTGAGAGGCTCGCTGGGTTGAAAATCCGGAAGGGCGATCTAGGCAAAAGTTAGAGCAGAAAAACAAAAAAAATAGAAACTCAAAAGACATAAAAAAAATGAAATGAACAAAATAAAAAAAAAATGATAAAAAGCTCGCAAGGTTGAAAACCCAAAAGGGCGGCTTTGGCAAAAGTTAGAGCACAAAAAGAGAGTGTCAATACCCGAGTGAATCTTTCCCCGAACTACGATGGCCTGATTCCTATCTTTCGGATACGTAGGTAGCTTCATCTTGAAGTTCGGCCCCAATAATTTTTGTTAACTCATTCATCTCGTCCATGCTTGATTGGTGTATCTTTAGTCGCCTTGGTTGTCCTATCCGTGTTTGATTGGTGTATCTTCGTTCTGCTCAGTTCAATTGGTTCAATTTAACTTGGTTCAATTCGGTTCGATTTGGTTTGGCGGTTCGGTTCGGTCCAGTCCGGTCCAGTTTTGCTCGACTTTATTTGGTTCAGATCGGCTCGGTTCAATTATCCCCATTGATTATCTGGCTTGGGGCTATGCACCCTGATGGTTGATTCCATGTTAGTTGAGTAGTGGCCATTTGCGAAAATAGGTTTTGATTAATTTGAATGAAGCTGACTGATTTTCTCGAAAATTATTCCATTTTTGCAAAACTTGGACCATTCTTTGGATTTGAAAAGGGAAAATTTTCAGTGCTCACAATTTAGCTTACATGATTCAAAACAGAAAATGGAATAAGTATGCTAATCTAACTCTCATGTTGATCAAAACATTTTTTACAAAAAAATCAAGAAAAAAAATCAAGGCAATGAATTAGGGGCATAGTTGAGTTAGTGATTCTGTCTTCTCCACCACTCGAGTCAACTCTTCAGTATATATAAGTGTGTATTCATATCAGTCAAGGTATTCATACCAGTCAGTGTATATAAGTGTGTATTCATACCAGTCAGTATATTTATACCAGTCGGTGTATTTATACTAGTCAGTGTATATAAGTGTGTTTGGATCGTTTTGCTTCGTTCTTCTTTCGTTAAGTCATTTTTTATTCAGGTCAGTATAGAATCAATGTTCAATTCATAGTTCAAAATTCAATCACTCTCAAATTCAATCAAACAAAAATGTTTTCAAGTTCAAAGTGATATGCCAGTCACGCCATTGATGAGCAAAAAAAGAAACTGATTTTATTGAAGTCAGGGGAGGATATCCCCGATTACAGAGACTCCAAAAACAAAAACAAAAACAAAAAAAAAAAAAAAAAGAAGAAGAAAGAGAGAAAAGAGCAAGCCCAGAAAAGATATATCCGTATATATTTGTGTATATATCCGTATATATTTGTGTATATATCCGTATATGTCTGTGTCATATATACCTGTATATATACTGTATATGTCTATGTCTGTGTATAGGTCTGTTATTTGTCTGTGTATATTGCCGTATTCATATGTATTTTGTTCGTACATGGTATATATATACGGTATTTGGTTCGAACATACAATTCATTCTTTCATTTTGTGCATCTATCGCACAATAATCTCACTTCGTGCACCTACCACTCAAATTTCAATTTCAATTCCATCGCATTATCTTGTGCATATCAAATTCAATCGCCCTGCTTTGGGCACCGCCCTGCTTTGGGCATCAAATTCAATCGCCCTGCTTTGGGCATCAAATTCAACCACCCTGCTTTGGGCACCGCCCTGCCTTGGGCATCAAATTCAATCGCCCTGCTTTGGGCATCAAATTTAATCGCCCTGCTTTGGGCACCGCCCTGCCTTGGGCATCAAATTCAATCGCCCTACTTTGGGCACCGCCCTGCTTTGGGTATCAAATTCAATCGCCCTGCTTTGGGCACCGCCCTGCTTTGGGCATCAAATTCAACCGCCCTGCTTTGGGCATCAAATTCAATCGCCCTGCTTTGGGCACCGCCCTGCTTTGGGCATCAAATTCAATCGCCCTGCCTTGGGCACCGCACTACTTTGTGCACCGCACTACTTTGTGCATCAATTTCAATCGCCCTGCCTTGGGCACCGCACTACTTTGTGCATCAATTTCAATCGCCCTGCTTTGGGTACCGCACTGCTTTGTGCATCAATTTCAATCGCGCTACCTTGCACATCGCGCTATCTTGTACACTCGCCCGGTCTAGGAGACCTTAAATCCTACGTGGTCTAGGAGACCTTAAATCCTATAAAGGTGCAATTTCTTTGGTGTTTGTCGTGCCCGAACGACTTCGATTGGTCTGGAATAGTCATCTGACTGTGTTTGTAATGAGTTCCTAGGAGATCAATTGAGACGGTGGAAACTAGAGTTCGAATGGCGATGCCTAGAACGCAAAAGGTTTGGGATTTCCGAGACTAAAGTCTGGTTTAAATACCCAGGGGTGTATCCCCGGCTTGAAATCTGTATGGCAGCCCCATAGGTTGAGATAGCTTGTATGTGCCTCAACTCTGGAAACTGAACCAACCTAGTCTGTCACCCTGTTGGAGAATAGGGAAAGTTGCAAACATAGCCAGCATTCCATGACATTGCATTGCATTGTATAAATCATGAATTTTCAAACACCCGGCTTCGCGTAGCGTGTAAGTCCACTTGCCAACCCGGCTTCGCGTAGCGTGTAAGTCCACTTGCCAACCCGGCTTCGCGTAGCGTGTAAGTCCACTTGCCAACCCGGTTTTGCGGAAGCGTATAAGTCCACTCGTTAAACCGGCTTCGCGTAAGCGTATAAGTCCAATCGTTAAACCGGCTTCGCGTAAGCGTATAAGTCCACTCGTTAAACCGGCTTCGCGTAGCGTATAAGTCCACTCGTTAAACCGGCTTCGCGTAAGCGTATAAGTCCACTCGTTAAACCGGCTTCGCGTAAGCGTATAAGTCCACTCGTTAAACCGGCTTCGCGGAAGCGTATAAGTCCACTCGTTAAACCGGCTTCGCGTAAGCGTATAAGTCCACTCGTTAAATCGGCTTCGCGTAAGCGTATAAGTCCACTCGTTAAATCGGCTTCGCGTAAGCGTATAAGTCCACTCGTTAAATCGGCTTCGCGTAAGCGTATAAGTCCACTCGTTAAATCGGCTTCGCGGAAGCGTATAAGTCCACTCGTTAAATCGGCTTCGCGGAAGCGTATAAGTCCACTCGTTAAATCGGCTTCGCGGAAGCGTATAAGTCCACTCGTTAAATCGGCTTCGCGTAAGCGTATAAGTCCACTTGTTAAATCGGCTTCGCGGAAGCGTATAAGTCCAATCGTGAAATCGGCTTCGCGTAAGCGTATAAGTCCACTCGTTAAATCGGCTTCGCGTAAGCGTATAAGTCCACTCGTTAAATCGGCTTCGCGTAAGCGTATAAGTCCACTCGCTAAATCGGCTTCGCAGAAACGTATAAGTCCAATCGTTAAATCGGCTTCGCGGAAGCGTATAAGTCCACTCGTTAAATCGGCTTCGCGGAAGCGTATAAGTCCACTCGTTAAATCGGCTTCGCGTAGCGTATAAGTCCAATCTTTAAAATCGGTTAAAAACAGCAGGTGCGCCTGTCTGTTTATACCACCCCTTCTCCTCTCGCGTGAGACGCGTTAGGATGTTGATTCAAAATCGGTTAAAAATAGCAGGTGCGCCTGTCTGTTTATACCACCCCTTCTCCTCTCGCGTGAGACGCGTTAGGATGTTGATTCACTCGGTTAAAAACAGCAGGTGCGCCTTTCTGTTTACACCACCCATTCTCCTCTCGCGTGAGACGCGTTAGGATGTTGATTTCTCTTGGTTGAGGTCTTCCCTCTCTTGCATAATCATGAATTTTCAAGCAAACCGGCTTCGCGAAGCGTGTAAGTCCAACTTTCAAACTGCATTTTGAGCATGTCACTTGCATTTTGCCCTTGAACTACGCTGGTTTGATTCCTTGCAAAGGGATACGTAGGCAACCTTCGGGTTCAACCACATGCATTGCATTTTGTGTGATTGCCCAAGTCTTACGGCCTTGTCAAAAGGGTCGTCTTCTGGCTTTGACATTCACTCACGTCATTTCATGACTTCGAGCTCTGTCAAAGAGGGGCAACTGTAGACACCCCATTTTGACCAGCCCTAAGACTTGGGCGCTTTCTATTGATTACCCGATGATGATAATTAGAATGTGTTTCTCACAGAATCCTCAACAAGAAAAATGGAATTTGAGCTTTAATCCCAACCTTTACCCATTTTTTGGCCAAACTATTTTAGACCTTAAAACCCTCTTTTTAAAATATGTTTTGTTTTTAAAAATGTTTCTACAATGTCCCGAAGCTCCTATTTCGATTAAAATGTTGCACTTTTCAGTAAACCGAGTAAGGACAAAGTGGAAATAAATGGAAGGGAGGTGAACTTTTTTTTGAAAAATATTTAAAAACATCTTCTTTATAGGTTTGGAGTTAAAGGAAATAGGAGGGGATGAAAGAAAACTAGTTTAGGAAAATAATGAGCATCAAATCATTAAGAAGGAAATGAGTAGCCTTTACTAAATTAGGCATATCTCTTTGTACACTTGGAATTTAAATGTGAGGCCACCACCATTGGAAAGTAGACTTTTGGGGCTTCAATTTAGACCCAAGAACCACCTCAGACCAAGTCCAAATAAGGGAGATATGCCCATTTGAAGTTGGGCTTAAGAGCAGATTTTGTTGACCCAGCCCGAGATAGCCTTTACTAAATTAGGCATATCTCTTTGTACACTTGGAATTTAAATGTGAGGCCACCACCATTGGAAAGTAGACTTCTGGGGCTTCAATTTGGACCCAAGAACCGCCTAAACCAAGTCCATTTGGGGGAGATATGCCCATTTGAAGTTGGACTTAAAAGCAGATTTTGTTGACTCGGCCCAAAACAACAATAGCCCATTTTTTTTTTTGGTTTTGGTTCGGTTGGGACAACCCATTTACCCATTTTCTGAGCCATTCAAGTGCATCCACTCATCCTCCATTATACCTAATCATCTCCCATTGTCAAAAAGAGGTTTTGTTTGCATTCATAAAGGAGTATCCCATGCAACCACCTTGAAAATTTGCCCTCCTATCACATTCTTGTCTCCCACCTTGTCTCCCACCCTCTTTTTGACCTTTACTCTCCCTCATTGCCTATATAGAATGATCATATTGTAAGAGAGAGGAGCACCACGAAATTGAAGAGAAAGGAGTGAGAAAAGAGTGAAAAAAGAGAGAAAAAATGAGTTTTTGAGCCAAAAATATTTCTACCTTCCATATACACCCCATACCTTCCATAGCTACTGAAATTCCTCATTTCCATACACCAAAACCACTCTAAAAATTCTGATATAGCCAAAGATCAATTGCCTTGATCATAAGGAAGAGTGTTTAGTGATTGAAAGTGAGAAAAACTAGAGAGTTAGCCACTTTTCATACCATAAACTCCATAAACTCCATAATTTCGAATTGAGGATTTGAGAACACACTTCACTTGAGGGTGATCAAGAGGAAGTTTGGAAATCAAGAAGTTCAATCTTTCTTTGGAAGGTGAATTTTTGGTCTTTCATTTTCTTATATTTTATATCTCATATTTATTTTCTTACTTCTTATTTCATAGTGTTTTGTTATAATCCAAGTAGTTTGTTTATCTCATATTTATTTTCTTACTTTATATTTCATAGTATGTTGTTATAATCCTAGTGGTTTGTTTAGCTTATAATTATTTATTTATTTATTTTTATTCGCATGTTTTAATTTCATATTAGTTTTGTTGTAATCTTGCATGTCCTACCTCATATTTATTTTTATTTCTTGTATTAGTCTCAAATTAGTTTTGTTGTAATCTTGCATGTTCTACCTCATATTTATTCTTTTTCTTGTATTAGTCTCACATTAGTTTTGTTGTAATCTTGTATTATGTTGAAAGTTTACACTTTTTATTTTATTTTATATTTGTTTTCGTGTTTTTAATCTAACCGGTAGTGGTTAGTTGAGCCACCTACATATTTTTTGTTTGTGCCTTTTCTTGGTTTCGCAACAAGAAAGGTTTTGCTTGGCCTAGTTGGCCGGCCGGCCTATTTGGCCGGTCGGTTAGCTTCTTCCAGACAAGATGGCGTAATCTCCCAATGTTGACCAATTTCCGGTGGCGGTTCCAAAGAACATGAAGTTTTTATTTTATTTTATTTTTTATTTTTTTTAATTTTGAGTGTATTGTGAGATTTTTATTTTGTTGTAATATTCCCTTCTCTCTCTCTTATCTGGTTTGTAATAATTTATTCAAAGCGTTGTAATAATTCCCCGCCCCACTTCTTTCTATCCCATTCTTTTACTTGCTTTCCTTATTTGTACATAAACATCATATTTATTTTTCATCATATTCATGCTTTGCATCCATGTTTCATGCATCTTGATTCGGCGAAGTTTGCATTTGTGGATTTAATCAATTCCTATGTGATTATGTGCGCTACCTCATGTTCTTGAGATGATTCACATGTCATATCTTAGAAGCCGAATCTTTAGTTGCATCTCATGAGTGAATTGCATTAGGATTTTGTATATAAGATCATGCATGTTTTACTAACTTTGTTTTGTAGCTTGTTCGCGGGTCGTCAAACATGTAAGTTTTTATGCTTTAGCATCCCGTTTGTGTGTGTTTTTCTTACTATGTTTAAGCATCCTACCATGTGGCTATTTGCTTATGTGATATACCTGTATGAATGCCAGTGGATGGAGGTTGTGTCGCTTAATTTGGAATGATATTGATTTTCGTGTTTGTAAACTCAATTTATTTGGGTTATACATTTTCAAAACTCTTTCAAAACTATATGAAATCAAGTTATTCCACAATGGGTGACATAGTCTATACTTGTATGTTTCACATAGTAAATTTTAGGATTTATTAAATAATCAGAACATGAACATATAAAGAAAATAAAAGTCATATTATGGTTTAGTAGAGGCCGATCTTTTGATCGGGTGAACAGGGGTGCTCAAATAATGACCTTCCCCCTTCATACCTAAGGTTCCGAGCCAAGCATCCTTGGTTACGACGAACAGTGGCCTTGGCACGAGTCATGGGTTTCCTAATTTTCCCAAAATAAATATTAGGTGGCGACTCTGAGATCTGATGACGCAGTCCATTTTTGGTAAAATTGCAATAAAAATGGATTTTCAATAAAAGTTGCCAAATCTGGACTCTCATCTACGTTTCACATTGCACTCGTGAGACTAGATCAAAGAGATCTCGGGAGTCCGAACTGTTTAATGCGCGCGGGTACCCTCCCGGGCAAGTTACATCTGCCATTGAGGCGAAGCCTGCGAGTTCGTCTGCTCTACTGTTTTCCTCTCTACCGATCTGTTCTATCCTCACCACTTCAAACTTTTTTATCTCTGTTCTGACCAATTCTTGGTACTTGGCCATTCTATCATCCTTTGCCTCGTAGTCGCCAGATATTTGGTTTACCACCAGCTGCGAGTCGCTATAAACCATTAGCTCGGTGGCCTTCATGTAGAATGCTGACTTGAGGCCTGCCAGAAGCGCTTCATACTCCGCTTCGTTGTTTGATGCTGGGAAGCCAAGGTTGATTGCCTGTTCCACTACTAGGCCGTCTGGAGAGATGAGGACTATGCCAAGTCCTGCTCCATGCCGGTTGGATGCTCCATCCACGAAGAGCTTCCACATCTCTCCAACGAACAATTTCCAGCAGGTGGAGGATCAGATGATGCCTTGGGATCTTCCATGCTGCGGGTGTCTTCTTCAAGGTCCATGCTTGCTGTCTGCCCCTTGCTTTCTGTTTGCACCAAGTCTTTATTTGTTGGCGAGTCCTGACTTGGTGTAGCATGGTTTGCTTCTTCCTTCCTTTCCTTACTCTGGTCTGCCTTGGGGCCTAACTGAATAACCATTACTAGGGGTTGCGTTATTCCGACGTCAACTTCCATCCCTAGTTCGGTTGTTTCAGTTAGGTCGACTGGGCAGATGTGGTGACTTCCTGGTGTGAATTCTGCGACAAAATCTGCCAATGCTTGTGCTTTTATTGCGGTCCTAGGTTGGAACTTGATGTCGTATTGTCCCAACTCTACTGCCCACTTCAGAATTCGCCCAGAGAAGTTTGCTCTTTCAAATAAAGCCTTTAATGGGAAGGCTGTGAGAACAACTATGGTGTGGGCGTGAAAGTAGTGCGACAACTTTCTTGAGGCCATCATCAAGGCCAATGCCAGTTTCTCCAGTGGCAAGTACCTCGTTTCGCCGCCTAGTAATGTCTTGCTGACATAATAGATGGGCAGATGCTGGATTCCTTCTGCGCGGACCAACACTGCGCTGATTGCGTGCTGTGAGACTGCTAGGTACAAGAAGAGTTCTTCTCCAGGAATTGGAGTTACGAGTAGTGGTGGAGAAGACATGTATTCCTTCAAGCTTTCCAAAGCTTGGTCGCATTCATCGTCCCATTCAAACTTGGCTTTCAGAGCATGGAAGAATGGTCGTAGTCTGTCTGACGACCGGCTTATGAATCGATTGAGCGCAGCGGCCATGCCGGTGAGATGCTGTACTTCTTTTACAGAGTTTGGTCTCTCCAGATCTTGAATCGCCTTGATCTGAGATGGGTCTGCCTCAATACCCCGGTTGGTCACCAGGAAGCCCAGGAATTTACCAGATCCTACTCCGAATGCACACTTCGACGCGTTGAGGCGTAGCTTGTGCTTCTTCAGGATCTCAAACATCTCACCTAGGTCCTTCAGATGGTCACTCTCAACCTTGCTCTTGACCACCATATCGTCGATGTAAGCCTCCATTGTTCTGCCTAACAGCGGCTCAAACATCTTGGTGACCATTCTCTGGAATGTCGCCCTTGCGTTCTTTAGGCCAAAGGGCATGACCTTGTAGCAGTAGTCCTCTTGGTGTGGTGAGGATGTGACCTCCTGGTCTGGTTCGTGCATGGCAATTTGGTGGTAGCCTCTGTATGCGTCTAGAAAGCTAAGTCGGTTGTGCCCTGCCGTTAGGTCTACCAATTGATCTATCCGTGGTAGAGGAAAGCTGTCTTTTGGGCATGCCTTGTTGACCGTCTTGTAGTCGACGCAGACGCGCCACTTGCCATTCTTCTTTGGCACTACGACTGTGTTGGAGATCCATCTGGGGTAGTGCACTTCTCTGATTGCCCCCGTCTCCAACAGGTTTCCTACTTCTTCCGCCACTATCTCGGCATGGTGGAGTGCCGATCTGCGGGTGCGTTGGATGATTGGTCTGGCGGATGGGTGGACGTTGAGTTGGTGGCAGATGAAGTTGGGATCAATGCCTGGCATGTCGTATGGGGTCCAAGCGAACACTTCGATGTTGGAGGTCAAAAATTCCAAGACCTCCAATCTCTCAGTGCTGGACAACGACGAACCAAGCAAAAAGAACTTATCCTGGTTCTTTTCATCTATTCTGACCTCCTCCAAGTCCTCCACTGCTTTCTGACTAGCCGCTTTGCCAACATCTGCAAATAGTTCATTACTCTCAGGTTCTTCCACCGAATGAACGTATCCTTTGGCAGCGCGGCTGCTGTTCACTGTGACAAAGCACTGCTTCGACATGATCTGATCTCCATAAACTTCTTCTATTACTCCGGTGTCGTTGGGAAATCGCATCACTTGGTGGTAGGAGGACGCCACCGAGCGCATGGTATGCAGCCATGTTCTGCCCAAGATAATGTTGTAAGGTGGATGGGACCTTTAACACCCAGAACTCCACTTGTTTCGTCACACTCCCTGCTTTGACTGGGAGGATTATTTTGCCGACGGGCCATTCTGGCATGGAGTTGAATCCGATAAGGGGAGATACGGCAGGCGCCAAGTCTTTATCTTGCAACTTTAGTTGTTTGAAGGTTTCATAGTACATGATTTCACATGAACTACCTTGGTCAATCAGAATCCGTTTGACGTCAAAATCCTTGACTCGGAGAGTGACGACCAAGGCATCGTTGTGAGGGCAATAAATCCTTGCCAAGTCTTTATCCGAAAAAGACATGACATTTGTGGCCTCTGTCTTCCCCTTTTTGACGACTGGTTGGGCACTTAGCACCTCTCTTAAGTGCTCAGCCTTTTTGATTGAACCTCTGAGCTCGCATACACGCTCAGGTTCAAAGACTCCATGTATTACGTTGATGATGCCTTGGGGCGGGGCGTCGATCGGCATCCCGTTGGGGTTGTTATGGTCCTGGGGGGCTGGCTGTGCCCCTCCCTCTATGTATTTGTCCAGGTGGCCTGCTGCCATCAACTCTTCCAGATGCTGCCTCAATGGCGTGCAATTCTTAGTGCGGTGCCCCTTTTCTTTGTGGAAGGTGCACCTCGATCTGTCATCGTAGTCCTTCTGTGCCTCGCCTAGCTTGGCTGGCCACTTGACGAAAGGCTCGTCTCGAATCTCACTAAGTATTCGGTAGATGGTTTCTTGAATACCGTGGTTACGGCAGTGCGGACTCTCAACCATCTCTTGTCCTGGTCCTCGCCGTTGTCTCGTCTGCCCCGTCCGTTTCGGTTCTGGCGATCTACCGTATTGACCTTTGCTGAGGTCTTCTTCTCTGGTGCTGTGGTCGCGCCAGATTTGCTTTGGCACGAGCGCCATCCTCTTCTACCCTGATGTGCTGATGCACTCTCTCCATCAGGGCCTCCATGGTGAGGGGCGATGTCATGGTGATAGAGTCCCTCAGCCTGTTCCCGACTAGAAGGCCTCTTTTGTATTGCGCAATGGCGAGATTGGTTGGGCAGTCCCCAATCTGGTTGAATGTCTCCCAGTAGCGACTGTTGTATGATCTTAGGGTCTCTTTGTCGCCCATGTCGATGGAGAGTAACTGGTCGATCTCCACCGGAGTTTTAGTGTTTGTTCGGAACCTTGTCACGAACGCCTCCGCCAATTGCGCCCAGGAGGCTATGCTGCCTTCTGGAAGTTTCTCAAACCAAGTCAGGCCTAGGTCGCCAAGGCTTGAAGGGAATAGGATGCACATCAAGGCCTCATTCCGCCGGTATACAGCCATGACCTGGCGAAAGTGGCTCAAGTGTGAGTAGGGGTCCGTCTTCCCCTCATATGTTGTGAATTTGGGCTATAGGAAGCCTGACGGTAGGGGCGCGTTCTCTATTGCTGGGACGAATGGTGAGGTCTGCAGCCTCGCCAATGCCTTGTCCGTTGGTTCGTAGGCCGGGCGTGGTATTGGCATTCCAACCTCGACGCTTCCATGCGTCCGAGGAGCCAACCGCTGTAAGGCAGAAACTCTGTGTGGATCGCGCGCCCTGGCGTCCTCCTTCCATCGTGCCTTCTCTTCTAGCACGGTTCGTAGGTCGGACGACCTGGGCAACTCCGTCTGTCTGGATCTCGTTTGGTGCGTATGTGAGGGCCAATATGTGCTTCCCTCAATGTTTGACCTCTCAGATCTCGTCCTTTCAGGCCTGGAGTGACGAGTTCTGGAAGATCTGGATTGCGTATCGCCTGTCCTGAGGCTTTTGCTTTCCGCTTGAAGGGGTGTAGTATTCCGACTACGACTTTCCGAGTGGCGAGGGGGCGTCCTGTTTGTGCGCCCCTCTCCTGTCGCCACTTCTTTTCCTTTCACTTGGCGCTTAAGAGATTCCATGTCCGCCGCCATCCGACGTATCAACTCATCTTGTTCCCTGACGCGATCTTCCAAAGCTTGGGGATCAATCCTGTGCCTTTGTCTTTCTGGGCTCTGCGAGTGAGAGTGATGGGGGCTGTTATTCCGCCTTCGTCCCCTTGCATCCCTCCTGGAATTTTGTCTTTGTGGTTCCAGGTTCGCCATGGGAGTGACCAAGGGTAGGCCTTCGCGCCTTGCACTCCCTTCTAGAGTTAGTCCGTCAAGGGCGGACTGCGGTAACTCTTCGTTGTTCGCCATTGATTTTTGAGAGGAAAAGCTTGATCAAGAGGTTGTTCTTGTCTGTATTCCCACAGACGGCGCCAATTGTACGGGAAAGAAATACACCTTCTCGTATAATCCTGTTGATCAAGTCTGCGCTCCTCCGTACGACGTCGCTTTATCACCTGAAAACACAAACGTGAGCTAGCCGGCGGGTGTGTGCCGGAAACCTCTCCGATGCCTAAGTCAGTAAGCTTGACAAATAGACAAGAGCTCTGTGTATTCAGAAAACAAAGTTGTGTTACCTCTTCAAAGGTGATATTGGTGAGCTTTTATAGGTTTTGCGTGGCACAATCCTAGTAGGACTCTTACTCCTCCATGTAGAGTCCTCCTAGGATTCATACTCCTGAGAGATAATGCTTCTCTAACCCCCCTCACTGCTTAAACCAAGTGAGATGGTTTTACCACAGCCGAACTACCTTACGACCGAAATAACATTGCCATGTTAGACTAACCGGAGTGACCAACTTATACGCTAGTTCGGCTCCTTACTGTCTCCTACCTCGGCTTCCCATACTACGACCGAGCTATCCATAGAAGATACTTGCCGAATTAACTCAGGACAGTCAGAGAGATAGCTTCTCTTACTTCGGCTAGAAGACCCAACCGAGCTAACCGTAGCGCTTTCCTGAACCGAAATAACAACATTCTTCCTTGACCGGGCTAATCGTGACTGAGATAACACACTTCCGCGACCGGACTACTTGAATGAGGTCTTTTTACTCTGCTTTTCATACTCCGGCCCACACCGGCACATTACTTAGCCTGGCCCAATTTACTTGTATAAATTACCCTCACAAGTAACTTTTTCTTACTTGACCTTTTTACCGCTGTTCTTTTTTAGTGATTTTGGAAGTGCTCCATCAAATGTACATGGCATATTATTTTTGATTCCTTTCTTCATCTGATCCAGATTCAGTGATAGAATAGTTTTAAATAATGGTATTGAAAAAGTATCAATATCGATTGCAGCATAAGTATCAAAATATTTATCGAGATTTGGGAATTGCGGTGTGAATTTTTACAAAATATCAACAATAAAAAAGAGTTTTATAATAACTGACTGACCATATATAAATGTGATTTTCAGTCTCAAATTTCTTTTTAGGATTTTAGGTGTTTGTTGATCTTGGCTTAACATATGATTGGTTCCGGTATATGTACCAACCTAGTTAAGATGTATTCCTACAATAGTGATGTTGATTTTGGGCCTAGGACTTTTGCCTTTGATTTTTCTTTTAATTTTTTTTTTTATCAACAAAGAAAAATTTAATGATGAAAATACTGAAGAATTACAGTGAGATATATCAAAAAAGAGCTGAGGCAACCGACATCACTATAATTTCTTTTTATTGTTAAAATAAATAAATGTGATTTCCAGTCCAACACGTATACCAGAATTTAAATATGGTGGATATTTAAATCTCATGCATTGGATTCCAACCAATTTGGACAGCTAACCATATGATATATAAAAATAAAAAAAAATAAAAAAATGATTTTGTCTTTTAAGAGAGCGAGTGTGGCATATGACAACACCTAGTCCACTTAAAACCATTTTAAAATCTTATCTACAAGTTTCATGCACTTCATTTGAAACCACCTGATAGGTTTATCTTTATCATTATAATAAGTAAAGTAAACTAATTAACAAGACTCAATGCACAAGACAAAGGGACAACCATGCACACTTCCATGCCATTGATGACATAATAATATCACTACATCAACTAACACCTAAAGACTACTGTGAAGAAAATTCATTTGTATTTGAAGCTCAGGGTTTTAAATATCAATATTTATTGATATTATCTGATATCAGCTGATATATGATTTATTAGACATTCCAAGAGATTTCGAAAATGCTAGACTTGTCCAATTGGTTGGTATAATTGAGCGAACGCAATCTCTTGTTTGGGGTTATTATCGGGACTTGTTCATCCATGGCTCCAATCGACAAAACCCTTTTGATTTTATCCAGCGCGGCTTTCATGGAGACAATTGTGGGGGATTGGATTTCGGAGTTGATGTCGAAAACAAAGTCGGCTGAGGAAGATTGGTTTTGGAAGTCGAGTTGCGCACTATGTTCATCTAATACTTCTCCTTCTTGAGGAACCATTAAGTCGGAGTCTTTGAGGTAGTTCATTTTTTCCATGATGTCTTTTTCTTCGAATGGACCGAGGTCGAGTTGATGAGGGAAGCTTTTGTTGTTGTTGTTGCTGCTGCTGCTTTCTCGGCTGTCTTTGGATGGAATTGGTATGTTGCTCTTTTGGCGAACCCGGCATAGAACCCAATCATCTAACTGTTAAATAAAAAATGGAAGAGTGGTTAATAATGATTTATGTACAAAACCTTGAAAGATAGATCAATAATGACACGTTGCAATATCAGTGTATTTGGTTTCGATTTTTTGAAAATTAAGTATTTTATTTTTCGTATTTTTTATTTTTATTTTTATTGAATATTTTTAAAAATTTAAGCAATTTTTATATTTTATTTTTTTAGATGCACCTTACTTAGATGTTTCTAAATAGTAAAATATTTGTGAAAAAATATTTTAAAAAATTAATAAATATACAAAAATATAAAAAATGTACTGAATTTTTGAATTTTTTTTAAATTTTTTGGGATTTAGTAAATATTTTAAAGATTGTTTTCACAAATATTATACTTTTTAAGTATATTTATGTTAGGTGTATCTAAAAATTAAAAAAATTATTTAAAATATTTAAAAAAATTCAACGAAAACAAAAAAAAAAATACTAGAAAACAAAAAAATAGAATTTTCTAAAAAGTGAATTCTGAAAACTGAAAACAAACAGAGTGAATAATCTTTAGGGTTTTAGTTAAAAAAAATTTAATCTTTAGGGTTTGACAAATGTTTTTTTATCAACATTTTTTTTTTGTTGGTTTTTTTGACTAATTGATTTTTTTTTTTAATTTCATCATTCTTTAAAAAAAAAAAAAATGAGTTCTCTTAGACTAGAAGACTTTAACAAAAACTTTTAGAAAAATTATAAAATTTGAAAAAAGTTTACAAAAAACAGTATTTTCTTTTTTTTTTCTTTTCTTTTTTTTTTTTTTTGCAATGAACTTCTAATTTTTTTTTATAAATATATTCTAGTTTAGAAAGACTTAAAAAGAAGAAAAAAAATGACAATTTAAAAAAAATATCCATTAAAATATGAACACAAATTATCTCTAGTCCACACTAGACTATATTGTTGGGGTTCATGAGGCCCACCATAAGTCTCATCTTGGAAATTCAAACTGTTCATTTTTATACCATAATGTGTATAAATTACCTATGTAGAAAATCAAGTTTATCTGATAATAGTAAGCATGCTTTTTTATGATATTTGTTTGTCAAAAAAAAAAAAATGATAAATATTACTTAAAATTTAGACCATTTACTTTTTAAAAGATAAATATAATAAATTAACATGGTTAAGATCGACCTAAGAGGTAAATATTGTGGTCTAAAAACTAAACTACTCGAATTATCCAGATGAAAGCCGTGGACCCAAACAAGATGAACCCAAGCAACATCATTAGTCCACACAAAGAATCTGGTTCCTTAAATATAACAAACAAGACAGTGCACGCCGAGAGAGGGAGAGAGAGAAAAGAGGTAACACTATTTTGGTCAAACAAAACACCATTGGTTGCAATAAACAATGAATATTTTTATTATTTTTCTTGTTAAAAGTTTCAGAAATTGCTCCACTTTGATATATAAAAAATCATTATCGTATAAAGTTGATGAGAGCATATTCCCGTTCATATACCTTGGACATGTTTGTTTAAGTGTTAAATTTCTCTTTCCTTTGTTAACCCTTTCATATAATTACAGAGTAGTTTCCAAATATTAATTAACTTGTTGATATGATATTTTTCATATATTATTTTCGGAATAAAATTACCGATCGATTCTCAAAGTCAAACTAATTTATAATCATGATATTCGATTCTTGATATGTGTCATTTGATACTTTTGATATTGTTATGACACGACTAATAATAATATGCATGTCTCTATCAAGAGTAATAGTCACATGTCACGATAATATTTCAAAAATTCGCATAATTTTATCGTTAAACTTACCCTCATTGATCCTCTAACTCTCATGGAGTGACGACTCTCATCGAGAAGTCTATACTCGTACATCATCCAGTCAGTTTTGATGCCCTTGGGAGGACGACCACCGTAGAACACGAGAGCTTTTTTCACACCGACACACTGTGAGCCATATGATGAAATGATCGGCTTGTCGGTTCCGGTGGCTTTCCAATACCCAGATGCGGCTGCTCTGTTTGGCCGAGCACCGTTTGGATATTTTCGGTCTCTTGGGGTAAAGAAAAACCACTCGCTCTCCCCAAACAAGGCCTTGTCTGCACACAACACAAAATTACAACAATTAGCATCATCCGGATCAAGCATATAGAATTGAAAATTAAAAGATCAATTCCAATAAATTGTGTAACATATCTATATAGAAGATGTGTTAATTTTATATTTATTCACTTCAAATTATAAAAATATATAAAAAAATTTATTTTTCGAAACAACCTTTGACATATCATTATCGTGGAGTTTTTTATACAAAAATTCTATTTGCAAATCATTATTTTCTTTAAAAAAATATACATAAAATTTATATGGAACTATTTGACTGAGTTGTGGTAGGTCACTTTAAAACAAAGAATGGTCAAATTGCGATTTAAATTATCAAAATGTCACTGTTATATTATTTTGATGAAATATTTTGTATAAAAATTTAGATTAATTACACTTTACTCCTTCACTATAATTCAATAATATTTTATTTCTTTTTATTTTAAAATCGTACATTTAGACAGTTCAACTATCAAAATTACTTTACTTTTACCAGTCTAAAAATGGGACCGGTGTACAACTTTTGATAATTAAAGATAAAGTAAAGTGTAATTAATTTAAAAAATGCTAATAAAATGGTATTTTTCAACACGAGATTCCCATTTCAGAATTTCTATAGAAATTTTCTTATCTCAAAGCGCTCTTATCTCCTCTATCCTATCTCGATATTTCATTATTTCAAGATTTCCACAACATGGTGCTGTTAAGATTGCATTGAGATTTTGTGAACAGAAGATTAGATTCATGACCATGTTTCCCGAACTTGTGTATGCAGAGAGAGAGAGAGAGAGAGAGAGAGAGAGAGTACCAGGAAGGTCCCAGGGGTCGAACTTATATAGATCAATCTCAGCAATAATGGATACCATAGGACTAGTAGGCGAATTCACCTTCTTTTTCAGATAATGAGCAATAAGCTCTTCATCAGTTGGATGAAACCTAAATCCAGGAGGGAGAATCGAAGTTGATATATTCATCCCTTCCATTTCAATTTTCAGAGAGATTTTAATTTTAGAAAAATATATTTAAGATATATTTAATTTCCAAACTCTCTTCAAAGTGCTTGGAATGAATGCATATTTATAGGCAAGAAAATAAAATCGTATCAAATCTTGGGTAGATCACCCTTGGATAAAAATAATCTTTATGTCATTGTTGGCCTCTTGATAATATACACTCTTTTCACCTTTTTTTAGGGGTGATATGTTGTGTTTTGTTATGCTATTCACAATCACAAATTCATTTTGTTTATTATCAACAAGACTTGCCTCACATTTTGATGACAGATTTTACTACTCTTTTTTTTATTAGTAGTTCTAGATGTTATCAGTGAGACATAAAAAAAATTTGGGAAAATTATCCATAGATCTTATTTGAAATATGTGTACACTATTTAATCTAACAATTTTTTGAGTAGATCCAAAAGTTCTACTTTTCCCCTCTCTCTCTCTCTGGGTTTATTTTTGTACAAAAAGAAATTTTTAAAAATTCAAAAACAAAAATCTTAAAAAAGACTATTTAAAAAAAAAAATCATGAAAACAAGTTTTTTGTGTTGGTTTTTGTTTTTCTACTTAGAAAAATATAAACATAAAATGAAAATCGATATCAAATTACAATTACATCTAATTTAGAATCCAATTTGAGCAAATTACATCAAATTTCATAGCCATTTAATGTTTAACTTATGTAATGTGCTGTAAATTCTTGATTTACAATTAACCAACAGAAGAATGCCACGTCAGCTAATTTATGGTTGCACATAAAGAATCACAGTATATTCCCTGTTTCGGCCTGTTTCTTGGTCCCTTATGCTGTGTTTAGTTGGGGGATTTGGGGAGGGATTTGGAAAGGAAAAGGGAAAAGGTGTGTGAAACTATGTGAAATGTAAGTATATTTTTTTCACATTTTATCTACCTTTTCCATTTCCCTTTCCAAATCCCTTCTTAAATCCCTCAACCAAACACAACATTACCGTCTTCCTCCATTCTGGTTTCCTCCACCATTGAACATATATGACATAAAACAAATAAATGTTTGTCTTGTGTAGACCAAGTATTGTCATTATTTTTAGTGCTAGATGGGTCCAAACCACTCTTTCATTGGTGACAACCCCATTAATTTATTTTAAAAAAATTTAAATTTAAATGTAATAGATAATTTTTTTAATGTTTTTTTAGAGACTTTGGTTGACTCCACTCATCTATAAGCAATACCGCTCAAACATCGCTGATGGCCACAATTTGAAAATAAAAATTGTAGGTGAATTTTATCATTTGTTACGTCTTATGTAAATTCACACTATAGATGTAATTGGCACATTTGTTTTGTCAAAAAATAAAAACTAGTGAGATTAATCATATGATGTAGCTACGGGTTGTTGTACATATATGACATTTTTGATGTAGCTACAGGTTGTTGTACATATATGACATTTTTGTTGATCTGTCTTATGTCGGGTGTTTCAACACCAGCAATATTAGGTATCATGAAAAACCTTTCATGAAAATAATCATGAAAGTTTTGTGACCCTTGGATTACACTTACAATAAAGCATCACATACTAATCAAGGTAATCCAAAGATCATAAATCTTTCATGATTATTTTCATGAAAAAATTTTCATGATCCCTAACTTTTCTCACAGGCTTCCTACATTGGTGAACCCAAAAAAATCTTTTAACTAAAGAAAATATATTTGGTGATGAATCAAATTTTGTATAGGAGACACAAAAGGAGAACGACTAGTAAATTGAAGACGGTAGGGACATTGGATTTCAGATGCCTTTATCCATTGAGTCGTGTGATTTTAGAATGAGGTGTTGGTCTAGTGGGTTCAGGTTGAGGTTTGAGAGTGTACTTCTTTTAGATTTTATGTTCAATTCTTGTTAGAAAAATATTTTTTTGGTGACTTTAATTTAATATTAAAGTGTGGTGATTTTAATTAAATATTAAAGTGGGCCCTAACCTTTTATTGCGTTGGGTCCAAGTGAGCCAAAAATTATTGGGTTTTGAATAAGAAATTACCAAGAAATTACTTCATGATGTTAGATTCATGAATAGGATTTTAAAGAGTATTTAAATCTTTTTTCTTGGCTAAAGGGTGTGAATCCTTTGGGCATCCATACTTTCATATTTTGGAAAAAGGCTATGGATGCTTGGTGTTTTAATGACCAGCCTTAAAGGATGGATGCTCTTCTTCTCTCTCCTTTACATGTATAAATTAAGACCCTCCTATCAAGTTTCAATATAGAAATTGTTGCTTCCATTTTACAAGTCAGTTTTCCAGAAAGTTCCTATTGTGAGAGAGTGCTGTCACTGTTTTTGTTCGCTAAGCTAGACAGAAAGTGCTTCTGCCGTAGCTGGTTTTGACCGTCGTATCCTGGGAGACAGACACCGAGTTTCCTCAAGCACTCGACCCGTGAGGCGGCGAAATCTGTTTTAAGGAAACTGCTACCGTGCAGGCTTCGATTTCGTTTCTTTACCATTTATTGTTTTGTGTATTTCTGTTGAAATTTAGTTGTAATTATCTGCATATGTTCTTGGTATATAATTTTGATTTCTTCATAAATCTATTTATTTAATTTCACAATTTGAACAACAAGCTTAAAACAGATTTATATATATTTTCTATGAAATTGATCGAATAGATTTATATAGACTATTAGGTTAGTTTTGTATAATGTTACTAGAAATTGTTGCGGAATTACTCATTATTTCAATGATTGTAAATTATGCAATGTTATTCTCTAATTGCTTAGTTTAATTAGAATGCTCTATCATAATTTGCATACTTAATTGTATTAGTATGATCTTGTTTTATGCGTATGGTTCATCATTCCCCTACCATGATTTGCATGAATTTTAAGGTTATAAAATATAATTTATGGATGTTGCAATTTTGACATGCTAATTCTATTCTAGTTTTTAATTTCTTACATGCTTATTATTTTCTAGACTAGATTTCATAATTTAATGTATTTTGGAGTTATAGAGTTTTTATGAATTGTGTACATGATTAATGTGAATTATTTAATTGGGTGCATTAATCTAAATTATCTAATTGGGTGCATTAATCTGAATTATTTAATTAGGTGCATTAACTTTGAATTTAACTTATTTATTTGGAGTTATTAGTTTAAATGTTTATTATGAATTAATTTCATTCATAACTCATGAGTATTGAACTTTATTTTAAAATTTTAATTTAATTGGCATTTTAATTCATTGGTTAATTTTATAAATAGTTGGCTAGATGGTTTCAATTATTTATTATATTTATTTTTGCTTAGATTATTTGTTTGTATTTTGTTGTGATTTTTTTTTCTGCTAACTTTCTTTACAGGAATACTTATGCGAAAGGGAATGGAAAAACAAATACAAAACCAAATGAATAGTATTTGGGATGTAAAAACAAAAATGTTTGGACTATTAACTTTTGTGTTAAATAGGAATACCTAAGCGTGGAAAGGCTTTTGGACTAAATAGAATCCTTATAGATTGGCTATTTTATTTAAATGTTTGAAGCATGTTTGCTTGATATTTAGTTGGTTTGTTTACCAATTTGTAGTAGCAAGTTTTATTTGCTTATTTTGTTAGAAGCATTTTATATGCGTGTAATTGTTATAGCAATTTTTAAATTGCTTGTAAGTTTGGAATTTGGTTTGGTTTTCTGTGATAGAAACCAAAGTGTTTAACTTTGGTTAAAGAGTAGTTCTTATTTGTTCAGAAATGACAACTAAGACGGATTTGGTTTCAAACCTTTGGAGTTTGAGGAAATTTTTGGGTTTAATCATTTTATTCCCAAAGTGTTGGAAAACCATGTTTGGAGAAAATCTTTGGTTATAATCTGATTATGTCCAAAGTGTTTTGGTTTTGAGAAGAAAACCAAATTTTAGCATTAGCTAAAATATTTCTGATTTTATTCAGAAATAATGGGCTTAGTTCCGGGAGTACCGGTTAACTTTTATGAGTGGTGTAATTCTGGTAGCAAATTTTATTTGCTTGGGAATCGGTTTGTTATAACCTGGTTTATCCCCTGAAAATCTTAATTTTAAAATTGTTTCCTATGGACTAGGAGTCGACATGCTCTTTGATGTTTTGTCAAAAGATTAATTGGGTTTTAAGTGGGACCGATGTGACCCCTCCAGTCTTCCTGGGAACATTCCTGACCATGTTCGATTCTAGGTTAAATGGTGAGACTAGTTTTGAATTAAATTTCCATCTGAGGGATTTTCTAAGGGTTAAGTTTAATTTCTGGAATCACAGAAGTGAAATTCTGTTGTGATGTTTCAGAAATGGCTTCAAAATGTGACAAACAGAAATGTTGTTCCACCTGACAACCTTTGCCTCACGAGTTTCTTAAAGGAAATCATAAGATTGCATTAAAATATCTCTGAATTGATCAGAGGCAATTAGTATGGTATCCTTGTGTTATTTATAGCATTTATGATTGCTATGTGACTTTGCTTAAAAGCAAAGACGAGACAACCTGTTATAGTGGGTGAATATTTTTTGAATTTTTAAATTCCAAATATATTCTTAAATTGGTGGCTCCTAGTGAGTACAAGATCACTGATCACAGAGATAGAAAACTGGTGGTTCCTAGGAGGTGTTAGACCACTGGCTACACAGTTATGAGATTGTGGTTCCTAGTAGTGAACAGATTACTGATCACATGTCAAGACATCATGGTTCCTAGTAGTGGAGAGGCTACTGGTCATATGTCAAGACATGATGATTCCTAGTAATGAAAGAGTCTATTGATCCTATGTCAGGACGTTGTGATTCCTAGTAGTAAAGTGACTACTGATCACAGGTTAAGACATTGTGATTCCTAGTAGTAGAAAGTCTACTAACCACATGCTGAGAAATTAGTGATTCCTAGTGATAAGACTACTGGCCATGTTATGAAGTTCCGAATAGTAGACTATTGAACACTGGATTTGTGTTTCCTAATAGTAAGTCTATTGGCTTCAGAGTGATAGGTTGGACAAAATATATTTGGGTGCCTAATTCGGTTGATGACATTCTAGGAATGTATTTACTGTGATATGATTTTGAGAGTTTCATAATCATTGTGACACAAGGATTTGTTTAAAACTTTGTATTAATTCTACAAAGAAGACTTAATTATTTGACTCCGAATTAAGGAGGATAATAAAAAGAAAGGAGGGAGTACCTCCTTAGTGAAGACCAATGTCATTGAGCATGGCAAATTTTCTGGGATGAGGAAGAAGCCTCCCGTGAACAAGGGCTCTTTGCTGGGGCCAAGGGGTGGTGTTGCAAAGAAGTCGGCTTACAAGCCGCGGGAACCTGGTTATCGGTTCGTTGGGAAGTGCTACAACTGTGGTAGCGAGGCTTTTAGTTTTACTAGGGCTACACGCCACACCTGCTCCGAGAAGGAGTTGTTTACAACTTTCGAACCAGTTATAAATGGTAAGAAGTTGTTTATGGGAAACTCTGCTACCTCGATTGTTGAGGAGAAAGGAAAGGTGGTCCTGAAGTTAACTTCAGGAAAGAGCTAACCTTGAACGAAGTCCTGTATGTTCCGGACATTTGTAAGAATCTTGTCTCAAGGACTCTTCTCAGTAAACATGTTTTCGCATGATTTTTGAGTCCGACAAGGTCGTTCTGACGAAACACAAGTGTGAAACTTGTGTTGAAGTGAAATGGACAAGATCCCGTATGAGTTATGGAAAGGTGTTAAGCCTTCTTATAAATTCTTACAAATGTGGGGGTGTCTTGCTATTATGGCGATTCCTACACCCTAACGGGTTAGGATTTGCCCGAAATCCGTGGATTGTATATTCATTGGTTATGCACATAATAGTAGTGTATATCGGTTTCTTGTATATAAGTCTGAAATTCCAGACATTCACAGGAATACCATCATGGAGTCAAGGAATGCATGTTTCTTTGAAGACTTTTTTCCTTGCCGAACCTAAGAAGGGGTTCTGAGGTTTTGGAGCAATTTGATGAGCTTGCTAGTGATGATGATCATTTTGATGATTAAGTTGAGAATCAAGGTGATGATCAGCCTAGAAGGAGTAAAAAGGCTAGGATGTCCAAGTCTTTTGATCCAGACTTCTTGACTTATATGGTTGAGAACGAACCTCAAACTTTCCACAAAGCTGTGACTTCTCCTGAAGTCCTTGATGGAAAGAAGCGATCAAAAGTGAGATTGACTCCATCTTACAGAACCACACCTGGGAGTTGGTAGATTTACCTCCAGGTTGTAAGCCTTTAGGCTGCAAATGGATTTTTAAAAAGAAAGATGAAGGCCGATGGGTCAATTGACAAGTATAAGGCGAGGCTCATTATCAAAGGGTATAGGCATCGAGAAGGCCTGGATTACTTTGATACTTACTCACCTGTAATTCGGATAACATCCATTCGCGTGGTGATTGCGTTAGCAGTTTTGCGCAATCTAGAGATACACCAGATGGATGTAAAGACAGCTTTCTTAAATGGGGATTTGAATGAAGAAATCTACATGGAGCAACCTGAGAGGTTTTCAGCTCCAGGACAAAGCTAGAAAGTCTGTAAACTTGTCAAATCTTTGTATGGTTTGAAGCAAGCGCCTAAACAATGGCATGAGAAGTTTGACAATGTAATGTTGTCAAATGGGTTTAGAATCAACGAATGTGACAAGTGTATTTATGTCAAAGACACTGACAGAGGTTATGTCATTTTGTGTCTATATGTTAATGATATGCTCATTATAGGAAGTAACGATGAAATGATCAAAACTACCAAGAAGTTGTTAAACTCTAAGTTTGACATGAAGGATATGGGCATTGTAGATGTTATTCTGGGAATTAAGATTACCAGAATCTCTGGCGGAATTGTACTATCTCAGTCTCATTATGTTGATAAGATACTTGAGAAGTTTAGTGGATCAGATACGAGTGTGTCATCGACACCTGTAGACTTAAGTCTACATTTTACCAAGAATAATAATGAGAGTGTTTCTCAGTTAGAATATTTTCGGGTAATTGGAAGTTTGATGTATCTGATGAGTTGTACTAGGCCGGATATAGCTTACTCGGTTAGCAGTCTTAGTAGATACACAAGTAATCCCGATGCTTCTCATTGGAAGGGCATTGTGCGGGTGTTAATGTATTTACGCTACACTCGGGATTATGGGCTGCATTATACTTGATATCCAGCGGTGCTTGAAGGATATAGTGACGCAAATTGGATATCAGATATAAAGGACTCAAAGTCCACTAGTGGATATGTGTTCACTCTTGGTGGGACAGCCGTGTCTTGGAAATCTTCCAAGCAAACGTATATATCTAGATCAACGATGGAATCAGAGTTTATTGCTTTGGATAAAGCAATGGAAGAAGCAGAATGGCTTCGCCATTTCATTGAAGATATTCCACGTTGGTCTAAACCTGTGCTAGCTATTTGTATTCATTGTGATAGTCAATTTGCAATTGGTAGGGCACAGAGTAATATGTATAATGGAAAGTCTAGACATATCCGTCGTAGACATAATTCCATACGACAACTACTCTCGAATGGAGTTGTCGCTTTAGACTATGTAAAGTCTAAGGACAACATTGCGGATCCGCTAACCAAAGGGTTAAGTCGAGTGTTAGTCGAAACGTCGTCAAAAGGAATGGGGTTGAGGCCTTTGGAAGTTACTGGAATGGAAACCTAACCTAGTTGACTGGAGATCCCAAGATCTAGGTTCAATGGGACAACCTAATTGCATGTAACGGTGGTATGTCACTGAGGAGGTTAAATCTCCAGCCATTCCTTCTATCAGTGATACCTGCAAGTGTAGAGGATAAGCTGAGCTTTTAATGACTCTTGTGTGTTAAGCTGTTGAGCTAAGTATTGCAGGATACTTTAGTAGAGTCACCTATGTGAGTTTGAAGTGGGGCCGCTTCTAGAAGAATTGGGTAGGCCAAGATTCTTTGAAACCACTCGCTGAACCAGGCTAGTGTCCAGGGCCACACAGGGCACACTAGTGAGAACAGAATGGTGGTAGGAGTAATTCCCGTGTGAGATCTTTTGTCTCAGTTTACATAAACGGCAGAGCAGTTCAAGATGTCTTATTCACTGATCAGCCAGTAAACTCGATAGGTTTTCACTGGGAGAGGTTTAAAGCCAAAAGCTACCTTCTCTGATGTCGGGGTTAGTCCGTTGTACTCTCTCTCAGAGTCTTTATTGTTGAATAATGTCCGTTTGTTGAATCTTTCGATCAATTTTTATTCATGTGGGGGATTGTTGGAAAAATATTTTTTAGTGACTTTAATTTAATATTAAAGTGTGGTGACTTTAATTAAATATTAAAGTGGGTCCCAATCTTTTATTGCGTTGGGTCCAAGTGAGCCAAAAACCATTGGGTTTTGAATAAGAAATTGCCAAGAAATTACTTCATGATGTTAGATTTATGAATAGGATTTTAAAGAGTATTTAAATCTTTTTTCTTGGCTAAAGGGTGTAAATCCTTTGGGCATCCATACTTTCATATTTTGGAAAGAGGCTATGGATGCTTGGTGTTTTAATGACCAGCCTTAAAGGCTGCAGGCTCTTCTTCTCTCCTCTTTACATGTATAAATTGAGACCCTCCTATCAAGTTTCAATATAGAAATTTTTGCTTTCATTTTACAAGTCAGTTTGCCAGAAAGTTCCTATTATGAGAGAGTGCTGCCACTGTTTTTGTTCGCTAAGCTAGATAGAAAGTGCTTCTGCCGTAGCCGGTTTTGACCGTCGTATCTTGGGAGACAGACGCCGAATTTCCTCAAGCACTCGACTCGTGAGGCGGCGAAATCTATTTTAAGGAAACTACTACCGTGCAGGCTTCGATTTCGTTTCTTTACCATTTATTGTTTTGTGTATTTCTGTTGAAATTTAGTTGTAATTATCTGCATATGTTCTTGGTATATAATTTTGATTTCTTCATAAATCTATTTATTTAATTTCACAATTTGAACAACAATTCTTACCACGCTCGTGGACTCTGTTCGAAATTTGCTCTTTCTACATTGAGAGAGTGCTTTGCGTAGATCTCGAGATTAGTCGAGATGTGAGTAAGCTGACCCAAATACGTGGTTATAATAATAATGATAATAATAATAAAAGAGTTGCGTGATTTTAGAGATTATTTGATAACTCAATAATATTTTAGTGAAAAAGTTAAAAAAAATTATTTATAAAGTTAAAAAATCAATTACTATGTTTGGTTCTAGAAATTCGAGTTTACTTTTCAAAAAATTGAGTTTTATTTTTTATGTTTTTATTTTTGTTTTTAGTGAATTTTTTAAAATATTTTATGCAATTTTTTTTTTAAGATACAATTAATCTAAAAATGCTTAAAAAGTATAATATTTATGAAAAAAAATCAAAAAATTTAGCAGATACAAAAAATACAAAAATAAAAAATAAAAAATTTAATACATTTTCGTATTTTGTTGTATTCAATAAATTTTTTTTAAAGATTTTTGTACATTTTTTTATATTTATTTTTAACTATATTAAGATAGTGAATCTAAAATTTTAAAAAAATGATTAAAATACTTTTAAAAATTATTAAAAATATAAAAAAACGAATTGAAAACTCATAAAATTATTTTTGAAAATTGAAAACCAAATAAGATGAATAACTTTTCAACTCATACACAAAAGTCAAATATTTATTCTCAGTCACTACCTTTTACACATTTTTTTCAAATAAAATATAAAAAAAGTAATATATTATTTTTTGGGTTAATTACAAAAAAAATCTCAAGATTTCACGTATTTTTCACTTTAAACTCCAGTATTTTAATTTCGACAAATTAAATCCTGCAGTTCCATTCGTGTTTCATTGTGCCCCTCTATCTATCTTCGTTTACATAAGGTAATAGAGAATGAGACATTGAAGTTAAATAAAAAATGCGTGAAACTTTGAGTTTTTTTTTTTTTTGTTGTAGTTAACCATTTTTTTTTACAAATTAAAATCATTAAAAACTAAAAAGGGTTAATTCCAAAAAAACCCCCAAAATTTCATGTGATTTTCATTGTAAATCCTAGTATTTCATTCTTCGTTACCTTACACATACAGAGATGGATGGAGGGGGCACATTGCAATACCGATAGAATTTCAGTGTTTAATTTGTCCAAATTAAAACACTGAACTTTAAAATAAAAAACACGTGAAACTTTGAGTGTCTTTTTTTTTTGTTGTAGTAATTAACGCTTAATTTTTTTAACCTTATTTTTAACTTAAAAAATTACTTAACAAGTCACTCTCCACACACCACTGCAAAGTCAAACTTATGAATTAGAATTTATCCAAAGAAAAAAATAGTTCAAATTTATTTTATTCATAAATCTCATGCTTCATTAATTTAGGCATATTTTGAAAATTATGTTAAAAGTTAATTTTTTAATTTTTTTTTGAAAAAACATACAAAAAAAAAAAGTAAAGAGATAATATGATCTAAAAATGTAAAAAAATCAATAAGATGACTTTTAATCATGTTGTCAAAATAAACTTCATTTTCTATCACATAAACACATTTAAAATAAATTATAAATTAATTAGAATAGTTAACAGCATTTTTCATCATTAAAAATCTACCCCAAAACGTTAATCGTTAGCGGACTATTTTGGGAAGATGGTTATAATCAGTTTTTTGGTGAAAAGCTACTTATAAGCAGTTTTTTTGTGAGAGAGGAAGTGAGTTATAATCTGGGAAGTGGATCATAACCCACTTCTCAAAATAGGCCAGCATACTGTACTCCCAGTACTACCATGATTGAATTTGGATGGTACTGCAGGGACGAGCTCTTCTCAATTGGTTTGTCCATTCTTTTATTTTTATTTTCATTTTTATGATCGCACACTAATGTTTAAATTTGGGGAATACAATTTTAACATAGAAGACAAAAATAATTTGGAAATAATTGGGAGTATAAGGTTTCGTTTGAGAACAGACTTTTTTAGTAATTTTTTAGTTTTTTGACTAAAATATAATGTAAAAAAAATTAGTATATTTGTGATGACTTTTTGATTTTTTATGAAAAGATGTGCAAAAAGTAGAAAGAAAAGAGAATCTTTGACTTTTTGGTATAGATTGTTGACTTTTTGATTTTTTTAGGAATTTTTTGACTCTTTGATTAAAATCATCACTTGTCAAATGAGGCCTAAGTTTGGGCAAATAACAGGTGAGTGTTTTGACATAAATAGAATAAAAAAATGATAAATATTAATAATTAAAATAATACACTTTTTTATTTATTTATTAATGTATAATAATTTTTAAATTTATCACTGAATGGTAATTTTATAAGTTTTTAGTGGATTGGTAATTAATTGTTAGATTTTGTTGACTTTTTAACTAGTGTGGATTAGTAATTTGTTTGATGATATAATATTTCTCATATTTAAAAAGGATTTTTAGTTTAAGTTCTTTAATATTAAGATTTTATAAGATAAATGACATACAATATTTTTATAGTAGTTGAGGTGTCTCAACATTTTCATAGAGAAATTTCAGCTCTTTAAAAAAACTTTTACAAAGAAATTTTATTTTTACACGAATTGAAATTTCTCTGTGATGAGTTAGAATTTCTCTGATAATATTATTAAGGGATTTTAACTAGTAAGAAAAAACATATTGAACCTCTACTACTACCAATAGTTGGAGATGAATGTTACACTAATTTTCTCTATTTATAATTACTTCCCAATCAATTGACCCCCCTCAAAAAAAAAAAAAAAAAAAAAAAAAAAAAAAAAAAAAAAACACCTACACACATGAAGTTTCTCACCCTTTGATGTCACACGATAATTATTTTTGGTGAATATTTGAGGTGCAACTTAGCTTAACCTAAATAGCCTGAGCTTAACTCAAAAATTTTAAAAATTGAAAAACACATTTTTATTGAGTTCAGATAGAAATTTAGAAGTTTGAATTAAATTTACATCGAGTTTGATAGAGAAAAGGTGCAACTCAAAACCTGAATTATATATAAAATATATAAATATTTAAGTTGTAATATCACTCTTTCTACTTTTCTGCACATCTTTTCATAAAAAGCTAAAAAGTTACTAAAATAGCCTATTCTCAAATGTGGGTTGGCTTTTCGGTTTTTTGACTTTTTTGCTATTTTAGCCTGAGACTAAAAAGCCTTGTTTGGGATAAGCTTTTTAATTTTTTTTGAACTTTTGTGAGAGAAAAAATGAAATAATTATGGTTTAGATGTGACATTTTGTTTTATTAGACTAAAAAGCCTATTTTGTCTTTTTGGAACTATTTTAGCCAAAAAGTTCCATTTTAACTTATGCCAAACGAAGGCTAAGTTGCTAGATTATATTCACTATACATTAGGGCTAGGCATAGGGTTATCCGAACCGCCCAACACGCCCAACCCGAACCGATCCACATACAAATAGGCGATTTCGCAGACACAATGTGGGCGGATGCGGTTTGAAATATGACATTATTGTGGGTTACGGGTTTTACCTGCACCCGCAAGAACTCGTCTGCACTTAGATTTTTTTTTTATTTTTTATTTTTAAAAAAAGAAAAGCCTAGACCGTTGATTTCCTTCATCCTATCCTAAATATTTTTGCCCAACAAACCAAATCCTAATCTCTTAACAACAACAGCACTGAGCAGACTATCTCTTTTTATCTCACTCTTTCACTCACTCTTGTTCATACTTATTCTTCCATCTCTCACTACAAGAATTTTTACTTTTGGCGACTAAATTTTTAGTCGCCAAAAGTTAATTTTTAGTCGCTGAAGGGTTTCAGCGACTAAATTATTTGGTCGCAGAAGTAGTCGTCAAAGAATTGTTAGTAAAGGTCATTAGCGACTAAAATTTTTTTAGTCGCCAAATGTATTCAATTTCCGACTAAATTTTTAGTCGCCAAAATGTTGGACATTAAATGAAATTAGTACATTTTCGGTGACCAAACTTTTAGTCGCCTAAAGTCCCACATTTTTAGCTACTAAAATTTTAGTCGGCAAAGAGTTTTTGTTTTGGCTACTAAAAATTTGGTCGCCTAAAACTAAAATTTTAGTCAGCAAAGAATTATTATTTTGGCTACTAAATTTTTGGTCGCCTAAAGTTCCACATTTTTGCCTACTAAAATTTTAGTCGGCAAAGAAGTCTTGTTTTGGCTATTAAATATTTGGTCGCCACATTTTTTGCTACTAAATTTTTAGTCGGTAAAAGTGTTTTTATTCTTTAGCTTTTGTTTTTAGCTACGAAATATTTTAGTCGTCAAATGTTTGATTTTCTTTTGGCTACAAAACTTTTAGTCGCCAAAGCCGCCTAAAGTATTTTCCCAATTTCTTTTTAACTACTAATTGTTTAGTCGCCAAAAACATGATATTATGTTTTATCGCAAAATTATAATTTCTCCACAACTTGTCTAAATAATAATTTAGTAGCCAAAAATTGTTTTCGTCGGCAATTGTTCAATAATTAGCGACTAAATAATAATTTAGTAGCCAATTGTGCCATTATTAGCGACTAAATTTATGTTAGTCGCCGATAAGCAATATACACCGACCAAAAAATTGTAGTAGCTAAATCTTTTTATTTTTGCCGACTAATAAAATATTTGGTCGCTAATTCCACCACTTTTGGCAACTAAAAATTGTTTAGTCGCCAAATTTAGTCGCCAAAAGTGTCATTTCCTGTAGTGTCTCTCTCTGTGGCAACCGGCGACTGGTGATCAAAATTGAAAGAAGTTGGTGGAACTGAAAGAAGCAGCTCTTTCCACGGCGACCGGTGATCGGAATTGAAAGAAGTTGATCGCAACTGAAGGTAATGCAAAAATATATATATATATATATATGGATTTCGTTCTTTTTAATTTTCACTTGTTCCCTTTATGTTGATATCTGAAGGGTTGTTCCCTTTATTGGGGCTATTGATTTTGAAGCACTGATATAGGTGAACTTTTATTCAGTTCATCTGTATGTGTCGTTGATTTTTTAGAATAAAGAAGGGGAAAACCAAATTGTTTTGCTTCGTGGGTGTTATGAAGAATTTGAGCTACAATTGTTTTGCTTCATTGATTTTTTAGAATAAAGAAGGGGAAAAACAAATATGTTTTGAACTAGTTTTCTCTTCATCTCAATTCTTGAAATTAATTTGTATTTTCTATTAGATTGTGAAGGTGCATATTTTGAATGACTAGTGATTATACTTGATTCTGTTTAGAAAGAAAGACGTTTGCCTAATAGTAGTGTGAAAACCCATATTTAAATTATTCTTGAAAGAAAATAAATAAATAAATTAATTAATTAGTTTTAAATTTACCCAATTCTATCACTAACAAAGACCTTATTAAGAATAAAAATGTTGTGGATGTTCAATAATTATTGTTATAAAAAAAAAAAAATACAAACAGACAAACCATGGGAAAACAACCCACAGTTCCTACCAAACCCACCATCTCTTAGAACTTAGGAAACCATGAAATTTAGGGAAAGCTCATTCTTAGAACTTGGAGAAAGGGAATGAGAGAGAGAGAGAGAGAGAGAGAGAGAAAGAGAGAGAGAGAGAGAGCTAGCCTCGGAGGTCTATAAAATGCACATCATAGTCATGCATAGAAGGATAGATTTTAGTGTTTGCATGCATGTATTCCTTTGGGAGGGTGATGAAGAAATAAGGAAGAAGAATTTAGCAGAAGGAGAAGAAGAGAAGAAGGTTTAGGAAGCAAATTCTTCTATCATTTCATCACCCATTTCAATCCTACTACTAAGTAAGAAAACCCTCTCAATCCTCTCATTTTTTTTATATAATTGAAATTTTCAGATTGTATACATATGATACATTGTCTAATCTGTTTTGAATCTACCAGCATGCCTACCCGAATTTTTAGATAATTTTATACTCAAACTTTCGAGATGATTTCTTCTACAAAGTTGTTGATAATGATGTCTAGTTCAATCAGGAATTTTGGTAACAATTTTTGAGCTTTCTATGAATTTATACAAAATTTTAACTAAATCTGAAACTGTGTTGAGAATAACCTGTTTTGAATCTGCCAGCATGTTTACCCGAATTTTTAGATAATTTTATACTCAAAATTTCGAGATGATTTCTTCTACAAAGTTGTTGATAATGATGTCTAGTTCAACCAGGAATTTTCGTAATAATTTTTGAGCTTTCTACGAATTTATACAAATTTTTAACTAAATCTGAAATTGTGTTGAGAATAATCTGTTTTGAATCTGCCAGCATGTTTACCCGAACTTTTAGATAATTTTATACTCAAAATTTCGAGGTAATTTCTTCTACAAAGTTGTTGATAATGATGTCTAGTTCAACCAGGAATTTTCGTAATAATTTTTGAGCTTTCTACGAATTTATACAAATTTTTAACTAAATCTGAAACTGTGTTGAGAATAATCTGTTTTGAATCTGCCAGCATGTTTACCCGAACTTTTAGATAATTTTATACTCAAAATTTCGAGGTGATTTCTTCTACAAGGTTGTTGATAATGATGTCTAGTTCAACCAGAAATTTTGGTAATAATTTTTGAGCTTTCTACGAATTTATACAAAATTTTAACTAAATCTGAAACTGTGTTGAGAATAATCTGTTTTGAATCTGCCAGCATGTTTACCCGAACTTTTAGATAATTTTATACTCAAAATTTCGAGGTGATTTCTTCTACAAAGTTGTTGATAATGATTCTAGTTTATCCAGAAATTTTTGGAAATAATTTTTGAGCTTTCTACGAATTTATACAAATTTTTAACTAAATCTGAAACTGTGTTGAGAATAATCTGTTTTGAATCTGCCAGCATGTTTACCCGAATTTTTAGATAATTTTATACTCAAAATTTCGAGGTGATTTCTTCTACAAAGTTGTTGATAATGATGTCTAGTTCAACCAGGAATTTTGGTAACAATTTTTGAGCTTTTTACGAATTTATACAAATTTTTAACTAAATCTGAAACTGTGTTGAGATAGATTTCACTATGTATTTGAGAATTTATCTAAAATTCTATACTAAGCCAAATATGGTAATTTCTAACTAAAAGATGAGACTTGAGAAGTCTAGTTTCATGATAAATTTTTAGATTATGGGGTTGATCTATGGATTAATCTAAATGAATAATGGTATATATAAAGTTAACAATTGACAGTTAATACCAGTTGTTTAGGGTGAGTAGTGGTTTTAAAGAGTGTACAGAATTAAGGGTTGACGGTCAATACCGGTTGTTCAGGGTGAGCCTTGGTTTTAAGAATTCTCACGTAAATTGTGTTGCGAAACTCTAAGATGGCACGGGACGTATTTGAACCCTTTTCGGTATTCGGTTTTGGAATAAGGGTGGATGTGCAGGTGGCACACAGGGAGGTTACTTACCCCTGGCAGACCGTTTCCTTGGGGCAGACCACGGATGCCACTACTTGGGTATATAACTCCGGACGTGGGCATCCCTGGTAGTTACGGTTGGTAACACTTAAATATTTGACCAAGGGAGGGTTTCAAATTAACCGTTGCCATACTTAGTGGTTGGTAAGTTAAATCTCTTTGGTGAGATTTCGAGTGTCACCTAATTTATTAAAATTACTGAAATTATTCTAATGGTTGTAATTTATGTGTACAATTATATTGTTATCTCATGTTTAGAATCTTATTATTTTTCTCTTAAAAAAAAAGAATGGTAGGTTGGTTATGTTTTCTTACTGTGTTGCAAAACTCATGGCATATATTTTGTTGCCCTGACGTTTCATGCCAGATTATGTCGAAGAAGGGACTGAGGCTGAAATTAGAGCGGCTGCCAATATCGAACCTTGGCTGACTTAGAGTCAAGATTTTATCAAAATAAAATCCTGTTATCCCTTGTATTAGAATTTAACTATGTTGTGACGTTGTGTGTGAACTTGTAGTTTTATTTTGTTGTTGGACTTTGACTATGTAAGAACTTAAAAGTTCCTAATTAGTAATTAAAACTTTATCTAGCAAGTTATTATTATTTAAATCTTATGACGTTTCAAAAAAAAATTTGGGGCGTCACAGCTTGGTATCAAAGCCTAGGTTTGAACCTTTGGGCCATGGGTAGTAGTTTATTATTTTTACAATTAAGAAAACCTTAAGATAATTTGTAATTCTCGGTGACTTAACTAAGTTAGAACCTTTTTATTTGTAGGATGCCAGGGTCATCAGACATTAACTCTAACGAGGAAAATTCGGTGGAAAACTATGACATAGAATCTGACCCAAGTGAAGAAGTGGAGATGCCTATAGAAGACTATGAATCCATAGAATCCGACCCAAGTGAAGAAGTGGAGATGCCTATAGAAGACTATGAATCTGAGCCTGAGTTTGACCCTGAACCTGATCCTGAACTTGAGCCTGAACCTGAGTCTGAAGAAGTTGAAGAAGTTGTACCAATATACAACCCCCGGAGGTTATTGTGATTGAGTCAGACACTGAGGATGAGTCTATGGAAGGCAATACCGAGGAGAACCCTGCACGTTTGAGGGTTGGGATGTGCGAAACGGGTTGCAGATTGGCTCTTTTGTATATGTCAGACTTTATCCCCTAGGAGGTTGTGCTTGGAAAACTGAGGGTTGGGTGGGTACCTATATCGGACCTATCCAGATTCTAAGACAAGAGACTCCCTGGGTATATCAACTAGGCCCTTTTCCGGATGGTTTCACTGAAAGGGTGGGCGACCTTTTTGACTTTTGGAGCCTTCAGTATATCATGCCCGACCCAAGCAGAATTGTGAGGAGAGATGGGTCAGTGGACTTCAGGGACTGGAGGATCTATCGGGAGGAGCCGGTGCTGCTACTAGGGCATCGTGTGTGCGAAACTGCTATCTTCGTGAGGGTGTTGTGGCGATTCATGGGACTTTTCCAAGCCACATGGGAGCCGGAAGCCCTGGTGTGAAGAGATTTTCCTTGGCTATTTTAAGGGGTCTTAAGGGGAGTTATAAACTAGGCTAACCAATTGTTTTGTATGCTCACATGTAAAAATTGCCTAGTTTAGAATTGTGAGTGTAGGAGTCAACTTGGATTGTAAGGGCTATCTTTTGCCCGTAGTATGTTATTTAATCTCTTCCTTGGTTTGCGTGTATTTTGCTGGTTGTAGCTTATCTAGTCTAATTAATGAAGTTTTTTTTTTTAATCTTCTATTCTTGCATAAGTATAGTAACATATAATGATAATAAATAAATAAATGAATAAATCACAAGAAAATCCCATCATGCAGAATGGCTGGACGAACAAGAAATAATAACAACGGTAATGGTGATGGAGTGCCTGATGGCGATGTCACTTGAATTATACGCGTGATTGCTGATAGGGTAGGCAATATACCACCCGGAAACCAAGATCAAAACAAATCGGAAATGATAGCAAAATTTGAAAAGCTACGTCCCCACAAATTCCTTGGTGGATCAAACCCCCATGAAGCTGAAGCTTGGTTAAGACAAATTAAGAAGTTGCTAGATACTTCTGACATCCGGAATGAACAAGATAGAGTGACCATGGCAGCATTTCAAATGGAAGGGGAGGCAGATCATTGGTGGGAAATGATCAAAAGTACTCGACAAGTAGAGACATTAACTTGGAGACAGTTCGAAGACCTATTCATGGAAAAGTATTTTCCTAACTCGCTAAGACAAGAAATGATTCAAGAGTTCCTCCAACTGAAACAAGGAAAAATGTCAGTGGCTCAATATGCGAACCGTTTTGAAGCTGTTTCACGGTACGCTTCAGCCATAGTAGCAAATGAAGAGGATAAGGTTACACGATTTGAATGGGGTTTGGACACAGACATTAGAGGAAGATTGATCGCAGTGCAACTCTCCACCTATGCTCAAGTGGTGGATCGAGCTTTAATTGTGGAACGAGAGTTAGCAGATTCCGAACGCATTCGAAATCAGCGATCAAGGAACAACAACCAACCACGTGGAGGAGGCCCAGTCCGCAACACCAGAAACCATCCTGCGCCAGCACCTTATGCCGGAGGGATGCAACAGCAACAAAGGCAGAATCGAGGAAACCAGCAAGGAGGAAACTTTGTAAGTGAGTGGAAAGGAAAATGTTTCAGATGTGGTCAACAGGGGCATCGTCGAAGTGAGTGTCCTCAAGGTGGGGAGTATTTTATGGATCAGCGAGGGGCACAACCATACAACAAAGGCCAACTAGGGCAAGGTTCTAAGCCTACTCAAAATACTCAGACCAACAAGGGGCAGCCTCAAGCCTCTAAGAATGCAGGCCGACCAAGAGCACAACCACAAGGAGCTGGAAATGGAAAGAAACCAAGAGGGACTAACCAACAGGCAGTAGGGAGAATGTATGCTCTCCAAGAAGAAGAAGATGTTGATAACCCATCAGTAATTCAAGGTATGTTAATCCTTATGAATTCTTGGGTTAAAGTATTGTTTGATTCTGGAGCTTCGCATTCTTTTATATCCACTGCATGTGTGACAAGTTTGGGTTTAGAGCCAGAGACGCTAGAGATAGCTATGAGTGTCGCTTCACCCTTAGGAGGTCAAACCCGAGTAAATCTGGTATGTAAATCTTGTGAGCTAGAAATCTCCGGTTCATATTTGATCTGTGATCTAAGAGTTATGGATATGTCTGATTTTGACGTCATCCTAGGAATGGACTGGTTGTCAATTCATCGAGCCATTATTGATTGTTACTGTAAGACAGTGACAGTATCCCCCCTTAACGGCATGAAAGTTGAATTTAAAGGAGATAGACAAGATTCGCTAACTCCAACATGTCGCAAATCGCGATGGCATGATCAACTAAACGGATGGTTGGCAAGCCTAATTTTGGAAGATGAAAATCAAAAGGATCCAGGATTACCCCATGTGGTGTGCGAATACGTTGACGTTTTCCCTGATGAATTACCGGGATTACCCCCAAAACGAGATGTAGATTTCACGATTGAGCTTCAACCTGGGACTTCACCGATTTCAATAGCACCACATCGTATGGCGCCAGCTGAACTTCGAGAATTGAAGGAGCAGTTGCAAGAACTGTTGAATAAAAAGTTCATCAGACCAAGTACGTCTCCTTAGGGAGCGCCAGCATTATTCGCGAAGAAGAAGGATGGAACCTTAAGATTGTGCATCGATTATCGACAACTAAATCGAGCCACCATTAAAAATCGATATCCCTTACCCAGAATTGATGACTTGTTCGATCAATTAAGAGGTTCAAAATGTTTTTCCAAAATTGACCTTAGGTCGGGATATCACCAACTTCGTGTCAGAGGAGAAGATATACCCAAAACTGCGTTTCGAACCCGTTATGGCCACTATGAGTTTGTGGTTACGCCATTTGGTTTGACGAACGCTCCTGGGGTATTCATGAGTTTAATGAACAAAATTTTTACCCCCTATTTGGACCAATTTGTGGTAGTGTTCATTGACGATATTTTGATATACTCACGATCGGAGGAAGATCACGAGCAACATCTGAGGACCGTTTTGCAAATTCTAAGATAAAACCAATTGTATGCTAAAGCTAGCAAATGTGAATTTTGGTTGAAGGAAGTAAAATTCTTAGGTCATGTTGTATCTGAATCAGGGATATCAGTGGATCCTGCTAAAGTAGAAGCAGTAATGGGGTGGAAACAACCTAAGAATACGTTTGAGATTCGTAGTTTCTTGGGATTAGCAGGTTATTATAGGAGATTCATTCAGGATTTCTCCAAATTAGCCAAGCCGATGACACGCCTAACGCAAAAATGAGTAAAGTTTGAATGGAACGAAGTGTGTGAGCAGTCATTTCAAGAACTCAAGAAGAGACTAACAAGCGCTCCCATATTAATCATACCCGAACGTGACGTTGGGTACACTGTTTATTGTGATGCCTCTAAAGAAGGGTTAGGTAGTGTGTTAATGCAAAATGGGAAGGTAGTAGCTTACGGATCAAGACAATTGAAGAATCATGAGAAAAATTATCCTACTCACGATCTGGAATTGGCAGCTGTGGTCTATGCACTTAAGACTTGGCGACATTACCTTTATGGCGAAAAATTTGAGATATTTACCGATCACAAAAGCTTGAAGTACTTGTTCACACAAAGAGATTTGAACATGAGGCAGAGATGCTGGATGGAGTACCTTGAAGATTACCAATTCACCTTGTCTTATCATCCCAGGAAGGCTAATGTTGTAGCAGATGCACTAAGTTGAAAGACAAGAGAGATTGTAGCCAACATATCAATTAAAGAATGGGAAATGGTAAGCATTGTGAATGAGTTTAAGTTACAACCAGAGACTTAGAATGGGAAGGGTAGGTTGTTTACAATAGTTATAACACCCCAACTTCTTACCAAAGTGTTGGAAGCCCAAAGATTTGATCAGGAGATCGACTCCATCAAGGCCCGATTAGTGTCCGGGAAAGCTTCACCGGATTGGACGCTCCATCAAGATGGTAGTTTAAGGTATTTAGGTAGAATTTTTGTGCCAAACATCGAACAATTAAGAGAGGAAGTACTTAAAGAATTTCACCATTCGGTTTTTGCGGTTCATCCGGAAGGACGTTGCTCAATTCGTATCTAAGTGCTTAACGTGTCAGCAAGTGAAGGCAGAACATCAAAGGCCGGCAGGGAAACTCCAACCTTTACCAATACCTAAGTGGAAATGGGAACACATAACAATGGATTTTGTAACAGGATTACCCCGGTCGCCACAAGGCCATGATGCCATTTGGGTGGTGGTTGATCGATTAACTAAGACGGCACATTTCCTACCAATAGGACCAGGAGGCACACTCGAATCTTTAAGCCAATTATTTATTCGAGAAATCATTAGATTGCATGGAGTACCAGTCTCAATAGTGTCAGATCGTGATTCTCGTTTTACGTCACAGTTCTGGCAAAGTCTGCAAAGAGCCTTGGGTACAGAGTTGTGTTTTAGTACAACTTTTCACCCTCAAACTGACGGTCAATCAAAAAGAACAATTCAGACTTTAGAAGACATGCTTCGAGCTTGTGTGATGGACTTTAAAGGTAGTTGGGAGAAACATTTACCACTAGTCGAATTCTCTTACAATAACAGTTTTCAAGCAAGTATTGGTATGGCACCGTATGAAGCTTTGTACGGACGGCCTTGCCGATCACCGATATGTTGGACAGAAGTCGGAGAAGCACCTCTTTTAGGGCCAGAGTTAGTTCAAGAAACTACCGAGAAGGTGAAACTAATTAGGCAAAGGCTCGAGACCGCTCAGAGTAGGCAGAAAAGCTATGCAGATCAAAGGAGAAGACCTTTAGCATTTAAAGTTGGAGATCATATGTTTCTGAAAATACAGCCTCGACGAGGAGTTGTTCGTTTCGGAAAGAAGGGAAAGTTGTCATCTCGCTTCATTGGACCTTTCGAAATTTTGGACAAAATAGGAGAAATGGTGTAGACACCCCATTTTTGACCGACCTGAAGACTCAGACGTCACCAACTGAGCGCTTGGTGATGTTGCATGTTGTGCTCGTTCTGAAGTTGCGGAGTCTCGGCTGCGAGCCTTGCCTCCGGACTTCCGGACTCTTTTGTTCCTTGCCTCGGTTTGCGAACCAGGCCCCGTTTTCTCCGTTTTCACTTCCCGAAGGGAGGGAGAGGTCTCGTAGATCATCTCTCAGTGGCCGTAGGCTACGTTTCGTGGTCGTAGGCCATTTTTCCCGTTTGGAGCCCGGTTCCTGATTTTCGGAGCCGTCAGCCGTGTGCCTCGGTTTGGGACCGCTTAACCACCTCCGTTTGCTCCGGTTTTTGGCATACACCTTATTTCCTCCCTTTTGAGGGACACTGTGGCTCGAGAGACGAACTTCGTGGTCGAACGCCACCTCCGGTGCTTAACAGCTTCTTTTCGGGGCCCCGGGCTGTGCGTTTTGGCCCCCGAACCTTCGTTTTACATCGGTTTGGGTTCATTTTTGGCAGAGACCTTATTTTCATTGTTAGGAAGGTTGTAGAAGGGTGGGAGGCCAGCAATTGTTCTGAAGACCAGCTTTATTCCCTCATCGCTCTTTATCGCCCGTTTTCTTCACTTAAGAGCTGACTTTTTCCATTCCCGGGCCACTTTTTCTGACTTTTCACCACACCATTGTGTTGTACACACCTGGGAGCCACCAATATGGATAGGCCGGCCATCAACTCTTCCTGACCCTTTTGAACCCCTCTAAAAAGTTGGTTTTTCTCTCTCTTGGGTTACATTTCCTGGTTTTTCTCTACACAGCTGTGTTGTATACACATGGGAGGCCACCTTTTTGGGGTGGCCGGCCACTAATCATTGTTGACCCTTTTGACCCTGGTTGGCCGGCCAGGGGAGGTGGCCGGTCGGCCACCTGAACCTCCTGAACCTGGCCGGCCAAATTCCTCTCTCCTGGATCTGCCCTTTTGGGAGGAAAATTTGAATTTGTTTTCCCCCTATTTCTTCACCCCTCTCCCTCTATATAACCAGCCTCTCCCCTCCATTGTTAGGGGTTAGAAAAATCCATTGGAGCTCTTGCATCAAAGCCTCCCTCTCTCTCTACTCCAAGCCTCAAAAATACCCTTGCTCATACACCATTTCTACACCAACTCATAGCCTATCAACCCACACTCCATTCCAGCAACTTGGAGGCTATTTTTAGAGGTTAGGAGCACACTTTCTTGGACCAAAAGCTGCTGAAGACTTGTGCTACAAGGGTGAGTCTCATTTTCCTCTTTTTTTGCCCTATTTTGCATGCCATCTTAGCTTTTGTTGCTTACATTTTTGGGCTCTGACCTGAACTGTAAATAGTCATATTTTGAGCTCCTCTCCATGTTTGATCAAGGACCTCTTGTTGTTTGAGGTCTCCTACTACCTCTTGTCTCTCTATCCCTCTTTTAGGCCTATTTTTGCATGATATACTAGCCTTGTTTTTGAGCATTTCTGGGCTCTGATCCAAACTATAAAATGTCTTGTTTTGAGCCCCTCTTCAACTTTTTTGAAGGGCTCTCCTCTTTTTGAGGCCATCTACTACCACTTGTTTCCTATCTCTCTTTGTAGGCCCATTTTTGCATGATAGTTTAGCCCTACTTGTGCTCATTTTCGAGACTTGATATAAACTGTAAAGTGCCTTATTTTAGTCCTTCTTCAACTTTGTTGAAGGGCTCTTTGCTATTTGGGGCCAGCTACTGTCCCTTGTCTCTAATCTCTCTTGTAGGGCCATTTTTGCATGATAGATTAGCCCTACTTGTGTTCATTTCTGAGAGTTGTCATAAACTGAAAAATATCTTGTTTTAATCTCATTTTGAAGTTTGTTTAAGGTCCCATTTTTGTTTGAGGTCATATGCCTCCTCTTATGCTTGATTGTCTCTTATTTTGAGCCTTACACCTAAGCTCTTGTTGCATGCCTTGTTTGGCCATCTAGCCACTGAAATCCAGTGGATTTTCAGTGGCTAACACACTATTTTGAGTCTCCAAATCAGAGGGGGATGACCCCCCTCTCACCTTGACCTGTTTGATGGTCATTTTGGCCTTCCAAAGGGACCCCTCTTTGCATGCTTCTTAGCCACTTTTCAGGCCCAATTTGGTGAGTTTTGGAGCTATCATATTTGATTTTCAGAGTTGTTTGTGCCATGCTAAGTGTCCATCTTGTATGTGCTTAATAATCCCTTGCATAGCCCTCTAAAGGAGCTCATCATTTTTGCATGTGTTGACTTCATTTCAGTGGTTATTTGGGCATATTTTGGCATGTTTTGTTCACTGATTTTGGCTGGTTTGGTGAGATTCCATATGCTTCATATACTTGCCATGTAAACCATGTTTGCTAGTCAAAATTGCATGCTATGTTAGGCCATCTTGCTAGCATCTTTTGGCCATTCTTTGAACTAGAAATGTTCATGTTTTGGGACTGCCTTGGTTCTGTCTTTATGCTTCAAGATCAAATAATGCATGCTTTGTATAGCTATAGGTCAATGCATGTGCCTAGTCTTGTGTTTCGGGACCATTCCACGCATCGGGTGCCATGTTTCCATGTTTCGGGGTCATTTTGCATCACATTTCAGTGCTGGAACTTACATGTTTGTATGCCATATTTCATGCCTTGCCATGCCTTGTTAGAGTGGCATTTGTGCTTTAGGATCGGTCCTCGGTTTGCGTGCATGCATATACGCATCTCGAGTGTCTCATTTTCATCCATGGCCACTAATGTGAGTGTGGCTGAGGTCCACTCATGTTGGTGTAAGCCCATCATGCATTGCGTATGCCATTTCAATTCATAGCATTGCGTATGCTAAGTTGCATGTTAGAGCATTGTGTATGCCATGTTACATCGTGCATTGTGTATGCCATTTTATAGCATTGTGTATGCTAGGTTGTATATTAGTTGCATAGTGCATGCCATCTCATTTGCATTGCGTTTGGAATAGGAGTTAGCCCGAGCACGGGAAACGAGGGACGTTTCGTACTTTGAGTGACGGAACGTGTCTCAATTCCCTGTCGCCGACACTCCGGATTATCCATGATGGAGTTTAGGCCTTGTTGTGTTTTCATGTGCATTCATTCCATATTGAGTCGTGCAAATCGACTCCTCGGCCATCATGCATCGAGATGCACGATTGGTGACACGAGGATCGAGGACTACACTCTCTGAAGAGTAGTCAAGCATACATATGTGAAAATATATTGCTATGCCCCTTTCCTGCTCTCTGTTGCAGCAAATCAGAAACCTGCAATCTTTTGGGGCTTCGCGCAATATTCCGGGCTTAATTGTAAACAGAGGCTAGTTGGGGCGTCGCAATGGATTTCTGCGCCAAGCAACCCGAACATGCATCATTCATCATCCGGAGCAGAGTTGAGGCAGTCCCTAGCTTGCATGCTAATTTACTGCTTTCCTAGATTAATTTGTTAATTAATTAGGGTTTTGTACTTAGTTGGACTGTATTATTTATTCGAGACTGTATTATTTATTCGGACCCTCCGAACGATGGCACAATTGTAATAAGTGTGTGTGCGTGTGATGTATGTCTTCCAACCCCACGTCTTTCTCCCTTTTATTTACCAGCTTATGATGGTTAGATTAGGGCATGTTTCAATTAGCATACAGTATGATAGCATGTTTGCATTCATTCATCTGTTTTGCATGCACTGGGCTCGGCACATCATAACTCACTGCATTGTATTTCAATGCCAAGTTGAATACTTGTTAGCTGTAGCATTCCATATGCCATGTTTAGAATAGCCGAGCCTATCTTAGTTGCATTTTGCATGTGTTGCATTAGGCATTTCTGTATAGTTAGGATCATGCATGGATTTCTAACATAGCTTCTGTTTTGGCTTGGAGTACTCGGTAAGTTTTTTTTTATGCTTTAGCATCCTTGCATGTGTGTGAGTGACTGCCATGATAGAATGCTTACCATGAGGCTATCTACTTATGTGATATAACTGCCTGCATGCCTGTGGGTGAAGGTTGGGTTATTTGGATTGGAACAATGCATTGACTGTGAGTTTTAAGCCCACTAGTTAGTGGCAAAACCATCTTTTCTAAGCCCACCTGAGGGTGGCAAAATCTGCATTTTAAGCCTACTTGCGGGTAGCAAACCATCTTTCAAAAACAAGCATGAAATGTTTTGTTCCAATTCAGGCGATCCAGTCTATACTTGTATGCTGTGCGCAACACATAGTAAATCTAGGCTAATAACCGGAATAAGAACACATAATGTTTTCAAAACTTGATATCATGGTTAGTAGAGGCCGATCTTTGATCGGGCGAGCGGGGGTGCTCACGAAGTGACTTTCCCCAATCGTATCCAAGTTCCCGAGCCGAGGCAACTTTGGTGATGACGGACACGTGGCCTTAGGCAACGAGTCAGGGTTTCCTAAATTTCCCAAAATAAAATATTTAGGTGGCGACTCTGTATCTAGCAAAGCAGTCTATGTTTGGCACTTCTTTCAAAAATCTGTTTTTCTCAAAATGATTTGCCGGATTTGGACTCTTTGGTTCAGATTACGAACCGTGACAAATTTGAGTCTTGAACTGTAGTGAGCCCAAGATGAACGGAACGGGACTCATCCTCCCGGGGCATTCGGGGACGTCTACAAGTGGCGTACCGTTTGGCTCTACTGCCTCAACTGGCTGGAGTACATAATGTTTTCCACGTCTCTATGCTACGGAAATACGAGCCACACCTTTCTCACATCCTCAATTGGGAGGAGATTAATCTTGATGAAGACGTGACATTTGAAGAAAAGCCTGTCAAGATTTTATATCGTCGCGAGAAGAAATTACGAGGTAAAACTATACCATTGGTTCGAGTTCTCTGGGGACATTGTGGGACGGAAGAGTCAACGTGGGAGCGAGAAGATCTGATACGTGTCAATTACCCTCAACTTTTCGAGTCTAAAGGTACGAATTAATTTCGAGGACGAAATTCTTTTTAGGAGGGTAGATTGTGAAAACCCATATTTAAATTATTCTTGAAAGAAAATAAATAAATAAATAAATTAATTAGTTTTAAATTAACCCAATTCTATCACTAACAAAAACCTTATTAAGAATAAAAATGTTGTGGATGTTCAATAATTATTGTTATAAAAATATATATATATATATATATATACAAACAGACAAACACCATGGGCAAACAACCCACAGTTCCTACCAAACCCACCATCTCTTAGAACTTAGGAAACCATGAAATTTAGGGAAAGCTCATTCTTAGAACTTGGAGAAAGGGAATGAGAGAGAGAGAGAGAGAGAGAGAGAGAAAAAGAGAGAGAGAGAGCTAGCCTCGGAGGTCTATAAAATGCACATCATAGTCATGCATAGAAGGATAGGTTTTAGTGTTTGCATGCATGTATTTCTTTGGGCGGGTGAGGAAGAAATAAGGAAGAAGAATTCAGCAGAAGGAGAAGAAGAGAAGAATGTTTAGGAAGCAAATTCTTCTATCATTTCATCACCATTTCAATCCTACTACTAAGTAAGAAACCCTCTCAATCCTCTCATTTTTTTTCATATAATTGAAATTTTCAGATTGTATACATATGATACATTGTCTAATCTGTTTTGAATCTGCCAGCATGCTTACCCGAATTTTTAGATAATTTTATACTCAAAATTTCGAGATGATTTCTTCTACAAAGTTGTTGATAATGATGTCCAGTTCAGCCAGGAATTTTGATAACAGTTTTTGAGCTTTCTACGAATTTATACAAAATTTTAACTAAATCTGAAACTGTGTTGAGAATAACCTGTTTTGAATCTGTCAGCATGTTTACCCGAATTTTTAGATAATTTTATACTCAAAATTTTGAGATGATTTCTTCTACAAAGTTGTTGATAATGATGTTTAGTTCAACCAAGAATTTTGGTAATAATTTTTGAGCTTTCTACGAATTTATACAAATTTTTAACTAAATCTGAAACTGTGTTGAGAATAATCTGTTTTGAATGAATTTTTAGATAATTTTATACTCACAATTTTGAGATGATTTCTTCTACAAAATTGTTGATAATGATGTCTAGTTCAACTAGGAATTTTGGTAATAATTTTTGAGCTTTCTACGAATTTATACAAATTTTTAACTAAATCTGAAACTGTGTTGAGAATAATCTGTTTTGAATCTGCCAACATGTTTACCCGAATTTTTAGATAATTTTATACTCAAAATTTTGAGGTGATTTCTTCTACAAAGTTGTTGATAATGATGTCTAGTTCAACCAGGAATTTTGGTAACAATTTTTGAGCTTTTTACGAATTTATACAAAATTTTAACTAAATCTGAAACTGTGTTGAGATAGATTTCACTATGTATTTGAGAATTTATCTAAAATTCTATACTAAGCCAAATATGGTAATTTCTAACTAAAAGATGAGACTTGAGAAGTCTAGTTTCATGATAAATTTTTAGATTATGGGGTTGATCTATGGATTAATCTAAATGAATAATGGTATATATAAAGTTAACAATTGACAGTTAATACCAGTTGTTTAGAGTGAGTAGTGGTTTTAAAGAGTGTACGGAATTAAGGGTTGACGGTCAATACCGGTTGTTCAGGGTGAACCCTGGTTTTGAGAATTCTCACGTAAATTGTGTTGCGAAACTCAAAGATGGCACGGGACGTATTTGAACCCTTTTCGGTATTCGGTTTTGGAATAAGTGTGGATGTGCAGGTGGCACACAGGGAGGTTACTTACCCCTGGCATACCGTTTCCTTGGGGCAGACCACGGATGCCACTACTTGGGTATATAACTCCGGACGTGGGCATCCCTGGTAGTTACGGTTGGTAACACTTAAATATTTGACCAAGGGAGGGTTTCAAATTAACCGTTGCCATACTTAGTGGTTGGTAAGTTAAATCTCTTTGGTGAGATTTCGAGTGTCACCTAATTTATTAAAATTACTGAAATTATTCTAATGGTTGTAATTTATGTGTACAATTATATTGTTATCTCATGTTTAGAATCTTATTATTTTTCTCTTAAAAAAAAAAGAATGGTAGGTTAGTTATGTTTTCTTACTGTGTTGCAAAACTCATGGCATATATTTTGTTGCCCTAACGTTTCATGCCAGATTATGTCGAAGAAGGGACTGAGGCTGAAATTGGAGCGGCTGCCAATATCGAACCTTGGCTGACTTAGAGTCAAGATTTTATCAAAATAAAATCCTGTTATCCCTTGTATTATGATTTAACTATGTTGTGACGTTGTGTGTGAACTTGTAGTTTTATTTTGTTGTTGGACTTTGACTATGTAAGAACTTAAAAGTTCCTAATTAATAATTAAAACTTTATCTAGCAAGTTATTGTTATTTAAATCTTATGATGTTTCAGAAAAAAATTTGGGGCGTCACAAGTAGGAAAATTTTCACTGGAAGTTTTGTTGAAAGCTTGGTTCAGCAAACATATTTTGACTGTTCTTTTTAAAGAACGCAAACCACCTGCAACCGCTCGCACATTCGCGAACTCTACCCACATAAATTGCTATCCGCACTGCGGGTGGTTGCAGATTCAATTTTTCTCAAACCATACATATGCGAACGGATCCAAACCGTCTAAAACCGAACCGTGAGCACTCCTACTATACGTCATATATATACAAGTAATATGACAAAAACTCTTATCATTTCTCTGTGATTGCAAGGATCACATGGACCTCTTGTAGATTTAATCAAATTTCAAGGATCTTCCCTAAACTTTTAATAATAATTTTGATCTTCCTTACTTTTAAAAATAGTAGTGGAGTTCACACGCTATTCTTACTAATTTCTGGTCTGCCTGTGAGTCAATTTTGGGCAGCATAGAATTACTCTAATTAATATGATCAGTTAATTGTCTACTGTACGGGAAAGAAATACACCTTCTCGTATAATCCTGTTGACCAAGTCTGCGCTCCTCCGTACGACGTCGTTCAACTGCCTGAAAATACACACGTGAGCTAGCCGGCGGGTGTGTGCCGGAAACCTCTCCGATGCCTAAGTCAGTAAACTTGACAAATAGGCAAAAGCTCTATGAATTCAGGGAGCAAAGTTGCATTACCTCTCCAAAGGTGATATTAGTGAGCTTATATAGGTTTTGTGTGGCACAATCCTAGTAGGGCTCTTATTCCCCCATGTGCAGAGTCCTTCTAGGATTACTCCTCCTTGCGTAGAGTCCTCCTTGGATTCATACTCCTGAAAGACAATGCTTATCTTCCAACACCCCCCTCACTGCTTAAACCAAGTGAGATGGTTCTTCTTATGGCCGGACTACTTTAGGACCGAAGTAACTATTAATTCGGCCCTCACTTTACTCTCCCTTACCTCGGCCTTCCTATGCTAGGACCGAGCTATCCACAAGGGAGTTAAAGCCGAGCTATCTTTTAGAACCACAGCTTACTTCGGTTCTCACATGCTACAACCGAAGTAACTATCGAAGACCGAAGCCTTCGTGCTACTCCTCTCAACCGGAGTAGAACTAAATCCTTCCGAGACCGGGCTAACCACCACAACTGTGTGACCGGTCTATCTTCAAAGTTACTTCTCCAAACCGGAGTAACTTTTATGGCCTTTCTACTCGGCCCTTTTCATTTCGGCCCTAAGGCCCAATACGCAGATCGGCCTACCTTGGGGCAGACCACGGATGCCACTACTTGGGTATATAACTCCGGACGTGGGCATCCCTGGTAGTTACGGTTGGTAACACTTAAATATTTGACCAAGGGAGGGTTTCAAATTAACCGTTGCCATACTTAGTGGTTGGTAAGTTAAATCTCTTTGGTGAGATTTCGAGTGTCACCTAATTTATTAAAATTACTGAAATTATTCTAATGGTTGTAATTTATGTGTACAATTATATTGTTATCTCATGTTTAGAATCTTATTATTTTTCTCTTAAAAAAAAAAAGAATGGTAGGTTAGTTATGTTTTCTTACTGTGTTGCAAAACTCATGGCATATATTTTGTTGCCCTAGCGTTTCATGCCAGATTATGTCGAAGAAGGGACTGAGGCTGAAATTGGAGCGGCTGCCAATATCGAACCTTGGCTGACTTAGAGTCAAGATTTTATCAAAATAAAATCCTGTTATCCCTTGTATTATGATTTAACTATGTTGTGACGTTGTGTGTGAACTTGTAGTTTTATTTTGTTGTTGGACTTTGACTATGTAAGAACTTAAAAGTTCCTAATTAGTAATTAAAACTTTATCTAGCAAGTTATTGTTATTTAAATCTTATGATGTTTCAAAAAAAAATTTGGGACGTCACAAGTAGGAAAATTTTCACTGGAAGTTTTGTTGAAAGCTTGGTTCAGCAAACATATTTTGACTGTTCTTTTTAAAGAACGCAAACCACCTGCAACCGCTCGCACATTCGCGAACTCTACCCACATAAATTGCTATCCGCACTGCGGGTGGTTGCAAATTCAATTTTTCTCAAACCATACATATGCGAACGGATCCAAACCGTCTAAAACCGAACCGTGAGCACTCCTACTATACGTCATATATATACAAGTAATATGACAAAAACTCTTATCATTTCTCTGTGATTGCAAGGATCACATGGACCTCTTGTAGATTTAATCAAATTTCAAGGATCTTCCCTAAACTTTTAATAATAATTTTGATCTTCCTTACTTTTAAAAATAGTAGTGGAGTTCACACGCTATTCTTACTAATTTCTGGTCTGCATGTGAGTCAATTTTGGGCAGCATAGAATTACTCTAATTAATATGATCAGTTAATTGTCTACTAATTGTCTTGTATAAACTTCTGCATACTGAGTCTTCAAGTGGGGCAAGAGTGACCGTGACAAATATTGTTTATTAGTAGCCATTGTGAAAAATCATTTTGCTTGACTCCGATTAAATATTACTATTTGACTAAGAATATGATTTATGGTGACCCGTGTCATTGATTTCAAAGTAGATTATGCTTGGTTTGAAGTTTTTTAATCATTTTATGGTGAAAATCTTAATTTAGATTAAGTTATTTCATCATTTTGAGAGAAAATAATATTGAATATGTGAAATAAAATGGCCTTATCCCAAATTAAACTTGAAATAATTTTATTCTAAGATAAAATAATCTTATAACACTCTTTATCTGCAAAAACATAAGCCAAGGTTTCAGTTTCCCTCAGAAGTTGAAATGTGAACACACAATACTAGATTGAGGATTATGACATTGATCATATATTATGGATATTTTAAAACAAAATACTGATATGTCCTATTTATATTCATTTATTAGAAATTAAAAAGTCCTTGATTATGTTTCATAATCGTAAAAATTGTTATTTATGTGAAAGTAAACAAAATTTCACTTCTATATATTGCCTTTCCTCTCAAAATATTCAAGATCCAAACTAGAGTTTATGGGTTCATACAGCTTGCACGGAAGTCACTAACACAATCTTTGGATTTTAAATTTGTAAGACAAAAAAAAGAAAGAAAGAAAAAAAGGGTTGGAATCTCTTTACAAAGCGGTTCACAAATTCATAATGCAAATATAGTGTGTTGAGTCTTCAATTTTTATTTTTATTTTTAGGGTAAATTACACTTACCTTCCTTGAAGTTTCTGATAATTATAGGGACCTCTCATGTGGTTTCAATAATTACAGAAATCTCCATTACTTTTGAAATTATTATTAAGATTCCCCTATCGTTAATTTTCTGTTAATTTATTTAACAGCATATGATGATATCATATTGATGTCATGTACTATGAGTAAAAAATTCCAAGATTGCCCTTATAGATTCAAATAGTAGGGGTGGGTGCGGGTCAATTGCGGCTACGGAACTTCTAATCCGTTATCCGTCCACCAGATTGGTGAATTGGAGAAAATCAATCCGTATCTGTCCGCCAATTCGGCGGATGTGGATTGAGTGGATTGGTGGATGGATGCGAATCGGTTTGGCGGTTTAAAATTTTATAAATTTTCAACATAATTCAACTTGTGTACTTCCTCAAAAAAAAAAAAAAAGTATTACAGTCAATGACTTAAAAAAGTATTACAATCACTGTATGCCTCATCCACATATTACAATCACAACATGCCTCATCCAGATAAAGTATTACAATTTGTGATTTTTAAAATATAAAAACAATTTAAATCACCAAAACCATAAACAGAGCAGTAATAGAGATTGTATGTCTCTGTATTATTACATCTATATCTGTTTTTGAAAACAAAAACCAACTAACATATATCATCTTTTTTATTTATTATTTTTAGAGTTAGATTTAAAAATCAAAAAATATAGATAAATAATACATTTTTTTCAATTCAAAAAATATATTCTTGTTGAAAATTCTTTTTCAACAGAATATATTCAACAAAAAATTTAAACTTTTTTTTAATTGAAACACAAACAGAATATCTAAACAAATTGAAAATATAAAGTTTTACAAATTACTAGGGGTGCTCGTGGTTTGACAGTTCGGTTGCGGTCAAATGAACTTCAAATCCGTCATCCGTCCAAAACTAAGCGGTTGAAAAAAATCAATACGCAACCGTCCGCTCGTCATCATGCATCCGTCCAAAATGCGGCGGATCAGTTCAGTTCGGTCGGTTTGGACAGATTGGGATATCCGCTGCTCACCCCTATCAAATAGTAAATTTCACTCACCTCTCGAGGTTTTACAAAAAATTAATAAAGACACATACATTATTTTAATAATGTTGAACAAAATTATTAAATTCTATACAATATTTAAAAAAATTCTAAATTGTTAAGACAAGCATATATATAATAAAATAACCAAACATTACCTTATCTAAATAAATAAATAAATAAATAAGGCAAAAAATTGATCACCCTCAAACCTTATACTAGATTAAATATAATCCTTTATTTGAAAATTACGAAATAAAATATAAAAAGATGTTTTATTTTTTAAAAAGACCACCAATTTCATGAATAACTATTTTGATTAATTAGAGTTTGAATAAAAATTTAAATTACATATAGGTATTTGATTTTTTTTCCCCGTATGAAAAATACATATTTGGAGAAATTATCCCTCTCTTTCCATTTTCTGTATTTTATTTCTTTCATTTTTCTTTCTATTTGTTTTCTCATTCATTTTTTCATAGTGTCACTACAGCCAATAGTAACACCATATAATTTAGGGACCTCTTCAACTTTGTGTAATAGGAGAGGTCCAAGTTTTTTTTTTTATTAGCTAAGGTCTCTCAACATTTTCACAGTGAAAATTCGACTCAGAGAAATTTTGTCCAACTCAGAGAAATTTCGGTCTCAATTTAGAGAAATTTCAATTTTCATAGAGAAATTTCTCTGATTTCACAGAGAAATTTCAAAATTTCTCTGTGAAAATTGAAATTTCTCTGAGTCAGGCAAAATTTCTTTGAGTCGAATTTTCTCTGTGAAAATGTTGAGGGATTTTAACTACTATGAAAATATTGTATGTCTTTTATCTTATAAAATTTTAATATTAGGGACCTTAAAAAAAATTCTTATAATTTATTATTATTATTATTATTATTTGTTCTCTTCTCTATGCTTTTTCCTATATTTTTTCATCATTTTTTATGTATCATCAATGTAAGCTAGCCTCAGCCAATGCCATCGCAACTTCCGAAATATGAATTTCTTTTGTTTTGTAAACATATTTGTGTATTAAATTTTTTTTTAAGAAAAACAAACATAATAATATTTCATATTTATAATAAAAAAAATTAGACTTATAAAAATTACCAAATGTTACCTCATAAATATATGTAAAACATTATCATTTTTATCTTTCACAGTCCTATATTATTCTCAAATTTTAATTTTCATCTTTTGAATTGTTCAAATTCCAGTTGATGGATATTAAAAAAAAAATGAGTAAATATTTCTTATCTTAGTAATAAAAAAATTTTAAAAAAATATAAAAGTGAAAAAAATCTAATCATGTTACAATAAATTAAAATTAGTTGATAGGGAGTGAAAGATAAAGAAATTATTTAAGAATAATAAACTATTTAAATTTGTCATTTCTTACATCTAATTAAAATAGAATTATACTAAAAGAAATAAATTATTTGAAAATAATAAAATACTCAAATAATTTGTTATTTATTACATCTAAAATCTGTATCCCTATCTTTGTTTCTTTCATTTAAAATATTTTTATTAAAATAAATATCAAAATTAATTCAAATAAGAAACATGAATATTCTTTCTTAATTTCATTAATGGTTGATTTTTTATATTTTTTTATTTTTAACTTATAAAAGTTCAAAAACTTATAGTAGTGGAAAAAAAAAAATACAAAGTCAAGGAAATACAAAAAAAAAATAAAAAAAAATTGTGAGAAATAAAATGATAATTTAATATATAGGTAAATTACACTTAAACGGTATTATGGTTATTTGCACAATTAAGTTAATACCGTTTGAGTTAAATTAACAGGAGGAGGGAATCTTGATAATGTCAGAAAAAGTAAAGGAGATTTTTATAATTATTGAAACCACAAGGGAGGACCCTGTAATTGTCAGAAAACTTCGGGGAGATAACTGTAATATACCCTTATTTTTATTTTTATAACTCGGTATCCGACCACTAGATCGATTAATTTGGCACTGTCCATTAACGGTGGTCTAATTAAACTTAAAGTAAAATCCCGCGTAGACTGATTATAAAAAATTATCTACACCTAAAAAAATTTAAACTTAAAACTTTAGAAAAAATACACTCTCAGACCCGCCTTGAACAAAAGGCCAACCCCGAAAGGGTTGAGTCTTCCATTAAAACTAGCAATATGAACACAAAGCAAGTGCAAAGGATATTCTAAAATCAAAGTCCATGAAAATCGTTTTCGACACGTAACTGTGTCGTTTTATGCATGTTTGTAGTTCTCGTAATATCTTAAAAGTCAGTTGTTGTGGTCTCTAGCCACCCCAAACGACACCTTAAGTCCTTTCTAAATTTGGATAAATATATAAATAATAATCTCTTCAAAAAAACCTTTTGCTTGTGATCTTCAAACTCGCTCCTAAAAAATCAAATCAATGCATTTCATATCTTGCAAAAAGCGACTCCATTGACAAGGTTTGTAAATCTCAAATTTAGGTTATGATTTTAACTCTTTGCGTTGTGTTTGGATCATAAATTTGGACAGAAGTTTAGAAAGAAAAAGAGAAATAAAAAAAAAAAAAGTTTATATTTCTTTCACCTTATCCTCTCAATTTTATTTTATTTTTTCAAATTTTTACCTAAATCCATAATTTAAATACAATTTTAGGCCTCGTTTGGGAACCCTCTTTTTTAGTCAAAAAGTCAAAAAGTTACTAAATTAGCCAAAAAGTCAACAACTCATACAAAAAAGTCAAAGATTCTCTTTTCTCTCTACTTTTTGCACATCTTTTCGTAAAAAGTCAAAAAGTCATCCCAAACATACTAGTTTTTTTTAGCTCATATTTTAGCCAAATAGCCAAAAAATTACTAAATTAGCCTGTTCCCAAACGAGGCCTAAGTGTTGTTAGAAGTTGTGCACATCCGATAAGTGTCCATAAAAATCAAACAATTGATTTTTTACTAATTCACAAAAAAAGTAATAATTTAATTAATTAAATAAAATAAAGTAGACAAAGAGAAAAAACCTAAAGAAGTTATAAAAAATGAAAAATGAAAAGTAAGACAGTTGCAAAGTAATTTGGAAATGAAAAAATTATAACAAAATTTTATTGGGTTGTAGACTTTATATATAACTAGGGGTGTGTGTGCTTATTTTTTTTTTTTTTTTGATCGGCAAAGAAAAATTTCATTAAAAATATGAAATTTACAGGTACAAGGAAATAAAACGTATTTAGAGAGATTCGAAGAGTAAACACTCACTCTCCTACTACTGCTACTCACGCTCTAACAACCAACCCCTTAGCCTCACGATTTTAAATTTTAAAATACAACTAAAAAAAATAAAATAAAACAAACACTTGAGCCCCACAGCTATACATTGAAACACCCCACAGCTACACCCTCTTGGAACACCCCACGATTTAAATTTTAAAATACAACTAACCACCAACCCCACAGCTACACACTGAAACACGCCACCTAAACCACAGCTACTCCCTCTTGGAACACCCCACGCCTGACTCAAACTCTAGATACCCTCTTGAGCCCCACGCCTAAAACACACTTGATGCACTGCTACACACTTGATACACTCAACCACCATACTTGCCGGACACACAGACTTCTTCATTGCCGTCGAGGACCACCCATGTCCGAGCCTCCTTTGCTTCACCTCAGAACATCAACAGCCTCTGCTTGCACCATTCACTCACCTCTTCTTGCTTCCTTCTCCTCTTCACCGTGACCCAAACATCACCCTCCATTGCAGACGCCTAGCTTTTTTTTGCTACACTCTCCTCTTCAAGCTTAGCCGAACACAAACACCGGCCACCAAAGGATTGAAACGGAAAACATTCCTCAAACTCCCACTCGCACGGAGTGCTCGAATGAAGATCCTAAACACCTCTGGATCCTCCACCCCTCAACTCCCTCTCGCAGCGGAGTGCTCGAATGAATTTCCTGAACCAACCCACCCTTGATCAACGCAAACCACCCTAAATCGAAACCCAAGGCCGAAGCAGAACACCAAGGCCGAAACTGAACACCAAGCACCACCGTCACCGAACCACTTTAACCGAGAAAAGAATCCACCAAAACCACCCAACAAAGCTTCCAAAACACCAAAAACCCACAAAGTGAAGATAGATCTAAAACGAAAGGATAAAACCAGCACCCTAAGCAAATCTAGAGGTTAGATCTGAAAAGGAAGAAAACTGGAACAGCAAGAGGGGCTCAAGATTATTAGGAGAACAAACAACAACACAAAGAGAGAAAGCTAGGCCAGCCAACCGCCATGGCCAAAGGCGGCGGCCGGCTGGCCAACGGTGAGGCCAACGGCTGGCCAACCATGTGTGTGTGCTTACTTGATGGGTATGCTGTTAAAATTGTAAAATATAAATTTTGATTTGAATATGAATTTAATCAATTATAAAAGACATGTCAATTACAAGAGACAATTAGGTGAAGATATTTTGAATAAATTAAAAACTTGCGACGTTTTTTTTAGATAGGGAAAGCAATTATACAGAAGAGGAAACCTCAGAAGCCACCAACGTTATTACAGATCGACGACTTTCCTCCATCCAAACGCGTGATGAATCAAAGTCAAACGCTAACTTACTTAAATAATATAGAATTGGTTTCTCTATAAACATGCAAGACCGATGATGAATGGAACTGTAAAAAGAGTGCATGGGTAGTGCCCACCAAATGGCCATAGTAAGACAAATTATCCTCCTTTTTCTGAATTGCAGACACTACATTTAGAGAATCGCCCAATATTGAAATTATTCGCAAAACTTGTGACATTTAATGTTGAAATTATAAATATTTTAATATTGTATAGTTCTTATTTACCGCCCAATGACAAGAACACATATATTTTTTAATATGTTTCCTATAATTCATTATCCAACTTTTAAAATGAGATCTTTTTTTTCTTTTTAGATTGGATTTTTAAAATGAGGTTGACGGCATTGTTTATTACAAGAGAATATATGTCTTTCAATGACCCATCTCTTAAAATAGTTTAGGTCACCATCCATGCATATTTATATTCAATTAATTTTATCCAAAGATGAAAGAAGATATATGATTTGTCTATTGCTTGAAAGGGAGAGAATCTATTTTAGAGAGAGAGAGAGAGAGAGATTTCAGGAGAGAGAGTCCGTACTAATCAACATTTTAAAAGCGGCTAAGTCATAGTTGTGAAAGATCCCGGCAAGATCTTCTCCTGTGGAGTTGGTGAATTTTGTTATTTATTTTCGGTCCTTTCCATGCAAATATATGAGAAACCCATGTCTACATATTACAATCTTGTTTCGCCATCACGTAGTCATTTACTACTTCAATTAATAATTCTAAAAAAGTTTAGAAATAAAGAAATCTAGAATCATATAATTTTTTTTTAATTGAAATGACTTATCTATAAATAAAAGAATTGAATTGTTATATTTATTCCATTGGATTTTTATAATTGGCATGGTGAATGCAAATATATGAGAAATCCCTGTCCACATATTACAATTTGTTTCACAATCATGTGGTCATTTGTTACAACTTAACAAATCTAAAAAAATCTAGAAATAAAGAAATTGATGATAGAATCATATAGAATTTTTTTTTTGTAATTGAAATGACTTATCTGTAAATAAAAGAATTGAATTGTTCTATCGATTTCATTGGATTTTTATAATTCCTATATTTATTTCATTGAATTAATTCAGAAAACCAACCTACGAAAAACGATGAACAATAATTAAAAACTTACTTTCTCTATAGAAAATTGCTTGGAAACATCTTCTTTATTTATCCATTGTTAATTTCAATATGAAATATAATGCAAAAATGATGGATTAAAGCAAATAGGGTTTGGTTAGGGCTGGGTATGAAGATGCAAAGTGATGAAAGTATGAAAAGAAGAGAGAAAATGAATATTGGGGCTCATGATGAATGGAATGTCCAAAATACTTTTATTTACACTTTTTCTAAAGTCCAGTATTTTTTGATCATTTCAAATAGGGACTTAATAGTAATAAAAAAATATTATTAAATTGGGATGCTCAACCTACTTTTTGGGGGTACAAATAGAAATTATATAAAATGGGAAGGGTAAATTACAAATACACCCGTTAAGGTGTGCTTAAAATATGAATTACCACCTATGATTCTAGAAATTACATCTGGTTCCTTTAAATTTTTAATTGCATAACAACTTGTTCCTTTTATTTATAAATCATTAAATCAATTAACAATTTTTAATTATGTCACAAATATATTTTAATTAACAATTCTTGTTTACTATTGTATGGTGAGTCGTTAGAAATTTCATATTTTTTGTTAATTTTGTTAAATAAAAAATTATAACAAAAAAGTATTTATAATTTTTAAAATTATAAAAGACAATCCGTATTTTAAATAAATTTCAGAGAATTTTGTGATTTACCCAAATGGGAATTTCATTGTCTTTGCATTGGAAAGAAAAACAAAAAAAGAAAGAGAACCTTTGGGAGTTTATTCCTAGCTAGATGAGACACTGCATGAAAATGCTTTTGGAAAACTCTACTTTGGATTTTCCAATATTTGATTGAGGCCTTTGAATGAACTATAGAGTGACAAGTGTCACATAAAAATATACAATAATGTAGACATGTTGCTAATTTTGCTTTCAAACCAATCCATTTTGGAATACCCAATATATTATGGATTGGCAGCTACATTGATACTAATATTATGCATGCTAATTTTAATGTTTTGTTCTTTCTTATTGTCATCTCTCCAATTATAATCCTTCTTTTGATGTATTGGGTGGTGCAGACCATGTTTAATTTGTGGATCGGTTAAGGTGGATAAATTATTAATATTTTAATGAGTATATTTTAGTCATTTTCGTTACAGAAGACTTGTTGTGGGAAAAGTTGAAATTCACTTCCTTATAATAAGTTATCTCAAATCACAAAATATGAATTAAACACAAAATTCACCTTATCCTGATTTGATAAAGTAGTCATATCACACCTAATAGGTTATTTTGGATCACAAATTTATGAACCAAATGTGAAAAAGCACATGATTCTTGTTACAAAATGAAGAAGAGAAAGGCTTTTACACACAATAAGAGCTGGAAAGAGTATATTAATCTGCACTAATTATTGATAAACCAAACAGCCATTATATAGGCAAGTAAACAAACTGATAGTAACAAGAAAACAGGAACTACTAAAGCGTGAAATTAGGAATTGCAGTGACTGCATAACAAGCTAAACTTACTCCTAAAACTAAGCCAAAGTAGGCCATGTACAGCAACTAACTAGGAACAGCAGTAAACAAACTTCCTAAAGACTAGGACAACTCCTTGACTTTTCTAACAATCCCTCCCTTAAACTGGTGTTTCAACATTCAGTTTACTGAAGGTATCCGAAGTGCAAACACCAAGCATTTTTCTTAGCTTCTGAAACGCAGGAAACTTGAGAGACTTTGTTAAAATATCAGCAACTTGGTCTTCACTTCTGTAGTAAATTAGATCAATGGCTCCATCATTTGTGAGATCCCTCAAGAAATGATACTTCACAGCTATATGTTTGCTTCGGCCATGCAGAACATGATTTCTTGACAGCTTTATTGTTGAAGTGTTGTCACAATAAATTAGAGTAGGCTCATCTTCCTTGAACTGTAGCTCTTTGAGAATCTTCTTTAGCCAAATAGCTTGACAAGCGAAAGCTGCTGCAGCAACAAATTCAACTTCTATAGTTGATAAAGTCACGATTGATTGCTTCCTTAATGACCATGAAATTGCTCCTGTCCCCATCATGAATACATACCCCAATGTGCTTTTCTGATCATTTGAATCTCCTACGTAATCACTATCTGTGAAGCCATACAAATCTGATTTTTCTCCCTTCTTGTAGAACAGCCCAAACTCCTTAGTACCTTGCAAGTACCGGAAAATTCTTTTTGCAGCCAAGAGATGAATCTCTGTAGGACACTCCATGTACCTACTAATGACACTTACAGCATGCATTATATCAGGCCTTGTTGTAGTCAAATACATTAAACTCCCCACAATCTGCTTGTAAAGAGTGTTGTCGACCTTCGTTTCTCCATTTTCTTTGTTTAGCTTTAAGCCAAACTCAGATGGTGTAGTCACAAGATTACAATCCTTCATTTGGAACCTGTCCAAGATTTCTCACACGTACTTCTTTTGAGAAATAAAAATTCCCGTAGACGACTGCACTACTTCAATGCCAAGATAATAATGCATCATGCCAAGATTGGACATCTCAAATTCAACCATCATGGATTTCTTAAAACTTTCAAACATGGCTGTATTACTTCCAGTGTAGATTAAATCATCTACATATAAGCAAACAATAAGCATGTTCCCTCCATCTTCAATTTTTACGAAAAGTGTATGTTCATAAGGACATTTTTGAAATCCTTCCTTCAAAAATTAAGTCTCTATGCGATTATACCGAGCTCGTGGAGCTTGTTTTAATCCATATAAAGCCTTTTTTAACCTATACACTTTATGTTCATTGCCAAGTTTCACAAAACCAGGAGGTTGATCAATGAATACCTCTTCTTTCAAATCTCCATGGAGGAATGCCGATTTCACGTCCAATTGGAAAATAGGCCATGAGTTTTGAGCTGCCAATGCAATTACCAATCTGATTGTGTCATGCCTTGCAACCGGAGCAAAGACTTCTTTGTAATCAACACCGAACTCTTGCTTGTAGCCCTTAGCCACCAAGCGGGCTTTGTACTTGTCAACTTCACTATTCTCCTTCAGCTTTGTCTTGTAAACCCACTTTACACCAATTGTTTTGTGCCCCTCTGGAAGATCAGATAACTTCCATGTATCATTTTTCCTTATGGCTGCAATTTCTTCATCCATAGCCTTCCGCCATTTTGATTCTTTAACAACATTTTCGAAAACTGTAGGATCACAGTCTGAAAATAGAGCAAAGTGAGTGAGTGTGTCTTCAGATTGATCAATTTCGGTTACCTCATAGTCCGACATCCATGCTGGTCTTCTTCTGGCACGTTGAGGTCGTTCCTCTTCTTCGGTAGCTGCTGGAATTGGCTGTCTTTCATTCTCCACCAGCTGCTGCCTTCCACTTTCATTCTCTCCATAAAAAACAGCAGGAATCTGTTGTTGAACACCATCATTGTTCCATGGCCAGAACTTCTCTTCATCAAAAACAACATCTCGACTAATAATGATTTTCTTGGTGCTAGGATTGTATTTGATTGATCACTAACACCAAGAAAAATGCATTTTTCTCCCTTATCATCTAGCTTTCTCCTCTTCTCGTCTGGAATATGGGCATATGCTACACACCCAAAAATTCTGAAGTGACCGATCGCTGGTCTTCGTCCGCTCCATGCTTCCTCTTGTGTTATATTTTGAACAGCAAGAGTGGGACTTCTGTTCAAAATATGAATACTCCAATTTACTGCTTCAGGCCAAAAGCTTTTTGGAACTCCACTTCTTAACAAAAGGCTTCGCACCATATTCATAATAGTGCGATTTTTCCTCTCACAAACGCCATTTTGCTGGGGCGTATAAGCTGTAGTAAGTTGCCTCTTGATTCTATGGGTCTCACAGAAATTTACAAATTCATGTGAGTTATATTCTCCACCACGATTCGTGCGAAGAACTTTTATGAGTTGTCCAACCTCTTTCTCAACTAGAGCTTTGAAGCTTTTAAAGGCTGCAAAAGCTTTAGATTTTTCCTGCAACAAATAGACCCATATCTTCCTGCTATAATCATCAATGAAGGTAATTATGTATCTTTTACCTCCATTGGAACATGGAGTTATTGGCCCGCAAATGTTGGAATGAACAAGCTCCAACGCCTTCTTCGCTCTCCATGATTTCCCTTGTGAAAACTGATTACGGTGTTGTTTGCTAACAACACATTCTTTACAAACTTCAGAGGGAGCTGTGATTTGAGGAAGACCAATCACCATATCTTTCTGCTGTAGCGTCTTCAGTCCACCAAAGTTTAGGTGGCCATAGCGAAAATGCCATAGCCATGCTGCATCCCTCAATTTTGCTGAGAAGCATGAGTGAGTGGTGTTGTTGAGATACAATGGAAACATTTGGTTGGCTGTCATGTTTACTTGAGCCACCAAGCCCAATTTTTCATCTACAATTCTGCAGACTCCGTTTTTGATAGAGATTCCATATCCCTTTTCTTGAAGTTGACCAACACTGAGTAAATTTGTTCTCAAATCTGGAACAAAGAGAACATTAGAGATAGTTTGAATAGAATTTTTGTTGGTTTGAATTGCTACCTTTCCTTTTCCAATAACGGAGACTTTAGAATCATCACCAAACTTCACAACATCACGAAAGGCTTCGTCCAACTCAGAGAATGCAGACTTCTCTCCACACATATGGTTGCTGCAACCAGTGTCTAAGTACCACAGATTCTTGTGGGTTTCCTCTTTCACGTGACACACCATCAAAAGAGACACCTCTTCTTCTTTTTCTGCAAAGTTAGTTCTTTCTCCACTTTGTCTATTCAAATTAGTTTGACAATCCGACTGATAATGGTCATACCTATGACATCTGTAGCATTCAACATTGGACTTGTCTGCTGACTTTGGTCTAGTTGATTGATGGCCTCCACGTCCTCTTCCTCTTCCTTGAAATTGATTCTCTTGGTGATGGTTTTGTTGTTGATTTCCACGATCATTGTTGTCTTTGCCTCCTCTACCGCAACCTCTACCTCTTCCTCGTCCTCTATCAACTCTACTTAGTGTAGAGTGACTTTCAGATGAGGCCTTCAATGCATGTTCCTCTTTCTCCTATTGGTTAATTTTTTGCTCATGAACCAACAAAGAGCTTTGTAATTCATCAATTGAAAGTTCATCAACATCATTAGATTCTTCTATAGAACATACAACAAAATTAAATTTTGGTGTCATGGATCGAAGAATCTTCTCAACAATGGTGACATCCTCTGCCTTGTCGCCATAGATCCGCATCTTGTTGACGATTGCCATTGTTCTTGCAAAATAATCTGTCACCGACTCTCCTAATTTCATTCGAAGCATTTCAAACTCCGAACGAAATGCTTGAAGCTGCTGCCTCTTCGCCCTTGTTGTCCCTCGATACTTTTTCTTCATGGAATCCCAAATATGCTTGGAGGTATCCTAGCAAAGAATTGTTTCCAAGATGGAGCGATCAATAGCTTGGAAAAGATAATTCTTTGCCTTGAGATCTTTCAACTTCAGTGCTTCAAGCTCCGACTTCTGCGCATCTGTCAGCACAACACCTTCGGCTGGTTCTGCTATTCTAGAAACAACCACCAGCCAGTATTCTTTGGATCGCAAGAAGTTCTCAATTAGCATGCTCCAATGATCATAGTGACCATCAAAGCGAGGAATGGATGGTTGCACAAAATTTTCTGAAGCCATCGATCTTGTCTGCTACTGCAAAAGAAAAAACAGGTGATAGAGAAATAGAACTGCTGCTATATCACTCTCTATCTCACTTTTTCACTCGGAGGCTCTGATACCACTGTTACAAAATGAAGAAAGAGAAAGGCTTTTACACACAATAAGAGCTGGAAAGAGTATATTAATCTGCACTAATTATTGATAAACCAAACAGCCATTCTATAGGCAAGTAAACAAACTGATAGTAGCAAGAAAACAGGAACTACTAAAGCATGAAATTAGGAACTGCAGTGACTGCATAACAGGCTAAACTTACTCCTAAAACTAAGCCAAAGTAGGCCATGTACAGCAACTAACTAGGAACAGCAGTAAACAAACTTTCCAAAGACTAGGACAACTCCTTGACTTTTCTAACAATTCTGACCAGATAAAATAGTCATAGAAAAATGATTTGTGGCACTAATTTTCCTAGCACTAATGGCACTAATTTCCTGTTTTGGTAAGTTTGTTTTTTTTTTTTTTTTTTTACCTGATATAGAAATTCGGGGCATTAGTGCCCCTGAATTTAGTGCCACAAATCACAACTGATAGTCATATTATGTTCCTTATCTGCAAATCAAACGTAACCTTATATAATATAACTATTGATGGATTGATAAGTGTAACTAGATCATATATCATTTTTCACTATATAAAGCTTACAGTTTAATTGGTGTTAATACTATAATATTTTTTTCTCCTCTTCCAAGAATGTCAATATGAATTAAATGCAAAATATCATCTTATCCTGATCTGATAAAGTAGTCATATTACGCCTTATAGGTTATTTTGGATTACAAAGTTGTGAACCAAATGTGAAAAAACACATTATTTGACCCGATAAAATAGTCATATTCTACACCTTATCCGCAAATCAAACGTAACCTTATGTAATATAACTATTGATGGACAGATGAGTGTAACTAGATCATCCATCATTTTCCATTATATAAAACTTACACTTTAATTAGTGTTAATACTGTAATATTTTTTTCTCTTCTTCGAAGAACGCCCTTCGCATAACTGTAACATCCATTAACTATTGAATGGTTTTTCTCATTCAAACTGTCAAAAACTACTAAACAACGTTACTCATTCATCAAATTTTCCCTCAATTGTCAAATAATTCGATAATGTTAAATATAAAATTGCAAATGCACCATTATATTTGTGAGCAACATTCATATTACTTTATTATTCCTTGACTCTATAAACCAAGAATTGTGACCACAAACATTCATAGAAATATTGTGTAATAAACATTAAATATAGATATCAATGTTTTTATGTTTCCTCAAAATGCCTGTCTAGTTTCATATTTGCATATGTATTGACAGAGAAATTTCCAAAATTTGCCATGGATCTGAAAAAGGCAAAGCAGAGCACTATTAACTTAATATCAAGTAACTTTGAGTTTAAGCATTTTGGATCGTGTTGATAGATCCCCTTGCAGGAGCTTTGGTAAATACTATCAGAGTGGACCTTGGCTCTATGATATGAGGGTGTCATGGTGATTTGGTACTCTACCTGATATGAGGGCGTCAGGGAGTAAAATTGCGTCACACATAGGCCAGCCAGAGTAGTTTTGTTCGTCGCATGAGGCATTCGGTGCAATGAGAATGTTGTGTATTAAATGGGAGAATGTAAGATCCTACATTGGTGAAAAAAAAAAAGAAAACAAAGAAAGATATATAGGCTGTGTTTGAATTTTAAATTTGTGAAGAAAAAAGAAAAAAGAAAAAAAATTAACTTATTATTAGAAAAGCTAAACACCCTAAATTTATGTCTAGAATTTTAGCACGAAAGTTAATGGATTGATCAGATTCAACTTTAGTAACGACATTGAGTTTTCTTAGTAAAAATTGTTGGCATAAAATATTGCTATTGACTTATATTTCATTACTTTTTCATTTTTTTTTTCTCTCTTTTGTTCCTACAAATGTTGGGATCCGGGATCCCGCCCAAGACCTTGTAGAAAATAAACCAAGCAGAAATACACACCCACACACAAGGAGACACAATATTTTACGTGGTTCGGCCTCAATGCCTACGTCCACGGGAGAGTAGCCGGTTTTCACTATACCAATATGGAGATTACAGAATATTACAGAGGAGAAACTCACACTATTCTCACTCACCATTCACCCGTCTCCCTCGCTCACACCGAGGGAGACGGTTTCTCACATCTCTCACTCTCTTTGGTATGCCTTGCTCTTTGGCTCTCTAACTCACATCTTTCTCTCCTCCCTCCCTCACAATTTATAGATTCATGGAGGAAGAAGAGAGGGGACAGCAGTGGCTTGGTGGCTTGGTGGGTTCTCCCACTTCCTCTAATGCTCCCAACCACCCCACTCTCTAAGGTAAGTGCTCCACTCTCTTTAGCACTCACAAAGGGATGATCCAACAAATCACCCCCTCAACCCTTGTGAGGTGATCCACTGCACACACTACTGCTATACTTGTCACGCCCAAATTTCAACATAGTCTTCATCTCTTCACTGAGACGCTGCATCCCCTGAAAGCTAGAGATAATACACCAGAGATACAAGAGGAGGAGGGAATCCTACATCCTCAACTCAACTCACACTACTCTCTGATTTGGAGAGAGCCACTGCTCCTATCTCCCACAGATCTCTTCCACGCTTCTGTCTCGGATGTCTTCACCTGCTATGCTTGAACTTGCGCAACCAAGATATCCGACACCCCCTGATTGGATGTCCTACACCCCCTGCTCGGATGCCCTTGACTGTCATGCCTTATCTCGCAGGACAAGTCTTTGGAGCAATAGAAAACTCGTCGTTTATCCCATCAACGTCCTCTGTCTTCTTTGCTCGGAGCTTTTCCTCTGAACTATCGGCCTTTGCCTTCTGCACTGCTGAACAACCTCCTAGCGTTTCCATACGCTTGTTGTCTGTGCCTGTGCAATCCTTGATGTACTGTCCAGTAGATTGATGGTTTGACAGTAGCTCCATCTGTCAAAGCATCGTCAGTTATGCACTTCCTTGCATAGGGAACACGGGAGCAACTAGAAAATTTCAGAGTTTGACACATCAACATCTTCAATTTTCCTTGCTCGGAGCTTATTTCTTTGAACAACCAGCCTTTGCCTCTGCACTTCAGAACAACTTCCCAGCGATCTCATACGCCCGTTGTCTATGCTGCAATCCTTGATGTTCGGTTCTGTCTCACTTGTACGTCCGTATTGATGTTTGACAGTTAGTCCTTCTGCCAAGACAACTTCCACCGGTCTGTACAAGTTACCACTATGCAACTCTATCCTCTGCTGCCATGAAAGAAACCACCATAGAAGAAAAAAGACTTGCCACTCGTTGGCGCACACTCTTGCGTTTGTCTCAATTTCTCTGTCTGGAAGTTCCTGTGAACTTTCAACAACCCGCTGCTGCACACTCTTTGGCGCCTCTGTACGATACTCTACCGTACCCTTGCATTACTGCACATCTGCATTTGTGCCCCTGCGCTTAGTATGCTCCTCTGCAACTATTGTTCTACACGTCCATATACCACCAGTACTTACTCGTATACAGTAGCTCTAACAGCTACAGCATTTCCCTGAGCCTGAACTGGTTGCCAAATCATCTGTCCGTCGATGAATGGTCTTCTCTTCTGATTGAACCAGATCCTCCGATGACGTCAACAACCAGGAAAGTTCCCAGGAAAGACTGGTGGGGTCACACTCGGTCCCACTTAAGAACCAGTCTCCTTAGACACTGTCTTTTTGACAGAACTTTCATAGACATTGTTGATCTTGAGATAATCATACCTGCAATCCTCTGATCGCCCCTGACCAATCCTGATCTCCCTCGATCTGCCATTTAATCAAGCCTGATCTCCTCTGGTCTTCAATGATCTATCTCGAGTTGTACCTGGTTGTCCAATCTGGTTAGAATCTACCAATTCTAACCTCTTCAGTGACTCCGTAGCGTTCCACAATATCCGGCAACCTCCCTTCGAGTATTGAAGATGACAAACTCCCATGTTTTGATAATCTTTCCAAACCGTTCAGAATTTCACTATTTTGACCTCGCGGTTGCGTCCGGAACGGTTCGATTAGCTAGAACCAACCTTCGCTGCATTTTCGGGGACCTCACTGAAAAATATCCCCGAAAGCTGGGCCACACCATAATTTTCTGAAAATTCTGGGCCACATTGCAATTTTCAGAAGTTCAGGGAATATTCCGTGTACCAACAGAATATTTCGTCCACTGCATTTGTTGCCATCCGTCCCTTTAATCTGCCTTCTTTTTACAGAAACCCCGTCTCCAAAATCTGACCGTACGGATGTGTCCGGAATACTCCAAATAGTTGGAAACCACTATTGGATCGCCAAAAACGGACTCCAAATGGCTTAAATCTAGCCAAAACATTTAGTACGCCTCAGATCTGCGGCTGCACCATAGCCGCGAAGCACTGGATCCTTTCTCCTGCGGTTGTACCATTGCCGCGCATCACAGGATCCCTCCCTGCCTCTGGTTGACCGGTCTACCACTGCTGACGTGGCAGATGACGTGGCAGCCACGTGGCGGCCCCTCACTGGCCTACGGGTGCCACGTAACACTGACGTGGCACGCCACGTGGCGCTGACATGGCAAGATGACGTGGCAGACACGGGCCTGCCTTGCTGACGTGTCATGCCACGTGGCCTGCGCGTGCCTAGAGCGCGTGTGATGCACGCGCTGCCCCTTCCACTCGTCTTCCTCCTTCAGCCGCGCGTGGCGACGCGTGAAATGACGCGCCGGTTCCTCCTTCGGCGCATGGGGCGCGTGGCTGAGAGTGGGCCTCACGCGCCACCTTCTAGGGGCGCGTGAGGGCGCGTGCGGTCTCCGATTGGGCTCTACTTTACATTTCTGTAATCCTCTCGCCGAGCCCTTGCTCCTGGTATGCTCAAAACTCGATTTCGAGCAATTCGATTTCTGGGCAGATTCGAAACAGCACGGGTTTTTGTTCCGAAACGCCACCGACGAGGCTCTGATACCACTTGTTGGGATCCGGGATCCCGCCCAAGACCTTGTAGAAAATAAACCAAGCAGAAATACACACCCACACACAAGGAGACACAATATTTTACGTGGTTCGGCCTCAATGCCTACGTCCACGGGAGAGTAGCCGGTTTTCACTATACCAATATGGAGATTACAGAATATTACAGAGAAGAAACTCACACTATTCTCACTCACCATTCACCCGTCTCCCTCGCTCACACCGAGGGAGACGGTTTCTCACATCTCTCACTCTCTTTGGTATGCCTTGCTCTTTGGCTCTCTAACTCACATCTTTCTCTCCTCCCTCCCTCACAATTTATAGATTCATGGAGGAAGAAGAGAGGGGACAGCAGTGGCTTGGTGGCTTGGTGGGTTCTCCCACTTCCTCTAATGCTCCCAACCACCCCACTCTCTAAGGTAAGTGCTCCACTCTCTTTAGCACTCACAAAGGGATGATCCAACAACAAATTCTTTCACAACTCTAACATCCAAATGCAATATTAAAGAACAAAAAGAATAAATCGAAAATTTTAAAAGGACACATGGATTTGACATCATTCCTAACACAACAAAAGATAAGCGCACACAATTCACACACAAAAAGTAACACAAGAAAAATAAGGTGATTTTTCTTTTTATTTTTCCCGATTCTATGTCCATAGCATTGCTCTTCCAAACACCAGTATTAAGTTCATGTAACCAGCCTCTTGCATTTTCAAGATCTTGGTTTCCAGTATTGAATGGACACAGAGGCCCAGAGTTAGCATGGTAACAGATTTGGAAAATGCTTGTATTATCCATGTTATCAAGAGGGACATTGTGTAGCCTCTTGCTCAGCGAAAACATAATTTCTTCCCCAAAAGACGCGACAGAGATCATTCTTCTTTGAACTGAATTGAGCACATCTTTGATAGGAGAACTTGTAACAGTGATTGAAGGCTTGGAAGGACCTCCCTGAGAGTGTTCATTTAGTTCTTTACTCTGTTTGGAGGCCTCAAGAAGATCATGAGCTTGAGTTGGATTGTGAAAGTAGTATTCTCCTATTTGCTGTTGTTGTGGGTTGTTGTTGTTGTTATTGTTGCCCCTTTGGTGAACTCGACATAGTACCCAATCATCCAACTGAAAAATTAGCATATAGAAAACATTATTAATTACAAAAATGCTGCAGCTGAAAACATGAACAATGTACATGGTAAGAAATTGAAGATATTACTTTGTTTTGTTAAGTTTCCATGAAATTTATTCATCTAGTTTTTAGTAAAACTGTGTTTGGTTGGAGGATTTGGGAAGAGATTTGGAAAAGGAGAGAGAAAGGTGTGTGCAATTAGGTGAAATGTAAGTATATTTTATTCATATTTCATATGTCTTTTCCCTTTCTCTTTCTAAATCTATTATCAAATCTTTCAATCAAATACAGTATAAGGGAAATTACCGATCAGTTGGAGGTGGGGGAAATATTTATTAAAATGTGAGAATTTTCGTGGAATGTAATCTATCTTGTGTCTGTTTACACAGGAAAGAATTACACCCTCATATTTTTATAAATTTTTTTGGTCAAATAAATGGATATGTAGTTTCCCCTTTTTAGTACGACCATCAAGAGAAAATTTTACGACATTAGTCCCACTAATTTGTGGAGGATTAACATATATGCTATGATATAAAAAATAAGTAATTGAAGGGGCTGAATGTGAAATGGGTCAGGTCCAAGCCTTGGGCCGGCCCAATCCGATAAAGCCCAAATCCAAGCGGGTCGGATGAGCATACGGACAAAACAATTGAGCCCAACTTCATGAACAATAGTACGCCCAAGTCTTCTAGCACTTGGGCCCAACCCGCAGTGGAAAGGTCAGCCCAGTCGCAGCGCTGGTCTGGGCCGAGCTGCGGGACAGAGTTTGTGGGCCGAACAAGTAACAGCCCAGCCCATCTCCGTGAATGAGCCTGAACAAGGCCGAGCCGAGGCACATCATTACCGAACTGAAGTACCTGAGTACCGAGCTGGAGAACTCTCTCAAAGAAACGTGGGATCTGTGAGTGCAAGCATGCGCAGGTTGCCACCTCAGCTGGTCCCCCGCACCTAGAATCACGGAAGTTGTTGAGCCAAAGGAATGTGGTTAGTTATCAACATGCTTACCATGAGAATATACAATCAATGGCAACTATCAAGTGGTCCACCACGTGGAGCACTGCTGAAAAGACATCTGGCAGCACCTATACTCAATGAACTCACCTTGAGAAGCAAGTAAGGAACACTATATATATACAACATGAACTTCACATTGGAGGTAACTGAACTATCCCAAGCTGAACCACACTTACATACAAACACAACCTTCAATATATTCTCTTCTCCGATCATTAATTCCCACACCGGAGGGGTTATCCGGCCAACCCCGGCCGGGCAGCTCTGACGGTGCTTCTTGTGACAGGAGTCCCAGTCCCTGGATGGTCCAACTGAGTGTGAAGCCCCGATCCACTTTCATCTAGTGCGGAGTCCGGTACGCACAATTGGTGCGGTGAGCGTGGAACATTTTCATCCAAGAGCTCTGCATTCAGTTTCGGCAATGGGGATTGAGGACGTTCCACCTTCATCACATACTCCGCAGACGGAGAAGACGAAGGAAAAAGGTTTGGCACTCCCGACAGTTCTGGAGGAGCAAACCGGAAACAACAATCGAACCCCTGAATCTGTTGAGCATCGATTGCCCTTCGCCGGAGGTTCTTCTCATCATTTCCTTCTGGAGAAGGATTATAGAGATCGAATTATAGATTCCATGGGAATGGAGATACAGGAATTGAAGGCTCAACTAAAGAGGGTGTTGGGTGATCCGACGGAGAAGAGGACAGAAGCAGAGCCTTCTCGTTTGCAACGAAGAAGCTCATCTAGAGAGTTACCAGTGAAGAAATTCCCCAGGAATGATTCTGGGCAACGAAGCCAACCAATCCCAACTCAGAGCGAAGCGGCGAGTAGTCATACCCGTGGGTCGCGACGGAGGAGGGCCAAGAGGCAGAAGACGGGTAGTCAACAAACTGAATACCCTCCTCAGGACCTGCGTACTTGGCTGATAGGCAATAGACAGAACGAGCAACATCGAGATCATTTGGACCATACTATTCACCAGAGAGAACATCGAGCACTGGACAGACTTGTCTCTTCGCCATTTTCTCCGGAGATAGAGACCATGAGACCTCCAAAGAAGTTTACTCCCCCAAAGTTCACTTCCTACGACGGGAAGTCAGACCCTCTGACGCATATCAGCCATTTCAGACAGATGATGTCCCTCTGGAGCCGAGATGAAGCACTGATGTGCAAAGTCTTCCCATCCAGCTTGGGAGAAACCGGACTCCGATGGTTCGATCGACTCCCCGCTGGATCAATTCATGGCTAGAAGCAGCTCTCCGAAGAGTTCCTGGCCAGGTTCGTTTCCAATACTAAGATCCCGAAAGAGCCGGACACACTGTTCGGCCTCAGGAAGGAGCAAGAGGAAACGCTGCGCAGTTATGCTAGGAGATACTGGGAAGAGTATAATGATCTGGAAGAAAATGTGTGCAGCGAGCAAATGGCCGTCATGTCCTTCAAGCATGGTCTACGTCCGGAAAGTAAGTTGAGACAATCACTCACCAAGCGCCCAGCCACAGCTCTGAAAGACCTGCGCGCCAGGATTGAGCAGTATGCTCGCCTGGAGGATGATCAGATTCCCATTGAGGTAGTATCAGCAGAACAAGCAGCCCGGCAGAAGAAGAAAGCAGATCGAGCGGAACACCGAGGAATTGCGGTGAATGAGGTGGATAAGTCCAAGTCCCATGAAGCAGTTGTGACCGTGTTCAAAGAGCCAATCTATCGAATCTTGGAGAAGATCAAGAGAGAACCCTTCTTTGTTTGGCCGCCGAAAATGATGGGAGACCCAGCTCGGCGCAATCAGAAGCTCAGGTGCACCTACCATCAAGACAGAGGACATATGACTCAGAACTGCAGGGCGCTAAAGCAACACTTGGAGGACCTGGTGGCAGCTGGGCACTTGAGGGAATTCATAGATCAGGGCAAGGAAGTGGCCGAGTTGGGGAACCCACTTCCAGAAGTAAACGTAGAGCATCCACCCCGGCTGATAATAAATGTGATCCATGGAACAGCGGCTCCGGAGTCTGAGGAGACACTGAAAGAAGAAATCGCTAAGGCTGCCCAAATTCAGCAAATCATGTCAGTAGAACCGGCATCGAAAAAGGTACGTACCGTACCACAATCCCCCCTGTGTACTGTATCATTTACTAGCAAAGATTTAGAAAACATACAGCACCCACACACTGATGCATTGATCATAACTGTTGGGATTGGGAAACGGTTTGATGTGAAACGAGTCCTAGTAGATCAGGGCAGTGCAGCAGACATACTGTATTATGATTTGTTCAGAAAGCTCGGCCTCTCCGAGCAGCATCTCACCCCAGCGACAGCCCCGTTGGTCGGTTTCAATTCACAGCCGGAGTGGCCGCTCGGCCGAATAATATTGCCAGTCGTAGCAGGAACCAAAACCCTCCAGATAGAGTTCTTGGTCATTAATACACCATCCCCTTACAACGCCATACTCGGCCGCCCGTGGATTCATCGAATGGAAGCGGTCCCCTCAACCTATCACCAGCTCATTCGTTTTCCTACGGAACACGGAGTAGAGCAGATTTCGGGGGACCAAGTTGCGTCTAAACACTGCTTCATGGCAGCATTGAAAACAAAGCAACTCTGCAACCGGGTACAGACAGTGGAAGTGGCCGGACAGCCAGTCTTGGAAGATGTGGGAGGAACTCCAGAGGAAAAGATGGTGGAGGACTTGGAGAAAGTCTTAATAGAAGAAGCCGACCCGGAAAATTACTTCCTTATCGGTACCTCGCTAAGCGCTGATGAGAAACTTCAGCTACTGGAACTGCTGAGGGAAAATATGGAGGTATTCGCGTGGTCAGCATATGATACTCCAGGGTTGGACCCAGAATTTGCCTGCCACAAGCTCAACATCGATCCTTCAGCTCGGCCTATCGTACAGAAAAGTCGGAGATCCTCAGTTGAGCACACCGAAGCAGTGATCGTTGAAGTCGAAAAACTTTTGGCCTCAGGCGCAATCAGAGAAGTGCAGTACCCACAGTGGTTATCCAACACAGTTGTAGTCAAGAAAAAGAACGGAAAATGGAGAGTTTGTGTCGATTTCACTTGCTTGAATAAAGCCTGCCCTAAGGATAGTTTTCCGCTGCCTCGCATCGATCAACTAGTAGACTCAACAGCAGGGCATGAGCGCATGAGTTTTCTGGATGCCTATAGCGGTTATCATCAAATACCGTTGTTCGGTCCGGATCAAGAAAAGACAGCGTTCATTACACCGAGAGGGACTTACTGCTATAGGGTAATGCCGTTCGGCCTCAAGAACGCTGGAGCGACCTACCAGCGGATGATTACTCGGATGTTCAAAGATCAACTGGGGAAAACCATGGAGGCCTACATAGACGATATGGTAGTGAAAAGCAAGTTCGCTACAAACCAGCTCAGAGACTTGAGAGAAGTATTTAGCATCCTGAAAGCCCACCAGCTTCGCCTCAACGCCTCGAAGTGCGCCTTCGGGGTGGAAACAGGGAAGTTCTTGGGATACATGGTCACTCATAGAGGAATTGAAGCTAATCCGGATCAGATCAAGGCTATACAGAATCTCGAAGTGCCAACAAAGTCTAAGGAACTGCAGAAACTAGCCGGAATGGCAGCCGCACTGAACCGGTTTATCAGCAAATCCTCAGATCGGATGAAGCCCTTCTTCCAGCTCTTGAGGAAAAAGGCAGCATTTGAGTGGAACAGCGAATGTACCGAAGCACTGCAGAACCTCAAAAGATACCTCAGTACACCCCCTCTACTATCCACCCCAGAACTGGGAGAGGAGCTGTATCTCTATCTAGCAGTGTCAGATCACGCCGTGAGCGCAGTGTTGATTCGAGAAGTTGGCAAGGATCAGAGACCAATATATTACGTCAGCAAAACTTTACTAGCTGCCGAGATACGATATCTACCACTGGAAAAATTGGCTTATGCACTGCTTATTGCCTCGAGAAAGCTGCAGCATTACTTCCAGGGGCATACTATTAATGTCCTCACTGAATTCCCCCTCAGATCTGTATTCAGCTGAGCCGATTTCTCTGGCCGAACAGCAAAGTGGGCAGTAGAGCTTGGTGAGTTTGACATTAGGTACCAACCCCGAACAGCAATCAAGGCCCAGGTCTTGGCGGATTTTGTAGCAGAATTCACTCCCTCCCAGAGTACCGAACCGGTGAATCTAAGCTCGGCACAGGTGCCATGCACCGCCGAACAAGAAAAACCCAGCGCTTCGGAAGCATGGAAACTCTTTATTGGAAACATCTGGCAACTCTACGTCGATGGTTCATCCAATAACCGAGGCTCGGGGGCAGGAGTGGTCCTTATTTCGCCAGAAGGATTTATCTGGGAACAGGCTCTCAGGCTTGGCTGGAAAGCTTCGAACAACGAGGCCGAATACGAAGCATTATTAGCCGGCCTGCGGAGCGCCGAACACTTCAGTGCAGAACAGCTTCTTGTTTTCAGTGATTCACAACTAGTAGTAAACCAGCTTTCCGGGGTCTATGAAACTCGGGATGAAAGAATGACTATGTACGCAGGCAAGGCCAGAGACCTACTCAGAAAATTTCAATCCATACGAGTGGAGCGAATCAGTCGGGACAAAAACAGCCACGCAGATGCTCTAGCGTGCCTAGGCTCATCAGTGGACACGAAGGATGCCAGAAGAGTTTGGGTTGAGTTCGTACCAGAACCAAGTATTGCATCTCCAGTCCTCTGCAACAACCTAGAGCCGAGCTGGATGGATCCAATATTGGTCTTTTTGAAATCTGGTAAACTCCCCGAAGACAGAAAGGAAGCCAACAAGATCAGGCATAAATCAGCTCGATTCTGGATCTCACCGTCTAGGAAGCTTTACAGACGTTCCTACCTCGGCCCTGGAACATAGCAAACCTCAAGAAATGCTACCAGTAGGGTCATTTCCCAACCTCTTTATCAGGATGTAAAGGCACTTATTTGTTAACCAATACAAATGTTTTCCCCATTCCACTTAGATTTATTCAATTCTTGTAATTAGCTTTGGTCTATACCAAACGGCACTAGCTTTGGTTCTTACCAAACGGAATTAGCTTTGGTCTATACCAAACGGAACTAGCTTTGGTTTTTACCAAACGGAATTAGCTTTGATGTTTATCAGACGGAATCAACTTTGGTGTTTAACCCAAATGGCCCAGTTTCAGAACGACTGAACGGAATTTAAATTCAGTTAGCACTCAAACATGCTAAGTGGTATAGCTTGGTGGAAAATGTTTGGCAACTGGATTGGAATACTAGCCAGGTGGAATTGCTTGGTGGAAACCGCACTAATGCATCTTAAGTAAACATTTCTATTTAGCCAAGTGGAATTGCTTGATGGAAACCATACTAACATGTCTTAAGTAAACACCCCTATCTTAGCTAAGTGGCATTACTTGGTGGAAGTTGCACTGACATTTCCTAAGCATCCATCTGTGCACCTACAGAACTTCTTAAGTATCAGCACAACAACACTTCAGTATTGACTCAACAGCCAGAGTAAGAACAAATTCAACCGAGCTACGCCAAGGGCAAACTTCTAGCATCAGCCTTACTCAGCTCCAGCTGGGGGCAAACAATCTTTTTCAAAAAGCCTACCTGGACCTGAGTAAGACATCTCTCCTTGCATTTCTCTCATACACACTCATACTATCAAAGTTGAAACAGACTCAAGCAATTCTTACAAAACAATTTCGATCTTACTTAGCTCCAGGTGGGGGCAAACAATTGTTTTCTTACAAAACCAACCTGAACCTAAGAAAGACCCACTGATAAACTTAAAGCACAGCCATACTATATATCCGTCAACCACGCCGATCACTAGTTCGGCCCCGAGGTCCTAACAGTGCTCGGCCGGGGGCAAATGAGTGCAATGCCACACAGGTCATCAGTTCGGCCCCGAGGTCCCAACAGCGCTCGGCAGGGGAGGGCGCTCCCTCAGGAGCATCTTGAGCAGTGCGGCGTCTCGGAACCAGTGGGGTAAGAGACACTTCGGTCTCGGTATCGGAATCCAAAAGAGCAGCAGCGAGTCTCGCCTTCTTCGGCATAACAGAGCGGTAACTTGACTGATAATCCAACAACTCAGGAGCAGATCTTCTCTTGTACCTCAAGGCAGCCTTGATGGCCTCAGCATTCTCCCGATTCGGTCTTCGCTGGAAACGGGAAGATTCTGTAAAGAAGAAAGCAGACCATCAGAACAATATTCAGAACAAAGTAAGAAACACTGAAGGCATTAGAAAGGGAGGCCCAGACCTGGGTAGCCATCTTTCTGTGGCATCCTCTCAGACTGAAATTCGGTCCCAGCAGGAAACTCCCAGTTCCCACCAACTTGCAAGAAATCATCATTGTGTTTATCTGAGTCCGGCAGTCCAGTGACTAGATGACAATCAGCGGAACGAACACGAAGGTAGTATGTACTATGGTCTTTATTGTGAGAAAGGGTGTAACATCCCAGGATATCCCAAATATCAAGGTTCAAACCTAATCGTCTATTAAGGGCAGACACTCCACAGACAACGCGGAAAAGATTTACAGACACCTGCATCGGGGTCAATTGGACCTGATGCAAAAAACGGCGCAACAACGGGTCAAGAGGAAACCGCACCCCTCCCTCGACGATAGCAGCGACGGGAAAGGCAACGGTGTTCCTCGTGCCCATCCGTTTGGCATCCACCTTCGCCAATGACAAGGTAACATCAGGAGGAATGTTGTAATCTAAACGGAACATGGCCATGGCTTCCGGGGTATCGACTAGGGAACGGAACTTCCCCATTTGACTAAACTGTTGGGCAGAAACGGGATTCAGACAACGGAATACGGGACCCAGATGGCAAACGCACAGGACCAGATGATTAAAGCAAAAGAGAAGAAGAATCACAAGAAAACTTACAGAAAACACAGCAGCGATCACGAAGCAAGAACCAGAGGTGAAGAAACCCAAGCGGAGCACCGGCGAGATCAATCCAGCAGAATAGGAAGAGGCTCCTTCTCTCTCTCCCTTTCCCTTTCTTTGGAACTCACTAGAAGGATGAGAAGATTAAATCGAGGGGTTTGAATCGATAGCCTGAGCATTTATTGCACTAGTCGGCGCGCGGGCACACAAAGCACGATCTTCAGTATGGAATCGACGCATAATCTCTGCAAGCCTATCACGCGTTGCCACGTGTCACACGAAAGGACGCATGCAGGAACCGTGTGTCAGGATTGAACCGTCGCCAAGGCCGAACTGGGCAGAAGCCGAGACGACGCGACGCTTGGGAGACAGAACAATAGCTCCCCCCAAGGGAACCTTAGCGCGAGCTAGGGGGCAAATGAAGGGGCTGAATGTGAAATGGGTCAGGTCCAAGCCTTGGGCCGGCCCAATCCGATAAAACCCAAATCCAAGCGGGTCGGATGAGCATACGGACAAAACAATTGAGCCCAACTTCATGAACAATAGTACGCCCAAGTTTTCTAGCACTTGGGCCCAACCCGCAGTGGAAAGGTTAGCCTAGTCGCAGCGCTGGTCTGGGCCGAGCTGCGGGACAGAGTTTGTGGGCCGAACAAGTAACAGCCCAGCCCATCTCCGTGAATGAGCCTGAACAAGGCCGAGCCGAGGCACATCATTACCGAACTGAAGTACCTGAGTACCGAGCTGGAGAACTCTCTCAAAGAAACGTGGGATCTGTGAGTGCAAGCATGCGCAGGTTGCCACCTCAGCTGGTCCCCCGCACCTAGAATCACGGAAGTTGTTGAGCCAAAGGAATGTGGTTAGTTATCAACATGCTTACCATGAGAATATACAATCAATGGCAACCATCAAGTGGTCCACCACGTGGAGCACTGCTGAAAAGACATCTGGCAGCACCTATACTCAATGAACTCACCTTGAGAAGCAAGTAAGGAACACTATATATATACAACATGAACTTCACATTGGAGGTAACTGAACTATCCCAAGCTGAACCACACTTACATACAAACACAACCTTCAAATATTCTCTTCTCCGATCATTAATTCCCACACCGGAGGGGTTATCCGGCCAACCCCGGCCGGGCAGCTCTGACGGTGCTTCTTGTGACAGGAGTCCCAGTCCCTGGATGGTCCAACTGAGTGTGAAGCCCCGATCCACTTTCATCTAGTGCGGAGTCCGGTACGCACAGTAATGTTACACATAAATCACAGAAAAATAACTAGAATGTTCATTTGTAGAACCCACTAATTTATTCTTATTATTTGGTAGTTTCATTTTTTTCATAATAGATGAACTCCACTATGATTACATGCACATTTTTTTAAATATATCTTTTATAATTTAATTTTATACATGTAGATTTAGCTTCTTTTTTTTTTTCAATTTATTTTCAAAATTTATGTCAACGTTGTTTGCCACAACTTCTGTTTATAATTTATGGAACAAAAATAATTTAGATAAATTATAAAAAATAGATTTTTAGGAAAGTTGGGGAGAGACGATTTTACTTTTTTGCTTTCTCATTGTTAGCTTTTTTTTAAATTTTTTTTATCATCAAAATTTTTTTATTGATGAAATCAATGATACAAAGTATACAGAGAAAAAATATCAAAAATAAAAACATGTTGGAGGAGAAAATGGAGTTAAACCCAGAGACAGCTTCCTAATAAGGTACACCAGTTTTAGCCATTGGGTTAATCCCATTGATTTTTTACTAACAACTTTCGTATTGCAAAAAATGACACCAAACATGACCAACATCATTAGAAGCTCGAGCAGATTAAGTGTATAGATTATTTTCACATAATGAAATACTACATATGCGAGATAAAAGATAAATGAAACCTTACCCGCATGGTGAGGCTTGAGAGGGGACGATGAGCATTATCAAAAACCCTATACTCGGGTTGTTTTGGTAAACATGTTGGGCTAAAAAATGACAAAAAAAAAAGTCAAAAAATCACTAAGAAGCCAAAAATCACAAAAAGATAAAAAAAAATCCACTATTCCAAAGCTAAAAAGTCAAAAAAAGTCAATTAAGAATACCAAACGAACAAAAAAGTCTCAGGCTAAAATAGTCAAAAAATTAACTAAAAAAGTCATTGTCAAACGAAGGCTCATTCATCATGCAATCCATTTTCAAGCCTTTGGGAGGACGACCTTGGTAGAACACTAAACCCTTTTTCACCCCAATACAGTGCGACCCATCGGAGTTGAGTATTGGTTTATTGGTTCTGGTGGCTTTCCAATACCCATCTCCGGCTGGCCTGTTTGGCCGAGCTCCATTTGGATATTTCCAATCTCTCGAGGTGAAGAAAACCACTCCTTATCTCCAAACAATGCCTTGCCTGTACAAATACAAACAATCACTCTTAAGCAATGAAATTAATGTAAGTGCTCAATTAAAATTCAAAATTGATACTAAAAACCTGTTTGATTAATTTAGAAAACTCCTTTTTGTTTTTTTTTGTTTTTTAAATATATTTTTAAAACTACCTTTTCTCATGGAACAATTTTAAATTGATGTATGATCTAGTTACACTTAAACATATTTTAAAATGATAAGTCTCACCTATTTATAATCATTCTGTGAACAAAACCCAAGTTCGATCTTATTTAAAATAGTGGGACTTATCATTTTAAGTGGGGATCAATACACATTTTTGATAAGTCCACAGTTTTGGACTAATAAGAGAATGTGTTTATAAATTCCTTTTCAGGGTGTTACATTAAAGAAAAATTATTGGTTGGTCCTGGGTACCATGTGGCTATGCCTTAGGCCAATCATAAACCCCTATGTCCCTTTATGTTATTTAATCACCCAATACAAAATTGTAATCCTTACCTCCTCCACCAATCACAATGAGTGTAGAGCATCACGTGACGTTGTTCTTGGACCAATCAATAACTTCTCTACATTAAAATATCAATTTAACCCTTCCACTTTCAATTGTGACATTTAGTGAGTAACAAATATGAGTTACACTCGTATTTTTTTTGCCTCACCAACACATATCAACCAGGGCAGCCAGTATATTTAATTCATGAAAAATATATAGATGAGAAAATTGAAGTACCAGGAAGTTCCCATGGACTGAACATGTAGAGATCAATATCAGCTACAACAGAGAGTAGAGAAGTAGTAGTAGTAGTAGAGGAGAGTGATGATGAGATCTTCTTCAGGTAATGGATGATCAGCTCTTCATCTGTTGGATGAAATCTGAACCCTGGTGGCAGATAATGTTTGTTCACTACACTTTCTCTATTCTGAATCTGATTGGTTGCTTAAGCTTATTGGACAAATCACAAGTGGAGGGATTTGATTTTTGATTTTTGATTTTTGATTTTTGATTTTTGATTTTTATTTTATTTATTTATTATTATTATTTTTTTCTTTTGTAGTTGTTGATCAAAACCATATGTTTTTATAACTATACAAGGTTGAGAGAGGTTAAGCAATAGGTAGAAAACAAAATTCTATGGAATGTTGAGAGACCACCCAATAACTATTATATTTTATCTGTACATATAGAATAAATCTGAATTATGAAGTGATAATTATAAATAATTTTTAGATAGTTAAGTTTAGATTTGTAATAGACATTTGGGTTTGGCTCAATCGTCTAGTAGCCACACTTTAAGGAGTGTGGTAAGGGAGAGATCAGGATTCGAGCTGATGGAGCAGTGACGAATCCTTTCAGTTGTAATTTAACTATACTAACATATTAACGCTATCTTTGTTACTATGGGATATTTATATGTAGGTCCTAATAAGTGGATTTATTGTCGAATAAGTCCTATGGAAAAAAATTTGTCAAAAAAAATGTCATTAATTGTAAGTTTTAGTGACAATTGATAAAAATCATGACAAAAAAAAGTCACTAATTGTCAATTTTTAGCGACATATATAAAAAATTATTACAAAAAATTTATTTTTAGCGACAATTTTACCAACTTATGTGCATGTCCTAATAAGTGGACTTATTGTCTAATAGATCCTATGGAAAAAATTTGTCATAAAAAATGTCACTAATTGTAAGTTTTAGTGACAATTTATAAAAATCATGACAAAAAAAGTCACTAATTTATCAATTTTTAGCGACATATATAAAAAATTGTCACAAAAAAATTATTTTTAGCGACAATTTTACCAAGACTTATTTTTAATAGGACTTCATGAGAATTAAATCCAGCTATTACGACCTATTGGTAGTTTATACTAACGCTATCTTTATTATAAAAAAAAATTAAAAAAAATCTGAAAAAGTCTGGGTTTGTACTGTTACTGATATTATATTCAATGATATCATATTCATTATATATTTGTAATAAAGTGTTTCCATTACATATTTAATGACTATAAAATATAAATTTTTGATAAATATTAATAAATAAAATCATAAACAATCTCACTTTTTTATAAACGGTTTTTATTGTTCCCACTGATCTGTAATTTCCTAAAAAGTAATATCAGCCGAAAATTACATTATGCCGATTTGTAATATAATAATCAATAGAGGTGTCAACTCATTGTATGATTTTTTATTTTATTTTTGGGTTGATCGCTTTCAAAATAAGGAGTTAAGAGCATCTACAAGAGAACTATTATTATCCTATCTTTTTGCTAAATTGAGATGTTGCACTCCCCAACATAGCCTCTATTAAATTTAAGATTATTATAATCACTCCTTATTTATAAGGAGTCACTGTAACTCTTTAAATATATAAAATTTTTATTTTATTTCATCGATTATGAGAGACACGAATTGAAAGGCTCAAAAGAATATGGAATATTTTAATAGAAAAAAATATTTTAATAAAATAAAGAAAGAATAGTAAGTGTTGTTGGGGTAAATAATTAAAATAATGAATTCTTAAAATAATAAATCAAATTTTTAATTATATTTTAGAAAAAAATAGGATAGATTGTTAGAGATGTTCTAAGCATGTGTTTCCGTCTCTCTCCACTTGCTTTTTTTTACTTTGAAATGAGAATTTTTGCAAAATGAAGGAAAAGTTTGACTTGAAATTGAGCCCTCTGAAGAACCAAAGATTGACATGCTCTACAGACATGGAGAGTAGAGTACCCATGTTTATGTTTAATTCAAATTTGAGAAGGGATTTGTGAAGGTTAAAAAATAATAAGAAAAAAAAATAATTTCTCCACAAAGTCTACGCAAATCTATAGTGTACGCAAATCTATGAATAGTAGGTTAGTTTTTAGTATCTTTTAAGTCTCGTGAGGGAATATATTTTTTTAATAATTTTTTTACTCTTGGTTAAAATATGATGTAAAAAAATTAATATATTTGAGATGATTTTTTAATTTTTTACAAAAATATATACAAAAAGTAGGGATAAAAGAGAATTTTTGACTTTTTGGTATAAGTTGTTGGTTTTTGATTTTTCAATAATTTTTTGACTTTTAGACTAAAAAGTGATGTTACCAAATGAGGCCTTAACCAATCATTAAACTAATTTTTACATTACTTCAAATTAATAAAAAAAATTACATATTAGGCATCGTTTATCAACTATATATTTTAGCTAAAAAGTCAAAAAGTTACTATAAGTTATCACATTACTCTCTTTATTTTTCTGTACATTTTTTAGTAAAAAGCTAAAAAATTACTAAAATAGTATGTTCCCAAACGAGGCCTTAGTACTCATATCATATTTTCTTAAAATTTTACTGATTGACATATTGGTACCATATTTTTATTCATACTGGTGCCCGGACATGTAGGGATGTAATAATGGTCTGGCTCGGCCTAAGCGGGCCTCGCAGGCTCCCTCCTTTTTAGCAGGGCCGTACTGGGCTGGCATATGGGCCAAAAAGTGGGGCCCAGGCCCACTCATAATAGAGACTGGGCCACGGGCCAGGCCTATTCAGGCCTTTTTTTTTTTTTAATATTAGGAATAAAAAAAATTATATTAGAGTATTTTAGTTAAGATTAATGAGATGTTTTGTTTGGTTATGTTTCATTATGATATTTAACTTTAATTATGTATGACTTATTTTTTTTAATTATGAACTTATAACTAAAAAAGTTATACAATTATGTAATTTTTTTCTTTCAAAATTAATAATTTTATATATATGAAAATAAAACTTTCAATATTACAATATTAAATTATTTATATAACATTTATTGAATGAATAATTTTATTTCAAAATGAAACAAAATATTACAAAAATTGATATTATTAAATAAAATAGGTGTAGATTATTGATGATGGTAGAGCAATCGCATCACTATAGGTCAAGTACATCCCAAATAAGTTAGGACCTACTATCTTACTAATCATTGCATTATACTCCACCTCAATAATCTAATACAAAAAAAAAAAAAAATAATGAAATGAAATGAAATAGTAAAAAATAAATTATTGATCAATCATCGGAGGAGACAGACATTTCTGTCGCGTTGCCCAAGGATATGCTATCTAAATCATTTTGAATTCGCTCAGTTTCACTAGAATTTTGTCTTCTTGTAAGTGCATGCATATGATCTCTAGATATCATCAGTGCCTCAACCATTTTGGGTGAAAGCCTGCTCCGGTAATCACTCAGCACTCGTCCACCTATACTAAAAGCAGTTTCCGAAGCAACTGTAGAAATAGGAACAGTTAGAATATCACGGGCCATCTGTGAAACCACAAGCCACATAGTTTCATTTTGTTTCTACCATTCCAAAATGTCAAAATCATCGGAATTATCCACTGACGGACTTTCCAAATAACATTGTAGTTTAGAATTACTTACACTTATAAGTTGAGATATTCTTCTACTTTTTATTGTTGAAAAAATACTTAATCTCCTGCCTCGAGATGAAACTGCTAGTGTAGTGTGTGTAGGTGTATTTACAAATGCAGTTGTCCTGTATTCTTCAAATAATCTATTGCTTGTTTGCATAATAGGAATAAATTGTATTTGATCAACGAAAAGACGCTCTAAAAATTCTTGTAAACCAATTTCTTTACACCTAGGATCAATTATTATGGCTAAACCTAATAGATGAGGCAAATGATCAAAATATTTATCGAATTTTGCTTTCATTGAAGTAATAATAGTTACATAATATTCATTACCCATATATTTTACAAAAACTTTAATTATTTCTTCTAGCATATGTAAAACAAATGATGAAGTAGGAATATATATGCATAAGCAAATAATTTTGTTGAAGTATCGAAAACTTTTAAAAAATCTTTATACAAGGCTAGTTGGCGCCAATTAAGTTCTGTGAGAGTCAGTACTTCTCCTATTGATATTGTTGCAAAAAATAAATCTTTTGCTCTTTTTTGTTTGTAAGCTATTTTTAATATATTATACGTTGAATTCCACATACTATTTACATCTAAAATTAATTTTTTAAATGACATATTTTCTCGTTGACAAATTTTTCTATATTCCGAAATTCGATTATCAGAAGATATAATAGTAACAATTGCATTTTTTATTACAAGTACAGAAGTCTCGTATACATGCATAGCTTCTTTAACAATGAAATTTAAAATATGGATACAACAACGAACATGAAATAAATCACCATCAACAAATAATTGTAAAGTTGATTTTAAATGAGTTACAGTTTGATTATAATATACTGCATTATCTAAACTAATCGTAAATATTTTATTTTGTAAAGTCTACTCATATAATACATTTCTTATTTCTACACTAAGCGAATGACCAGTGTATGAAAGTTCAATTAATTTAAATAAAATAATTCTTTTATTTAATTTTCAACCATTATCAATAAAATGTGCAGTAATGCATTGATATTCAAAACCATTATTTGACCACAAATCAGATATTAAACAAACTATTCCATTCAAATTTTTAAAGATGTCAAATAATTCACTTTTAACATCCTCAATTTTTTTTTTAAAAAAATCCTGTTTCTATTAGTATTTCTTGAAAAACTTTGATATTGCGGTGCAAAACTTTCGTGAATAATTTCGGTAAAATCAAGACATTCACTAGTAGTAAAAGGTTGTTCCTTTTTAATAATATAATCAACTACAGAATTTTATGCACGTACAAAATCATATGAAAATGTTTGCAATTTACCAGTTGATGAAGCCCTAATTGCATTTGATTTTGAATATCAGGTTGTTGAGTTTGTAAATGTTTGTTAGCATACCTTTTTAGATGACTAGTACCCTCTTGCAGATGCAGCACTAAGTAAATGTGCACAATATTTACATTTTACTTTAAATGTAATTGTATCATCATGATTATTTATAGATATTTTTTCAAAATGTTCCCAAACACTACTATTTTTGCTCCTAGATGATGATCCAACTGTTGGAAGAGGGATATTATAAGAAGAATCAACAGATTCATGTTGTGTAGTATATGTATCAATATCGACATAAATATTAGGAATATTAGGATCCATAATAATGTAAGTAAAACAATATATAAGAATTAACAATTAATTTAAATAATGTGTAAATACAATAAGTAAAAAATAATAATTAATATATGTGCACAAATAATTAATGAAAAAAATCAGTAGCTAATAAATTTAATTAAACTAATTAATGTTACCGACTGGCAAATGCAATACATAAATTAGCTTTTTCTGATAAAATTTTTTTGTTGTACAATTGCAATTGTTACTTAGGGATGACACTTTAAAATTAATTGAGAGTTGAGAGAGATTGAGAGTTTAAGAGGGATTAAGAGAGTTTAAAAGAGAGAGAGAATTATTTGTGAGATTTATTTTGAAAAATGAAGGATATTTATAGTAGTTTTAAAAAGTGAAATAAATTTATAAATATATATATATTACCTTTTGAATTTTTTATGACTGTTATGACCATTTGAATTTTTTATTTTTTCATTCAATGAATAAAGAAGAGTATGAGCTGAGTGATTGATGAGATGCAACATACCAGAATAGGCTACGCTAGTAGATGCGGAGTAGCGCCGCAGTGACAAACTCTTCTTTTCTTCAATGCAATGTCATTTCAGCTACTATAGCAGCTAGTGGGTCCCACTCCCACTCCCACACTCCGTCTCTCTCTCTCTTGTTCCATTGGCTGACCAGAGAAAAAAAAAAAAAAGTTAATTTGATTTTAATTTAATAAACTATTATTATTTTTTGTTTTATTTTTAAATTATTAATGCTATTTATTTAATTATATAAATTTTTATTTTAGTTCTTGTAATTCAATTAGAGATAATTGTACAAATTATTAACTATTAACTATTATGTTATTTTGTTTTTGTTTTTATTTTTTTTATTTTTACAAGATCAATCTTTTTATTTATTTTATTTGTTTATATTTTTTATTTTTTTTAATTATTTGACCGTTGCAAGTTATTTTTATTTTTTGAAATTTGACCATTGATAGACAGAGACCCGGATGGGTGGGCCGGGCCGCCCGCAGGGCCTGAAATTTTTTGGGCCGGGCCGACACACAAATGAAAGGCCTAGGCCCGGGCCTAAGATAATGGGTTGGGCTTAAGCCTAGGCCTAACCGGGCAAAAACAAACCGAGCCCACCTCGGGCTTCGGGCCGCCCACAGGTCTCAGGCTATTTTTACACCCCTACGGACATGTAATTTATAAATATCCATTACAATGGTGATATGTTGTCCAATTAGGTATTGTAGAAGGTCAGAAATTAAGCCCCAAACTAAGTATGGGCCTAAGCACTGAGGTCGCCCCAAAGAGGCGATCAGGAATGAAAAAAGAGCATGGGCCAAAGCCTAAGAGAAGTGGGCCAACAGTGGCCGAAGCTAGAGGTGCAACTCGGGCGGGTTCGGGCGGGTTGAGAGGTTGTCCAAGCCCAACTCAAGTTGTGCTGAGACCTGCCCAGGCCCGCCCAAGCTCGAATTGTAGAGGTTGCCTGTCCAAGTCCGACCCAAGTTAAACTCGAATTGCCCGAGTTGCCCGAATTACCCGAATTATATATATATATTTTCAACTACATTATTAAATTATTAAAATATGACTCTATTTACATTTTTTTTATATATAGAAAATCATTAATACCATCAAAACAAAAAATTTATATAATGCAAGAGAGATGCCGCTATAGTAGTCTTTAGAATTTATGAGTGAAAATTAAAAAAAAAAAAAGAAGTAAGATTTTATGTTATTTGTATATATAATATATATTCAATATGATTTAATGATCTAAATTACTTTAATATCATCTAATGACTAATAATTTATATATATATATATATTTAATATTTTTATATATCTATATATATAATTCGGGCTTCAGGTTGCTCGGGTTGTTTGGTGTCTTTGTCCAAGCCCGTCCAAATTTAATTTGGGTTTCTGAATTTTTCCCCAAACCCGTACTGAATTTGAAAATATCTTGCCCAAGCCCTAAAAAAATTCGAGCTGGATTTGGGTTGCTCGGGTTGAGCCCGCCCAAGTTGCACCCCTAGCCGAAGCAGGTCTAACCCACCAAGGGTCCAAGTAGACTCCACAAAGGAAAATGCCAAAGTCAAGTTGCGGAGGTAACACTTGCAACGGTGAAGTTGTATAGGGAACATGTGCAACGGGAAAGTTGCTAAGGCACCTTGCCTCAACACCGCCATTCCTAATATCTTCGGTTCCGCCGCCATTCGAAATTGCTGAGGGAAAGAGAAAGTCGACGCAACTAAGTTGCAGAGGCAACACTTGCGACACCTAAGTTGTGGAGGCACTTCGTCCCAGCCCCGTCATCCCAAGTAATGTCGGTACTACCGCCATTCTAAGTAGTGTCAGTACTACAGCCATCTGGAGTTGCTAAGGAAAGGAGAAAACCGAAGCAACTAAGTTGCAGAGGCAATACTTGCAGCGCCCAAGTTGCGGAGGCATTCTGTCGGCGCTGTCATCTCTAATATCTTCGGTCCTGTCATCTGAACTTGTCGTGGGAAATGACTATCGCAACAACTAACACTACAAGAAAACACACTTTTGGCAACCATTTTTGGCTACCAAAACAAATTTAGTCGCCAAAAGTGTGGGAATTGGCTACCAAAATTAATTTTAGTCGGTAAAAGTCAACTTTTTAGCTACTAATTTTTTTTCGTAGGGAAATGTTGATTATTGGCGACTAAAAAAAATTTAGTAGCTAAAAATATAACAATTGGCGACTAAAAAAAATTTTAGTAGCTAAAAATATCACAATTGGTGACTAAAAGAAATTTAGTCGCCAAAAATGCCAGAAATTGGCGACCAAAAATAAATTTAGTCGCTGTAGGTGTACATTTGGCTACTAAAACCTTTGGTCGGCAAATGTAAAATAAAAAATGAATTTTTACCTTTTGCCGACTAACCTTTTAGTCGCCAAAGGTTATTTTCAGTGACGAAAAATAATGTTAGTCGCCGTTGGTGTACATTTGGCTACTAAATCCTTTGGTCGGCAAATGTAGAATAAAAAATTAATTTTTACCTTTTGCCGACTAACCTTTTAGTCGCCAAAGGTTATTTTCAGCGACGAAATATAATGTTAGTCGCCGTTGGTGTACATTTGGCTACTAAAACCATTGGTCGGCAAATGTAGAATAAAAAATTAATTTTTACCTTTTGCCGACTAACCTTTTAGTCGCCAAAGGTTATTTTCAGCGACGAAATAGTTTGTTAGTCGCCAAACAAATAAAATAATTGGGGGGAAACATTTTAATTTTGGAGGGATTTATCAAGCCCCCAAATCTTCAACACATTTGATTCTCTCTCTCACTCTGATACTTGGAGACTCCCCGATGAGGCTAACCCTCCAAAACCCATCTTCGATTTTCACTCTCCTCTGTCCCAACTGTAAAATTTTTGTCTAGAATGGACTTGGAAGAAGAGTACGATCCAAGCTACAACGATGAAGACGAAGATGAGATCACTCAAGAAGACGCTTGGGCTGTAATCAGTGCTTACTTCGAAGAGAAGGGTCTGGTTCGTCAACAGCTCGATTCCTTCGATGAGTTCATTCAGAACACTATGCAAGAAATTGTTGACGAGTCCGCAGATATTGAGATTCGACCCGACTCACAGCACAACCCTGGTCACCATGCCGATCTCGCTGAGGTTCTACTCTTAAATCCCTAGATTTATGTCTTTTTGCTACTTTGCAGATATATTGTGAATCCTTGTTTTAAAATTATAAAGGTGGATCAAATTATAAAGTTTTTTTTTCTTCCTGGTGCTGAACAATGACTCTTTGGTCCTTGTGGAAACTCACAATGGTCTGACCGTAGTTCTAAGAACTTTTATTTGATATAGATTTAGGTTGTTCTTTTCATTAGTCATGAGACCTTTGATTTGGAACTCTGATCTATGCTTAGGAAATTTGGGAATTCATTCATTTGTTCTGAGCAACTTCTATTGGATATAATAATTATTAGGACAAATCTACAATGTGTGTACACCCCTAAAAAGGGTATGGAAGTGATTCCTTTTCAAGATAATGGCTTAATCCTAGATGGGAAAGGAAGTGATCCTAATCATTGTGCAGTCCAATTGTAATTGAAATATTCTCACTAACAGGGACATCAATAGATTTTGTGGAAGGCAAAACACTCAGCAATTTGAAGAGAAGATTATTCCTAAAAAATCATTTTATTAAGCACTGAAAATGCTTTTCATTTCTTTATAGATATGTTTTTAACTGCTGGACATGTACTCGGTGTTGCCCGCACATTCAGAAATTTGGTGTCTATATTCCATGAGACCCAACAACACCATGGCAAATCCAAATGCCTCTGGTAGTGGAGGTTGGATTCCTACACCGCTTCAAGCAAACACCCTTTTTGCTTTGCTGTTAATTTATCTTTCTTTGCCTTAACTTTTTTTTCTTTTCCTTTTTCTGTTACATGTTACATAAAAGCAGGTTGGCAGCTGAATTTTGGTATTTTGGAGCTTTTTCTTGATCTGGCATGGTTAGTTGGTATTGCTTGATTTTTCCTGTTTAACCATAGTTGGTATTGCTTAATTTACCCTCTTTGATTTTTCCTTTGCTGTTAATTTTGGTATTGCTTAAGTAGAGATATGGCTTTGCCTTTGTGTTAAGGTTTTGATTTGGTGTGAGTGTACCATATATAATTGCAAAACACCTAAATTTGATGGCAGTTTTATGTTTTTAGAAGGCAAATGAAATAAAGAAAGCCCCTTATGATAATGGGATTGGTGGATGAGAGGGTAGGGGTAATGTTAGGGATGCACACTTTTCGACATAAAAATTCACTTACAATGATATGGCTTGAGAGTTGGGTTCTATATCATTGGTTATGTACCAAATAAAAAACTTCACTAAAATTGTTTAGTCAACATTAGTCAATAAAAATATGATTAGTCAACATTAAATTCGTGATTAATAGGTATAAACTTCACTAAAATTGTAAATAGTTTTGGGAGTTTGAGTGCTTTGGCTCTGAAATGGAGGTCCTTCGAGTGCTTTAACTTGAACTACCTGACATATTATTTCTTTCCTTTCCATTGCACCTGTGTTACATGGACCATTATCCCTTGGTGGACAGGTATATATATATATATCTATTGTGTTGCTCTTATATAATAACCTTGGTGGACAGGGTGTTTGATGAAATGCCTCAAAGAAGAATTCATCTTAATTGCAAATCAACTTTACATAGTGTTAATGAAATGCTGACTTTATGAAATGCCTTATTTCAGTTTATGAAATGAAAGGTTGAAAGTATCTTTATTTTTGCTTTTCCTCCACACTTCCCTCTCTCTCAATGGAAAGGAAAAACAAATGGCTTTACTTGCTCATCTTTGAAATTTTAAATTATGTTCAGTTGTTCAATAAGTGATAGTAAAGGTGAAATATAATGTTGTTCTCTTTTGGGAATTGCTTTATTTGTTTTCCTTTTTGATTATTAATGTTTAATAAACCTGCCATTTATATCATGTTTAAAAGCAAATATTTTCTCTGCATTGTGATTGTGCTGGCATGAGAAAGTTCGTATGTGATGACTTCTATAACTCTAGGCTATGGGAAATACTTTTGAACTTGGATATTCCCTACTTTGTTGAAATTGATATGTTCATGTTTGCTGATATTGCAGAGGAATCTGACATAGACAGTGAAGAGTCTGATGTTAGTGGTTCTGATGGGGACGACACATCTTGGATTTCATGGTTTTGCAATTTGCGGGGAAATGAATTTTTCTGCGAAGTCGATGATCATTACATCCAAGATGATTTCAATCTTTGTGGGTTAAGCAGTCAAGTTCCATATTATGATTATGCACTGGATCTAATTCTGGATGTTGAGTCCTCTCATGGTAAGTATTTCAGTGCATTTAAGTCAATTTACTTTGAATTCCCCAAATAGGTGTATTGCTTACAATGTTCTATCAGTACTGCTTAAGGTTTAGTAACCCTTTGAAGATATGAAAACTGTGTTTCCAGTTTCTCTTTTGTTATATATATATATATATATATGTAGATTTAAATAAGTTTTATGCAAATAATTAGAGCTAGCAAATTTAGGGATAATACATGGAGTTATTGTGATCTCTGTTCTATTACTACAGCCTAAGAATTGCAATTTTGAAGTGCTGTTATGATTTATATAGTTCCCCAAATAGGTGTATTGCTGGTTACAATGTTTTTCACCCAGTCCATTATATAGGTTTTGTGTGATGAAACAACTCTCTCAATTATATGACTGTTAATTCAATTGTTTGTATGCTTCCAGTGTTCAGGGGGGTTCATTTTGAGGCTTTTAGTAAGTAAATATATTTTACATGTGAAAACAAATCAACATTAGTCAACCTATAGATTGTAAAAATTAACTATGTTTAGCAGAGTTTTCAAAAGTCTGCCAAACACAAAAGTCTTGCACCGTTGATTGTAAAAATTAACTATGTTTGGCAGAGTTTTCCATCTCCTATCCTCTTGAACAATTAGTAAGGCAAATGCTATACAAGGGAGTACCTGTACATAATTATTTTTCTGGATAATGGGGCAAGACATTTTTAAAATTATGAATCACTTTGATAGGCCTTTTGTTTTCAAGTAAATGGATCAAAATGAGCTACATCATGTTTCTACTGGTTGATTTTCAGCATTAAATCCAAGTAGATATCTTATCCAAGCTGATCTAAGTTGCCAGTATTTACTTAAAATTCAGACTCTTCATACAATTTGCCTGTACTTCCATTTACACAATGGATATTACTGTCTGAAGGATTGATATGACATGACTCTCATCATTCAAATGATTTATTTGCATTTCAAGTAAGTTATTTTTTGTCTAAAAATCCTTCCTTCATCTAGCTGTCCTTTGCACATTGATGGGTTGGTTTCTTGCTTAAAATGATGCCCTAATAATATACAGTTAGAGAAGCACAGTGAGGTATGTGTAGAATTAAAAATATGGATCAAAAGTCAACCAATATGGTGTTTCCCATTACTTGAGGTATGTGTAGAATTAAAATTATGTCATAAAATTCTGAACTCAACTTTTTGAATGATCCCATTGAATGAAATTTCTAACTACGCTAGTTCTACTATATTTGAAGTCCTGTATAGGAGTAATTTGCGAAAACTGACGCTTCATGCTCCATTGTCTTTGAAGCCAGATGAACATGGCATTAGTGAATCGTCTTCATAGTTGCTGACAATATATTAGTGAATCGTCTTCACGCTTCATGCTCCAAAAAAACTGAAGTGGGAAGAATAGATTGAGAAATAGTTGATGATTTATTCATTTTCTGAAGAAAATCTGCATGCATTGTAATTTTTTTGGGTGAATTCCTTTACTGTATTAGGCACTTCATTTACATAGAAAAAAAATTAAAGAAAACAAAGGATTTGCACAGAAATTTACATGTAAAATGAATTCTGATATATATCCAAGGCTATGTACAAGTTTACATAAAATAATTGAATGTAGCTTTCTGTGGTGATTATAGTGGCCTTTGTTCTCATAATTAACCAGAAAGTGTGTTGTGTTGTTTATATTGTCAATAAAAGGGATGGAATTTTTGAAATTGTTTTCTTTTCTATGTAGCAGATAGTTGTCCCTCTCCTCTCACTTTCCTTTCTTCTGTACTTTCTCTTGAGCTTTGTTGTCCCTTGTCCCAATATTGCAGGATGTTTACATGTACTTCCGTGGCAGTGGCAAAGCAGCAGAGATGTATTCTGCATTACCATATGCCTTGGCACAGGTAAGAATTTTCAAATTTAACATCAAATGAGAGATTGAAAATACAGATTGTGATTGCTATTTGATTAGGGTAGGGAATTCTTGTTTCTTAGATATTTGATTGCTATTTCTTCACATTAGATTGAAAATTTTGTGCATGAGCACCATACATCAAATGGCTACCTGAGCTTGGGTATGGATCTATATTTGCAATTTTATTCAATCGTAATCACAGAGTTAATTGTTATCCGATATGCAGGTAATCACTGAATTACCATACGTGCTTGTTGAAACCGTGTTTTTTAGTCTTATAGTGTATTCTATGGTGGGCTTCGAATGGGCAGTGCATAAATTCTTTTGGTTCTTCTTCGTCACCTATATCTCTTTTGTTTGAAAAATGAATTCCCTTGGATTTTCAGTCTTTCAATGGAAAACAAAGTCTCTCCCAGTATGTTTTTTGACCTGAAAGGAATAGCAGGGGAATGGAATTTGTTGGATAAGAACTTTGACATGCCCTGAATATTTTTACTCGCCATCATTATTTATAGCATAAAAGTCCGATAATTAACAATCATGAAGTCCTGTAAATTTGATCGCCACAAAAACCGAATATGTTTTACCTAGAATTGAATGCCTATTTTTTTTAATTTTATTTTCATGGACACTTGGTATTAATCTTATTATTTTTTCATTTTATTTATATTATGCAGGATGTTTACATGTACTTCCGTGGCAGTGGCAAAGCAGCAGAGATGAAGCGTGAGGCTGCAAAACGGACAATGATGGCTGCGCTGCCATGATTCAGAAAGATTCTTTGGTTTGATAATGCTGAGAGAAATCGAAACCATTCACTATTTTTTTGCACTTGTGCCTAGTCTAGTATTTATAAGCCTTCATATAATCTTCTTAAAATATGTATGTAAAAGACAGATTCTGACAAACAAGTTTAAGTTAGGACATGTTGTGGTACATATGTCCTTTTTGGAAATTATTTTGGTTAGTCCTGTATTATGTATGAAATGAAATTATTGACGTTGGATTAGACTTGGTTCGTATGGAATTTGTATTATATATAGAATTGGACGTTTATTTTTAATGTTTTGGATGGTTGGAACTAGAATGTGTGCACGTTGTTGAATGCTTGATAATATATTTAGCGTTGATGGGTTATATTGAATCCTGTGTTATGTACGTACAGGTTGTATTAAACATGGATGTAGGTTGTTTAGAATTTTTTTGGAAAAAAAAAAAAACATAAAATATTTGGCCACCAAATATTTTGGTAGCCAAATACATATTGTTGGAATTTTTTAGCTACTAATAATTTAGTAGCAAAAACATTTGGCGACCAAAACATTTGGTAGCAAAAAGTAATGAACAGTAGGCTAAAATTTTCATGTAGAACTTTTAGTGACTAAAAAATTAGTAGCCGAAATGTCACTATTGCCGACTAAGTATGGATTGGTAGCCAAATGGTTACTTTCAGTGACTAATTCTTTTGTAGCAAAAAGTAACACATTCGCCGACCAAACGAATGTTAGTAGCCAAAAGTCACATTCGGCGACTAATACTTTAGTCGCTGAAACATACCTTTTGCCGACTAAACTAAGATTAGTAGCCAAATGTGTACACTTTCGGCGACCAAACAAATTTTAGTCGCCAATACTATCGCCGACAGGGTTTCCGCGACGAGCTTAGCGACAAAAAATTTTGGTCGCTAAATGGTTTCGGCGACCAAATTTTAGACTTTTGGCGACCAATATTTTGGTAGCCAAAAGTGACATTTCTTGTAGTGTGAGTTGCAGAGAGAATATCCTGCCAAGGTGATAGTAGCCTTTGAGAGAGGCTTCTCTCTGCAAGTAAAGGCTAATGTTTGGCACTGATAGCAGGCCCCAAAGTTCATTTAACTTGGCGCTGGCTCCAAAACTTACTGGTTGGAGCTGATAGCAAGCCCAGAGATACCAGTTTACCGCGACGATCCTGTGAAGATGGGAGTAGGGTAGCTCGAGCATGAGGGACTCCCTTTCCATTACCCAGGTCATGGACGTGCCTTAGTTGCACAGGCAGGACTAAGGAAGCCCCCTTGAGCTTGGTACTAAGGCACAACATGGCTGATAGCAGGCTTGGCTGTGGCCTTCGCCCTAGGAAGTTGGGGAATTTGTGGTTAGGTGGCTAAGGGTGGATGTTTCGCTGAGGTGAACACGAACATGGTTGATAGCAGGCTAATGGAGTCCTGAGAATACATGTACTGGCCAAATAGAACTGAGAAGGTAAGTGCAACAGTAAGGTTCACCGCTGTAAGTGCACTTGCTGAGGTTCAGGCTGAGAAAGCAAGTGTAGAGGCAAACACTCTTGTTGCAACTACACTTGTTGAGGCTCAAAAGGAAGTTGTAGCGCCAAACACTCCTGTCACAACTACGCTTGCTGAGGCTCAAAAATGTAGTTGCGGAGGCAAATAGATACTACACAGTACATGCAAAGGGACACGTGGCACCTTCAGCCTGGTGGCTCAAGGCAGAATATTACATGTGATCCTCTAGGACACATGTCTTTCCTCTATTTGGCCACTTGGTGTCCTCTTGGCACCAAGGTAAAGCCTATAAATAGGACCCATTTCCCAATGTTCAACAAATGGAATTTTGAGGATTTGGGAGAGATACTGCCCATTTTGGCACTGCCATTGTCTTTTTCTTGAGCCAGTTGCTTCACCCTCACCCAACTACACACTCTCCAACTCCCAGATAGTTGTTGCTACTCATTTTCTAGCCACTTCCATTATTATTGGACCATAAACATAGTTTTGCCTCTCTAATCACCTCTCTAACCTTGAGCCCTACAAGTATATCGTAAAATGATACTTGTTTTTTTTAATGGAGTAATTACTTATAGGTCATGTTATTAGGATTTATGTACCATTAACTCTCACAAGTGTTTGTATAGATAAAAAAGTGTCACACATATTAGTGACATTTTTCTATGATGAATTTTTCAACAGACGCTAAAAACTAACATTAGTGATTTTTTTTTTTTTTTTAATGTAAACGTTGCTAAAAAAATTATATATATATAAAAAAAAAATGATTTTGTAATAACAATTAAAAGTAAGAGCATCTCCAGCGGTGAACCAAAATTTTCACCAAATTTGAGTAAAAAAAAAGCCAATTTTATTAATTTGATATGGCTTGCTCCAACCGTGCATCAAAAGGGAAGGGTCGACCGGTAAGTGCAATTTTTTTTTTTTTTTTTTTTACCTGTTTGAACTTTTTTGACTAGTTTGAACCTACCTATTTGAAAGGGAACCGATCGACCGGTGGGTCAACCGGCCGGACAACCGGTTGGTTGACCGGTTGGCCCACCCCAACGGTAACGCACAGTGAAATGGTGAAATCTGGAGCCTGTTCTCACTTTGATGAATTTTTTGTTCCATTCTCATTTTGATACCAATTTGGTGAAACCATTGGAGCTCCAAAAAGTGACTTTTTCACCAAATTTTAAATTTGATGCAAAGTTTGATGAACCGTTGGAGATGGTCTAAATGGGACTTTTTGATGCACTAAAAAGATTAGAGGACTTATTGGTGCACCTATCTTCTTAACAGTACTTTTCAATCAATTTTCCATTTTTTATTTATACATAAATTAAAATTTTAGATAACTAAGATGGTAATCAGCGATTAATCTACTATATACATTTTTGCCAACAACAATATTGATCTCTTATTGTCATCAATTGATTACGTATGTCATGAAAACACTCTTCTGTGATTTTCTTTTCTCTATCCATCGCCATGATTAGAGATTATTTATATCTTTGGCAAATCTGAATTTGATTGATTCTTATCCAACTAAGGAATCTAATAGTCAACTTTTTAGCTGCTACAATGATTTTGTATTAGTTTTATTTTCTAATGCCATGCCGCATATCATTTATCAGTTGGAAATTAGGTGGTCAAAGTTTCTGTGATTTGTTTTGGATTTTTTTGCTATCCGCCGTAACCATTAACCATTTCTTAATTATTCTACTCCAAAAGACTGGTTGCTTTTGATTTTTTTGGATTATTTCTATTAATTAATGTAAACTCTTGATGATAAGGCAAAACACTTTCTTATGATTTTGACGGCCTTTGAGGTTTCAGATAAATGGATCTTGAAAAAGTCAACTTAAGTCAACTTGAAGGACATGAAGTTGGTTTTCCTTTTTCTTTTTTTTTTTCTTCTTCTTTAGTGTTCGCTTCTTAGTAATAACTTCATTTTGCTAATGCAATGGGTGCCTTCTTTAACATAACCATGGCATTTTTAATTTTTAAAATGGTGATGCTGTATGTAACTATATACAATCACACAAGTCATTCCACTTTCAAATTCCAAAAAAAAAAATAATATAGTGTTGGAGGGGCAACAAAACTGTGACATTACATATTTTCTTAGGGAAATCATATAAAAACCCATTTTCTAAACTTATTTTTTAGACCCAATAATATATAACTGATATGATTGGTTGATAATTAAAAAAAATATGAGAGAGTTTTGTCTTTAATATCTTAATTGATTGTCACATTATTTGGCTTGAAAAGTGAGTCTAATTTTTTGTCTTAAATAACAGTACTCATTTTCTTAAGATGTGTAGACTTCACCCCTTCACCTTTGCATTTAAAAATTATCAATCAATCTTTGCGTTTAGTAAAGATCAACCCCAGACCGGCCTACTAGATAGAATTATATATGAGTGGTCAATTAAGCTAACTCAGTTGGTTACATAACGCTAAAAATTGAAGAACAAAATTAATCTATTTAATAAAGCAGAACGGATTTTAAAAATATGTTAGACACAATTGTCCTACTAGGACATTTCAAGGGTCATGATTCATTTGTATATTCACATGGATGGCTCAGATAACCCCCTTAATTTTATATCAATCCTAAATATATATCTTCCCGCCCAAACATTAAGCCTCCTCCTTTCCTACGTCTCCCCCACCCTTCTCTGCTCTCCAGCCAAATCACGTCTCTCCTCCATCCCTCTATCTTCCCGCCTCCTGCTTACCCACGTCTCCCCCACCCTTCTATCTTTATCTCTCTGATCTCCAGCCAAATCACGTCTCCCTTCCATCCCTCTTTATCTCTCTCTCTCGCTCCCTGTTCTTCTTCTTGCCGAAACTGCTTTACTTCACTTTACTTTGAATTGATCTCCTTCAACCACAGCTTCGCCTTGGAGTTTCCGACTTCCTCTGTTTCCGACTTCCGACTTCCACAGGTATGTATAGATTTTCAATTCCAATTTTGATTTTCTGATTTCAATTGATTTCAATTGTAAACTGAACTATTTTCCAGGCCTCTTCTTCTTCCAAAGTTTTAGGGTTTTTTTTTTTAATTCTTCTCTGGCCTCTCTTCCTGTGGAATATTCTGATATAATTTCAATCAATCAATGTTGATTATGGATAATTGAGACTCAATTATCAGAATAATGCAAAGTACTAATTGGGTATATCAGAATATGAGACTAAGTAAATCATAACCCATGGTATTGAGAATAACTGATTGAGATACAAAGTATACTACATAACGTTGATGCATTTGGATATAATGCAAAGTAATATTGTACAAATAATATTCTGATATATCAAAAAGTATAATATTCTGCATTTGGGTATATCTCAACTAAGTAGCTATGATATTATTGGTCCGGTAATGGGTATATCAGAATAATGGAGTCTCAATTATGATAACGGGCAGAATAATGGTATATCATAACTAAGTATCTAATTGAAGTTATCTCTCTCCCTAGCTACTTCCTAACACATGAGAGATTATATGTTGAGATATTATCCTTTAGGCCAATAATGGAGTCCCATGGCCTGAGATATTATCTGTGTAATGAAGTTATTCTGCTTTAACTCATTAATATTATCCGTTATAGTTTGACCCATGTGTTATAAATTAAATGTTAGGTATTGAGATATTATTAAACATTTAATCAATGTAGTATATCATAACATTTAATCAATTAAAACTAAATGTTGTTTGCTATGATACCATGTGAAGTTATTTGGGACCAATTCATTTAAAGGCTTAAAGGCTTAATTGTTCAAGTAATGGATTCTAACCAATTGAAGGTATCAGTTATGAAGAATTGAGAAAATAGATATTATAGTTGATGATAATTTTTTTCCCAATGGTTGGGGGATGCTATTTGATGTTTGAAAATAATGAACTATGCACGTGTGGGTTTATTGAAAGGAATTTGGAATGGTAGGTAGGATTTTCTTAGTGTGGGATTTGTGATCGAAAGGTAGTTGGAGATCTTGGAGAGATAGATTTTGGAATATGATGTGTGATGCGGGGACGTTCAATTGTTTCTGTTTCTGATTTCTCTAATTTGGAAGTGGTGTGGGAGTTATGATCATCAGGGCAGTGCAAAACTGGGAATTAGAGGTATTAGATGAGTGTGTTTTTTACTTTTTATTTTAAATTTTATTTAAAGCATCTTTATGGGGCACAATTTTGCAGGGTTAGAGATGATGGTTGAAGATGGAAGGTCATAGGGGATTAATGTTTTAGCAAAGCTTATTATTCTTTCGTAGGAGATGGATGAGAAAGTAATTTCCTTGGAGGAGCATCTGAAGACCAGGAGTCATGACAAAAATGTCCCCTTCATTTAGACCACAACATTGGTCAATTCTTACAGTGGCCACAAGGCATCATTTGGCCATGAAATCCATTAGGACATCCATCTTCAGCTAACTTAATTTTGGTTTTGTGTTGTACAGACTTATATGTTTTAGTATGATAGTGTTCATGGTCAATGGAAAAAAAATGAGCTTAAGGTTCAGGATTCTAAGACCCTTCTCTTTGGTGACAAACCCGTCGCAGTCTTTGGTATGAGGTATTATAAGCTGATTTTGCTATCTTTATATTTCATTTTATTTTCAAAATGGCACCCTTTAATTATTAATAATTTATTTTTTGATTTTATTTAGGAACCCAGAGGAGATCCCATGGGATGAAGCTAGAGCTGAATATGCTGTTGAGTCCACTGGAGTTTTTACTGATAAGGACAAAGCTGCTGCCCATTTGAAGGTTTGCCTTTATTTTTCTGCTTTCTGGATTGGTATTTTGATTTGTGTGCATACTTTCTCTGATATAATTGAAGAGATATATTTGTCTTGCTTTCATCAATATTGATTTCTGGTTCTTTTATTTTTTTAAATGGAAGTGTTGCATGTTGAATCTGTTTTCTTCTTTGGCTAAAATACCAGTGCTGGTACAATGCCCCACTCATGAATTTTGACTTGACATGTTATGCTCAATTGGGCAATGTTTGTTATTTTGTTGACTTGCAAATGTTCATGATGGCATGGTTTGTTGATAGTATTGCTCTTGATTTTTTTTTAATCACCAGGATGGTGCAAAGAAGGTTGTCATTTCTGCTCCAAGTAAGGATGTTCCCATGTTTGTTATGGGTGTCAATGAGAAGGACTACAAGCCAAATATTGATATTGTTTCCAATGCTATCAACAAACCATTAACATTATCAATATCTAGCATTGGAAACATTATTATACCCAGTGTATTAGTGTTCTCCTTCAATTACTATGCATTTCTCTACACCATTAACACTTATTGTATACTGTTTTTATTTATTTATTTTTATTATTATTATTATTTTTTTATGGTTAATTGATGGAATGCTTTCAATATATTTCGGGGAGGAATTTAAGGATGAGGAGATGGTTGATGTGAAGTCATTACACATTCGAAACTTTCTCTGAAGTTGAGTTTGTTGGTTAGTGCTTTGCTTTGCATTTAACAATTGTTAGGATACTTTGATTGAAATTCATTGATTACCTAGGGACCTGTCTTAAAAAGAGATGTAATCCTAGATTTAATAGTAAACCACTTGATTATCTTTTCGTCTATTGTTATTGGTCGGTTTCCAGACAAAAGAAATTTAAAAACTATGCCAATATACTGTAAGAATGTGATGGATCCCAGCCCTCTAAATCTCCATTCTCAAATTTTCACAAAATCTTAAAAAAGGGTAAATTATAAATATGCCCCTGATGTTTGTAAAATATTCTCACTCTCTCTATGGGAGCTTGCATTTTAAGATTAGTATCTAGAGTTTGGTAATGAGGTGCGGTGTTGCCTTTGAGTCAAACTTGGTTCTAGATCATGACACAATGCAATTATACAATTGGATTTGTTGTTTGGGATTTTATTTTATTTATTTATTTTTATTTTTTGTCAGTCAAACTTGGTTCTTATGTAGTTATAATTTGATTAGCAACAGTAGCACTAACTAGTGTGCATTTAAGTTTTAATTTCTTTTAAATTGCAGAGCACTGGTTAGTGTGCATTATTTGATATTTTAATTTTTTTTATATTTGATTTATTTGGAATTGTAGAGTACAGTCTGTTAAATATATTTTTATAGCTGTATTTTAATCTTACTATTATTTACACCGTACCTTTAGGCATGGACATACGCCAGTACATTGATATTACAATAACTAAATTAATACAAAAGAAAAATTACAGAGACCACATATCCGGTAGGTAATTTTTCCCAATAACATGGAATATGCCATGCATATCCAGCATAAGGACAATTTGCTTAGCAGTTACAGCCTTCACCCGCAACCTCATGGATGCCCTAAACTACAACAAAAAAATAAAAGTTAAATAAATGACCAAAACATCACAGTTTAAATATCAAGAAAGAAATGAGACTTACCATTATTAAAAGTTATCCTTTTCAACTTTGTTTGAGCAATATATATAATTTAATACAAAGGCCTAGTTTGGCATATTTAAAAAAAGTCAAAAAGGCACTATTCTATTTAAGTTACATCATCTTATTTAAGTCACATCACCTCTCTAACACATCACTTCAAACCCAACCCAAACCCAACCCATATTTCATAAAAAGTCAAAAAGTGCACTTATTTAGGACATCCCAAACAACCCTAAAGTTTATGCCATATATTATTTTTTATCATAAAAGGGGAGTATATTAATCACCAAACTGGGTTACATCTGAATAGAGCAGAATAACAAAAGAGCTAGGCAGATTGACATTCCATAAAGCAGGTAAAGAGTTGGATACTTTCTAGCTGCCTTTTATCAGTCGACCATTACTTATGAAAAATGTCTTAGACCTCCAGTGGGGGTGACCCCACCACCCCCACTGTTTTTTGATTGGTCCATACATAATATATATATATATATATATAAAGAACATGAAGAAGGAAACAGCACAAATAATACTAAAAATAAGTTAAACTAGCAAGATAAGAAAATAAAAGAAAACATAAATAAACATTAAAATAAAACTTACAATTGTTTAAACTAGCACTATAAGAAATAATAAAAGAAAACAGTTTAAATAAACATTAATAATAAAACTTACAATTGTTTAATGGATTGAAACTAACAATTCTTCAAAATACATAACTTGAAAACGGACTTGAAAAGAAAATTACAGAGATAGGTTTTTCTCTTGAGGAAGGGATGCTCTCAATTTTTCTAACTCTGCCTTATTCTTGACTGAAGAGGCCCTTTTATAATCAAAAGAGACCACCACTGTTAGCCTTGTGAGTGATTGCTGTGAGCCTTGTGAGTGAATAGTCTGGACTTGAAAGGAGCATCAGAAGCACATGGGAGTTGTCTGCTGCTTTTGGTGAATAATTAAAGCTTTTACTGTGCTGAATTTGTCGGTGGAATGAATCATGATGAATGGTGAATAGTAATGTTGACTTTTTGATGAATAGTGAATAGTAAAGTTGACTTTTTTACTATTCATTGCTTGGAGGCATGTGACTGAGGGAATCAAATATAGATTATATATCAGCAGCTTTTCTCAAAAGACGAGTATTGATTGAAGCTGATAATTATAGCTATATAGAATCCAATGACTGAATTAAGCATATGGGTCCTGAGCATCTTGGAACTCGGGTCCATATGGATTTTGAGTAGTTGAACCTTCAGAAGAGTTTGAACCGTCTGAACCACCTTCTGAACTGCTGTTATCCGAGTCTGATTTGGCTTGGGCCATGAGTAAACGAGCCATTTGGAGGAGTTCATCTTTGGATGACTTGGACTTGGGCTTAACCTTTGATTTGGATTTATCCTTTGACTTGGGCTGGTCAGAACTGGGCTTTGCTGACTTGGATTTAATCTTTGATTTGGATGACTTGGGCTTGGAAGAACTGGATGATGGGCTTCCAAGATTGACTGGAGGAAGTTGGCTTCCTTGAGTGACTGGAGCAGTTGGGATCTGATGAGCTTTAACCATGGCAGGTGTAGGAGCATGAATGTTAATCGGGAACTCAGTTTGAACAATATCAACAATTCGTTGAATCTTGAAGTTATCCCACCATTTAACCTTATGTAGCCGCTGAATCACTTTACCAGAAATACCATATTGCCATTTGAATATCCAAGGGATCTTATATTTGGATATAAAAATAAGCAATTGAGGGAATTCTCTTTGCTGTGGAGTGAATGAGAAAACAGTGGAAAAGTAATTGACTTGATCCAAAATTACTGATGGGAAGATGTCTGGAATGGCACCATAATGTGTCCACCATCTCAGAAACCAAGTAGGTAATTCTGACTTAAACTTTTGATCAAATTGAAGAAACCAAGAGTGACTAAATGTTTCATTTTGATATAGGAGGACTTTGAACCAGGCATCAATATAATCATAATAATTATACTGAAGGGAGTGATTAGGTAAATCTCGAAGTTGATAAGGAGAACCCCATTCAACTAAGGAAACAATATTGTGAATATAAAGTGAATGGTAAACCACTTTACTAGTGTAAGTACGATCATAAATGGGTTTAATCACAATTGATTGATGGTTGAACAGGATGTCTTTATAGAAGGTAATTATTTTCTCTGGATGGAGAGGAACAAAATGCCATCCAGGAGAGAAATAAGTTTTAACCAGATCATTAACAGATTGACTCTTTGGGTGACTAGGTTCTTTGAAAAAGAGATTAGTAGTTGTTGAGTCAACATAATCAGATCGAGCAGTTTTAATAGGATTAGGAGGGTATGGAGTAACTGCTTGGCTAGATGAAGCAAAAGGATCATAGGCCAAAGCAGATGTGAAACTGGGTCGAGGAGTATTACCAAGAACTTGGTAACGGTTAATCATTTCAATAGGATGGTATTGGGTGACTAACTCCAAAGGAGGGATAAAAGGCTGACTAGTTGGAACCAAGGCTTTAGAAGGGGGCCTTGGGCGAGACATCTGTTTAAAAAGAAACAAAGGTTAGCAATAAATGGAGTGGCCATCCCTATCCCCCTTGTAAAAATTCTCGGGTAAGGAAATCGGGAATGGAATTTTGACAACCAGGTATATATTCAATAGTAAAATCGAAAATACTTAAAATAGATTGCCAACGGGCAAAAATTTGCTTACTAGCAAGATTTTGAACATCTTTTTCTAAAACATATTTAGCAGATTTGCAATCAACACGAAGTAAAAATTTTTGATTTAAAATATCATCTTGAAATTTACTAATACATAAAACAGTAGATAAAATTTCCTTTTTAATAGTACTATAATTTAATTGTGCTTTATTCCAGACACCAGAGTGATAACGAACAATTTGTTCAGATGATTGAGGAGTGACTTTCTGAAGGAGAATGCCACCATAACCAACATCAGGCATCAGTTTGAATAATTTTGAATGAATTTTCAGTAGGAATACCAAGACAAGGAAGAGACTTGACATATTGTTTAACCTGTTTAACAATAGCAGTATGAGTAGAAGACCAAAGAGGAGGATTGTCTTTTAACCGATCAAACAGAGGTTGACAAGTTTTCCTAAGGTCTTTGTAAAATTCAGCAATATAATTCAGTGATCCTAAAAAACGTTGTAGTTGAGTTTTATCTAAGATTTCATCAGGAAATTTAGACGCAAATTCAATGGAACGACTAATAGGTAAAATAGTATTCTGGTGAATATCATAACCTAAAAATCGGACTTTGGTTTGAAACAATTTAATCTTAGGAGCAGAAATGACTAGACCATGACTTTTAATGGTATAAAAGAAGGCAGTAAGATGTTTCCAGTGTTCACTAATTGATTTTGAAAAAATAAGAATATCATCTATATAAACTATGGAAAAATGACTAAATGGATTGAAAATATCATTCATTATATGTTGAAATTCACTAGGAGCATTTTTTAACCCAAATGGCATAACATTCCATTCATAGTGTCCAAATGGTGTAGTGAAAGCAGTTTTATATATCCTTAGGATGAATTTGAATTTGCCAAAAACCACTTTTTAAATCAAATTTACTAAAAATAACAGCTTGACTAAGTCTTTTAATCAAATCTTTTTTATTAGGAATAGGATACCTAATCCATTCTAAAACAGCATTTAAAGGTTTGTAATTAATGACTAATCGAGGGACACCTCGTTCTAATTCAGCATTTTTATTAACATAAAAAGCAGGACAAGACCATGGGGATTTACTCGGACTAATTATTCTATTTTTTAACAATTCATTAATTTCTTTTTTACACATTTCAAGTAATTCATGATTCATTTGAATAGGTCTAGATTTAGTAGGAATTTGTTTTTCATTAAAATTTTTGATATATGGCAAAGTAACTACATGTTTTTTCCTATGCCAAAACGCAGTAGGTAAAGTTGAACAAACAGTTGATTCAAGTTTTAATTTAAATTCATTAATCTGAGAAATAATTACGGGATCAGTTAATTGTTGATCAATTCTTTTGTAATTAATTTCTTCTTTAAGAAATTTTAAATGTCTACTTAGTCGATTAATAGTGTGAGAGATAGAACAATCTTTTAATTGATTTAATTCTAACATTTCAGGTGGAGATAAGAATTTAAATGTAACAGGTTGACCGAAAACATGAGTAGTTATTCCTTCACTAGATGTAGTAAATGGATATAGTAAATAGATAAAATGTGTACCTAAAATGATTTTATCAGTCATGTTTTTTACTAAAACAAATGAGGTTTTAAAACAGACATTATTGTGACAAACATGAACTTTAGGTAATTTATATTTAATATGCATTTTACTACCATTAGCAGAGGTTAATCTTTCATGACATTTTTCATAATATTTAGTAGGGAGTAAACCTTCTTGAATGCAATTTAAATCAGCACCAGTATCAATTAATGCAACAAGTTCTAATTCAAAGTTATTAATAACAATTTTAATTTTTGAATACCACTTTTGAATATAAATTTTATTAATTAGATTTAATCTTTTATTTTCAAGATTGTTTGATTGAGATTGGTGTGATCGATTATCGAATAGAAGGTTTTCAGGATTAGTATGGTCAGAATCATGACCAGATTCATTAGGAGATTCATCATTATTATCTTGGAAATTTTCTAAATTTTTATTAGGTTTTAATGTAATAATTTCGTCTTCTAAATGTTGATCTTTATTTTGTAGTTCTTTAATAGTTTGTTTAATCTGATTGATTTCTTGTTGTAAATCTTGAAGTGTAACTTCTTTTTGTTTATTCTTAAATCTTTCTAAAGTTTTAGATAGACTAATAATTGGTTTATCTTGCCTAGGTTTAGAATCAGTATTATTAATTAATAAAGATTTAAGTCTATCAGTATATTTCTTCTTTAATTCTGGATCATCTAATTTACTAATTAGTTCAATAAGAGCAGATTCTTCTTGATTTTGTTTAGTAAGAACAGTAATTTGTTTAACAGGTTTACAACAAACATCATTACATCCTAATTCTATATTATTATCAGAATCATTACTAGGTGAATGGTAATCAGATGAAGTATTCGGATTATCAGAAGAGGAATCACTAACAGATTGATTTAATTGAAAGATTTCAAATAATTGATTTTTTGATTCATCATTAATTTGAAGTTGATTAACTTTATCTTTTAATTTTTGTTTCTCTTTACACTTATTAGAATAATGACCTTTTTGACCACAGTTATAACATGTAATATCTTTATTAGATTTAGATTTTGGATGTGATTTTGACTTGTAATATTTCTTTTTTGGTTTAGTATAAAATTTATCATTTGATTTAGAAGGTGAATAGTTCTTTTTGTATTTATTTGAATATTTGTGTCTATGTTTACTATGTTTATGTGGTTTCCTACGAGAGGGTGCTACAGGAGGTAAACCATATTGTTCACAGAAATTTCATAATTCATATTTAGGCTTGTGCTTATCTTTTTGAGCTTTTTGACTAAGTTTAAGATCAATACACATTCTTAATCCTTCTTTTTGAATAGTGCTAATTATATCACCATAGGTTAAATTATCATATTCAATTATTCCAGTAGGTTGACTAAGAACATCTCTAATTTTGTGAGCAAATAAATCAGGTAATCCATTAATAAATTTTTCTTTCCAAAATGATTTAGTACAGTCTTCTCTTAACATAACTCTAGAGGTAAAAACATCTTTATACCATCTAAAATCACTTAAGGTAGGACAGGTCAGGTTACTAAGTTGATCATGTATGCGAGAATATATATTAGTAGGAGTTCCTATAAAATGTCTAACTATTGTGTAGATTAATGTGTTAACACCATCAGGTACATAATAACCAATATGTTCATCAAAGATAGGGAGATCATTTGCATCTTTTTGATTAGCATGTAAGATTGATTCACGTTGTTCTGCAGTGAGATATTTTTCCCACCAAGATTTGAGCATACCGGTAAAACCAGAGGTTATTAAAGATGCAACTTCAGGTTGAGAGTAATCAGGGTAATTAGTTAAATAACTATTAGCAACCATAGATAAATGATTTAATTTTTGCAATATTTGATCTTCACTTAAACCATCAATATTCCATTCATATAATTTTTTGGCAGAGACAGAAAATTGATTAGCAAGATTATTTTCTTTATATTGGAGATCAGGAGGAGTTGGTCTAGAATACCAATTTTTTGTAAGAGATGTAGGATTAGGTTTAGGATAATGCAATTTGTTGAGCTGAGTAGAGGGTTGAAATTGTCGAGCTAATTGATTAATCTCATTATCAGTTGAATCAGAATCAGATTGAGTAGAAACAGGTTCTTGTTGATTTAAAACAGTAAGACCTTTGGAGGGTGAAGCTTGTTCATTGGTAGCTAATTTGGTAAATAGTTGTTCGATAGCTTTTACAGCAGATTGATCATTGGTGACTAAACTTTTGCGTTTGGAACGATCACTGGGAAGGTTTATTAAAGGTTGATCGAGAGATTGTTTAGTAGATGTGGTATTAGCAGAATAATCATCTAAATTAGTTTCTATTTTATCTAATTGTTTACCAATTGTTTTTAAACATTGATTAGTATAATTATTTTGTTCAATAATTTTTTTAATTTCAGGGTCAGTGCCAGACAACTTAAAAGGAGAGGCTGGGACTTCAGAACCTTGGCATTCAATAATTATATTAGATAGAGGTGGATGACTAGATTGTTTACCACATCTACTAAACAATCTCTCGATCAACCTTTAATAAACCTTCCCAGTGATCGTTCCAAACGCAAAAGTTTAGTCACCAATGATCAATCTGCTGTAAAAGCTATCGAACAACTATTTACCAAATTCAGCACAGTAAAAGCTTTAATTATTCACCAAAAGCAGCAGACAACTCCCATGTGCTTCTGATGCTCCTTTCAAGTCCAGACTATTCACTCACAAGGCTCACAGCAATCACTCACAAGGCTAACAGTGGTGGTCTCTTTTGATTATAAAAGGGCCTCTTCAGTCAAGAATAAGGCAGAGTTAGAAAAATTGAGAGCATCCCTTCCTCAAGAGAAAAACCTATCTCTGTAATTTTCTTTTCAAGTCCGTTTTCAAGTTATGTATTTTGAAGAATTGTTAGTTTCAATCCATTAAACAATTGTAAGTTTTATTATTAATGTTTATTTAAACTGTTTTCTTTTATTATTTCTTATAGTGCTAGTTTAAACAATTGTAAGTTTTATTATTAATGTTTATTTAAACTGTTTTCTTTTATTATTTCTTATAGTGCTAGTTTAACTTATTTTTAGTATTATTTGTGCTGTTTCCTTCTTCATGTTCTTTATGTTTCTGCTTCCGTTTCCTATTGGTATCAGAGCCAAGTTATGTTTGTATATGTTTCTTACAGTCTTGTTTTCTATTTAATCATTCTCCTTTCTTGATTAGTTATTCTGTTTTCGGCCATCTTAATCTGTCAAAAATTCTATCTGTGTCTTTCCACCTAGCTAAGTCACCCACTTTCGTCCCTGTCCAGAGTAAGTCCTTAGGGTTAGGCAGTGTCGGACTTAGGGGTCTTCCGAATAGGGTATGTATGGATGCGGGTATGTGAAAAACATGATAAATTTTGACAATGTATTAAGATTCCTATAATACAGATTAAATAATCAAAAGATGAGTCGATTATTTAGAAGTAACTCGTCAGCTAGTTCTAGATCAACTACTTTGCCCTCACTACTCAATCAAGGATTAGTAATTAATGAAGAAGATGTTGAAATACAAAATGATAAAATTGATGTAACTGGAATATCCCAAAATTACCAATTAAAGAAATTTATAAAACTTCTTTTATACAAAATACTTTCAAAATCTCTTTGCATGTTAAGACAATTGAACAAGTATATGCTTTAGAAAAACCGGGAAACCTGTCAATTATTTGATGCTAACCTCATAAAAAGATATTTAAAAAGGATTACAATTTTATTCATAGGTTTAATTCAAGTTGGTGTCAAACCATTAACTCAACAAGGTAAAAATACTTCTGTTTTATTATGTTTAAGAGATGCTCGTTTTCTTAATTACAATGATAGTTTAATGGGTATGATGGAAACTGGTCTTCATAAGGTCCAGTACATTTTAATTGTTTTCCTGATTTTACTCTTAGTTTACGAGATCCAAATATTTTACATGCATTAACATTAAATATACAATTACATGGTTCATTTACCAATATGATGAATAAAACCCATAATATTGCTTTAATTTATCGTGTTCATTATAAGTGCATGAAAACTAATTTAAATGTTCACGCATTGCACAAGTCCCCTAAAGAATAAAACTTTACTAATCCAAAGTAGTAGTACTGATACCCATATAAATGTTCCCCAAATGATTGAATGGAAAAATGTAGATTTACCAGATCAATGGATCACTGTAAATGAACATTACAAACATAATCAACAACAATCTTCTATTCAAGATATCCAAGATATCCAACAATATACTGATGGTTCAGTTCACATTAAATTTAATCGAGGTCAATCCTCTAGACATAGTACTTCTAGTATACCTACTGAAATTGAAACTGAAGATGAAATATTTAATACTCCTTTATTTCGAAAAAATAGTCAACTCAATTTTGGTCACACTACAAATAGTAAACTCAAAGGAATTGATAACTCTACAACTTCTCAAATTAGTAAACCTGTTTATTCAACACACACACATTTACCTGAAGAAGATGAAGAATCTCAAAATTCTCCTACTCAAACTGATTTCGAAATTACACATCCAATCAATCCTCAATTAATGACAATCAAAAAAGAATTTACTCCTGATTTAGATAAATTACTTATTGATTTTAGATCTAAAGAAAATAGAACTAAAAGACATGCTTATCGTGCTAAATATGATTCTGCTCAACAATCCAGCATAACTAGGAAATGGTATGATTTTATGGTAGAATATGGTTTCGAATTATCTTTCTTTGAATATATGGATAACTATTATAAAAAGATTAATACAATCACAAAACATAAATGGAAAACTTCCCCTAATACATCTGTTACCTCTAGTCATCCACCTCTATCTAATATAATTATTGAATGCCAAGGTTCTGAAGTCCCAGCCTCTCCTTTTAAGTTGCCTGGCACTGACCCTGAAATTAAAAAAATTATTGAACAAAATAATTATACTAATCAATGTTTAAAAACAATTGGTAAACAATTAGATAAAATAGAAACTAATTTAGATGATTATTCTGCTAATACCACATCTACTAAACAATCTCTCGATCAACCTTTAATAAACCTTCCCAGTGATCGTTCCAAACGCAAAAGTTTAGTCACCAATGATCAATCTGCTGTAAAAGCTATCGAACAACTATTTACCAAATTAGCTACCAATGAACAAGCTTCACCCTCCAAAGGTCTTACTGTTTTAAATCAACAAGAACCTGTTTCTACTCAATCTGATTCTGATTCAACTGATAATGAGATTAATCAATTAGCTCGACAATTTCAACCCTCTACTCAGCTCAACAAATTGCATTATCCTAAACCTAATCCTACATCTCTTACAAAAAATTGGTATTCTAGACCAACTCCTCCTGATCTCCAATATGAAGAAAATAATCTTGCTAATCAATTTTCTGTCTCTGCCAAAAAATTATATGAATGGAATATTGATGGTTTAAGTGAAGATCAAATATTGCAAAAATTAAATCATTTATCTATGGTTGCTAATAGTTATTTAACTAATTACCCTGATTACTCTCAACCTGAAGTTGCATCTTTAATAACCTCTGGTTTTACCGGTATGCTCAAATCTTGGTGGGAAAAATATCTCACTGCAGAACAACGTGAATCAATCTTACATGCTAATCAAAAAGATGCAAATGATCTCCCTATCTTTGATGAACATATTGGTTATTATGTACCTGATGGTGTTAACACATTAATCTACACAATAGTTAGACATTTTATAGGAACTCCTACTAATATATATTCTCGCATACATGATCAACTTAGTAACCTGACCTGTCCTACCTTAAGTGATTTTAGATGGTATAAAGATGTTTTTACCTCTAGAGTTATGTTAAGAGAAGACTGTACTAAATCATTTTGGAAAGAAAAATTTATTAATGGATTACCTGATTTATTTGCTCACAAAATTAGAGATGTTCTTAGTCAACCTACTGGAATAATTGAATATGATAATTTAACCTATGGTGATATAATTAGCACTATTCAAAAAGAAGGATTAAGAATGTGTATTGATCTTAAACTTAGTCAAAAAGCTCAAAAAGATAAGCACAAGGCTAAATATGAATTAGGAAATTTCTGTGAACAATATGGTTTACCTCCTGTAGCACCCTCTCGTAGGAAACCACATAAACATAGTAAACATAGACACAAATATTCAAATAAATACAAAAAGAACTATTCACCTTCTAAATCAAATGATAAATTTTATACTAAACCAAAAAAGAAATATTACAAGTCAAAATCACATCCAAAATCTAAATCTAATAAAGATATTACATGTTATAACTGTGGTCAAAAAGGTCATTATTCTAATAAGTGTAAAGAGAAAAAAAATTAAAAGATAAAGTTAATCAACTTCAAATTAATGATGAATCAAAAAATCAATTATTTGAAATCTTTCAATTAAATCAATCTGTTAGTGATTCCTCTTCTGATAATCCGAATACTTCATCTGATTACCATTCACCTAGTAATGATTCTGATAATAATATAGAATTAGGATGTAATGATGTTTGTTGTAAACCTGTTAAACAAATTACTGTTCTTACTAAACAAAATCAAGAAGAATCTGCTCTTATTGAACTAATTAGTAAATTAGATGATCCAGAATTAAAGAAGAAATATACTGATAGACTTAAATCTTTATTAATTAATAATACTGATTCTAAACCTAGGCAAGATAAACCAATTATTAGTCTATCTAAAACTTTAGAAAGATTTAAGAATAAACAAAAAGAAGTTACACTTCAAGATTTACAACAAGAAATCAATCAGATTAAACAAACTATTAAAGAACTACAAAATAAAGATCAACATTTAGAAGACGAAATTATTACATTAAAACCTAATAAAAATTTAGAAAATTTCCAAGATAATAATGATGAATCTCCTAATGAATCTGGTCATGATTCTGACCATACTAATCCTGAAAACCTTCTATTCGATAATCGATCACACCAATCTCAATCAAACAATCTTGAAAATAAAAGATTAAATCTAATTAATAAAATTATATTCAAAAGTGGTATTCAAAAATTAAAATTGTTATTAATAACTTTGAATTAGAACTTGTTGCATTAATTGATACTGGTGCTGATTTAAATTGCATTCAAGAAGGTTTACTCCCTACTAAATATTATGAAAAATGTCATGAAAGATTAACCTCTGCTAATGGTAGTAAAATGCATATTAAATATAAATTACCTAAAGTTCATGTTTGTCACAATAATGTCTGTTTTAAAACCTCATTTGTTTTAGTAAAAAACATGACTGATAAAATCATTTTAGGTACACCATTTATCTATTTACTATATCCATTTACTACATCTAGTGAAGGAATAACTACTCATGTTTTCGGTCAACCTGTTACATTTAAATTCTTATCTCCACCTGAAATGTTAGAATTAAATCAATTAAAAGATTGTTCTATCTCTCACACTATTAATCGACTAAGTAGACATTTAAAATTTCTTAAAGAAGAAATTAATTACAAAAGAATTGATCAACAATTAACTGATCCCGTAATTATTTCTCAGATTAATGAATTTAAATTAAAACTTGAATCAACTGTTTGTTCAACTTTACCTACTGCGTTTTGGCATAGGAAAAAACATGTAGTTACTTTGCCATATATCAAAAATTTTAATGAAAAACAAATTCCTACTAAATCTAGACCTATTCAAATGAATCATGAATTACTTGAAATGTGTAAAAAAGAAATTAATGAATTGTTAAAAAATAGAATAATTAGTCCGAGTAAATCCCCATGGTCTTGTCCTGCTTTTTATGTTAATAAAAATGCTGAATTAGAACGAGGTGTCCCTCGATTAGTCATTAATTACAAACCTTTAAATGCTGTTTTAGAATGGATTAGGTATCCTATTCCTAATAAAAAAGATTTGATTAAAAGACTTAGTCAAGCTGTTATTTTTAGTAAATTTGATTTAAAAAGTGGTTTTTGGCAAATTCAAATTCATCCTAAGGATAGATATAAAACTGCTTTCACTACACCATTTGGACACTATGAATGGAATTATGCCATTTGGGTTAAAAAATGCTCCTAGTGAATTTCAACATATAATGAATGATATTTTCAATCCATTTAGTCATTTTTCCATAGTTTATATAGATGATATTCTTATTTTTTCAAAATCAATTAGTGAACACTGGAAACATCTTACTGCCTTCTTTTATACCATTAAAGTCATGGTCTAGTCATTTCTGCTCCTAAGATTAAATTGTTTCAAACCAAAGTCCGATTTTTAGGTTATGATATTCACCAGAATACTATTTTACCTATTAGTCGTTCCATTGAATTTGCGTCTAAATTTCCTGATGAAATCTTAGATAAAACTCAACTACAACGTTTTTTAGGATCACTGAATTATATATATATATGTATAAAGCTTGAGACCCCCAGTGGAGTGCTGGGGTCCTTTGTGATTAGCTGAAAAAACTGTTATTATTATTATTATTATTTTTTTTTTCGGCCATTGGCAGCCCCCCACGTGGAGGGGGGGGGGTGGGGATGGTTACTTATACTATTATGACTTGGCACTAGCATCTTTCATTTAAGGGAGACTTATTTATAAGTCCTTTTTCATAACCTTATGTTAGATTAAGTCCTATGTAATTTCTTATAGAGTCTCAAGTCCTATTTTCATGAGAATGTATTCCACAAGATCCTAATCTTTTTACCCCCATTTTCACACCTATACAAAGATCCTAATCAGCTCCTACGCCAAAACACGAAACAGAGAAATCCAAAAACCTCCTATACCCAATTCGAACCTCAATTATCAATCGAACAGCTAAAAATTCAACAAAAACACCAAACAAAAAAAAAACTTTTACATAAATCAACAATTCATATAAACACGCACGCACGCACACACAGAGAAAACAACAGGCAGCCAAAGCATATATATGAATATTTGTGAAGAATAGACTACCTGAGGATGTGAAGGAAGATGAAGAGCGAGAACCTTAAAGTGAGGAAGGATCAGAGATGAATCGATGCGTGAATAGCATCGTCTTCGTTCTTCGTCGTCGTAGGTGCGGAATCACTGGGCTTTTTTTGTTTTTGTTTTTGTGTGTTGCTGGATGATTCAAGACCTCTTCTATACATCTCACTGACCCTTGGAAAGGGCACAACGACAGCACAAACCCCACCTAGATTAGTTTTTTTTTAATTTTTTTTTCTTTAATATCAGATTCCCCCCCCCCCCCACAACAGAGACAAATAGAAATGAACATTGTTAAATTTTACAATTAATAATACAAAATAAAAATATATTAAGATTATATATCTATTTCAAAACAAACGGATTAAAAAAATAAAAACTTATTAAGTTTGCGAAACGTAACGTGACACATTACGTTACGTTTATGTAAATGTCACATTACATTTATATAGGTGTCACGTTACGTTACGTTTATGTAGGTGTCACGTTACGTTCATATTGGTGTCACGTTACGTTACGTTTATATAGGTGTCACGTTACGTTACGTTTATGTAGATATGTCATGTTACGTTTATATAGGTGTCACGTTACGTTACGTTTATGTAGGTGTCACGTTACGTTACGTTTATGTAGATATGTCACGTTACGTTTATGTAGATGTCACGTTACGTATAGGTGTCCCGTTACGTTTATGTAGGTGTCACGTTACGTTACGTTTATATCAATTTCCCTATTTATGGTTTTATTATTAATTATGATATTAACAACTAATATTGAGGGTAAATATGTCAAGAAACTTCTCATAGGACTTATGGGAACATAAGTTTTTTTGTGGGACCAAATGTAGCACAAGTTTCCCTAATAGGACTTCTAAATAATTTTCCCTTCATTTAAATTAGGAAATAACAATGTTAGGTGCAAATAATTTATCCACAAAAATATATTAAAAAATTATTATGACGTGGATCTCAGAATATTTAAATTAAATCTTGATCATATAAAAAAATTAAAAATATATTTTTATACACAAATTCCATGCACATCAATTTTTTATTGGAAAAAAAACTTAGAAAATGAACTTAATTTTTTAACTACAAAAACACCATCTTGATACGGAGAGAGAGATCTCTTTGTTTGGATATTGGGAAAGATTGAAGAAATTTTTGGATTCTTGCTGCCTAGGTGGCTCCAATGACGTGACGTCCGACCAATGGCATTGCTGGATTTTAATTTGGCACAAAATTTGTGGGACCTTAATTTGTCTATTTTTAGTCAAGATTTAGTGAGAAAGGATGGGTGGAAGACTACTTTGATTAAAATACCAAAATAATTGTGTAATCTACCTACTGTTTGGATAATGCTCCCATTATCTTGATCACAAAATCTTTCCTTCTCAAGCATATGTTTCAAAAACACTTACAAATTCTGGTTTTCTAGGTCGTTTGTTGTTTTTCTATTTCTCTTTGGTTGTAGCCTCAATAAAAACAATTTAAAAACAGGTTTCTCTTGTACTCTGTTTGGTTACAATTACTTTTTAAATTTTTTTCTGCTGATATTCTAGGACTGTAGATGTTTTCTTTTGATTTGAAAGGAAAAAAGTGAAAGACCATAGTCAATCTGGTTGGGATCTTCATGAATTGTATATTTCATATTCTAATTTGAAACTAGTGTGAATTACACCACCCGCATTTATAATTCGGGGTTGTGTCATTTTAATTTATAATTTTTTAAATGTAATATATTTAATTTTGAATTTTAAATTTTATTTTAAATAAGGACAATTAAAGATATTTCATTTGCGAATGGTCTATTTTAAAAATAAAGTTGTCATATGAGAATCTATTTTTTGAAAAATTTTCTAAGAAACTAAAAATTAAATTGTTGAAAAAAAATTAAAAACACATCATTTTTATATAATTTTATCTTTTATATGGTAGAAATTCTTTTTTAAAATATTTTTTATATTTATTTTCACTAAATTAGTTTCTATTTTTTTAAAAGTCAAACATGGCGATAACTTTGATGTCATTATTAAACTAATCATTAAATCAAAAAATTCAAAACTAAAAACATTTCATATATTAAACATATCGATTACACATTAAAAGTCTCATAACCAACCATTATATGATAACTATCTAAAAATACCTGTTAACATAAAATAAAATCATATATTACATGATAACCATCCAAAATTATCAACAATAACAACCATCTATTACATGATTATCATACAAACACATACTAAAAATTAATTTGGTAAAAAAATAAAAAAAATATAAAAGATTTATCATTTTTATATAATTTTTGGTAGGTAGAAATAATTTTTAAAAATTGAAAAATAATTTTTTGAAATTTATTTGTGTCAAACTACTTCATATTTTATTAAATTGACGACTTTGCCTTTAAAATAGAGTAACAGTGTCTTCAATTATCCTTATTTGGAACGATATTCAAAATTCAAGGTAAAATATATCACAATTAAAAGATTAAGGAGTAAAATAACATGAGTTTCAAACTATGAGAACTGTTAATCTAATTCTCCCTTAAAATTATGTAATGCGCCAATGATCTTTGATCACAAAATCTTTCCCCTTCACCTTGGTCAAATTTGGATGTTTCAAAGTTTATGACAAGGATAAATGGAAAATAAGAAAAATAATTATAAATTAATTGAGTGAAAGTGAATGAAGCGAGAACTGTGTTATTTAAGTACAATTTCATTTACGCTGAGCATATGTTTCATTTACACTATTAATTTATAATTATTTTTTCATTTTTTATTTATCTGATACTCTAAAGTTGTTTTCTTTGATTTGAAAGAAAAAACAAAGTGATATATCATAGGCAATTTGGTTAGGATCTTCTTGATTTGTATGCACTATGTTCCAATTTGAGAGAGACTACATATAGATATCCCTCCTCTTCATGATATCCTTTTCTTCCTTGCATTTTTCACCATCATGAAACTAGATATGTTAGAAAAAACAAAAGTAATAATAAGTTTCCTATACATTCCTTTGAATTAATTATTGTTGGACAATCTTCACTGTATTTAAAAAGATTAAATTCTGTTGTGTACTTAATAACAACCAGAATATAAAACAAATAAAAGAAATAAAGGAAATGAGAGAATTTGTTTAATTACAAAAATCAAACTCGAAATAAAAATAAATAAAGAAAAACAGATTTTATTTTGTTACAAAAATAAAATTAAAATCTGATTTAAATAAATAATAAAACACCGAAAATAAATTAAATAACTTACTTGATTAATTTATTCGAATTATAATCTGATCAAGTCCAGTGTTTGACACTGTGTCCTTAAGACAGATTCGTCCTCTCCATGGTGCTTTCAGAATTTGGACGTCTATCTCCCAGGATAAAATGATCTACTACAAACAATAACAGCACTACAAATTGTTTGCCTAACGAACACACTAAGTGTTTATACTCTCTCACAGAAGAAAATAATGCAGCAATATGAAAAAAATATTTGTAGAATTATGAAGGACGAAATTAGAGTTCCCAAAATCTAAATGAGGGCTGTCCTATTTATAGATGGATTAGTGGCTGCAGATTTAGAATTGAACAGGTATGAAACCTGTTGGTTTTGAATTCAAACAAATTTGAATATAATTTAAACAGATAAAAAAATGGGAAAGGCCCTGTTTGGATGTACAGTAAAACCAGACCAGTTTATTTCCGGTTTAATTTGAAGGGCTCTGTTTGGATGTACAGTAAAACCAAACCAGTTTATTTTGAATTCTGGATTTTATTTTACCAAAAATAAAATTAAATTCAAATGTTTTTGGCCCAAAAAGATTAGTATTGGGCCGAACAAGCCCAACCCAACCACATACCACGCACCCGTGCCCAAGCCCAGCCCGCCCGATCGGACGGACGGACGGCGGCGGCGCGCGCGTGTGGTGATTTTTGGGTCCAATGGGTCTAGCCCATTTTGCCCATAACCTCTCCCTCTAAAACACTTGGGTATCCCTTGGGGCACACGCCAAGTACCAAACCCATGCTTTATAAATTCATTCAAAACTTCTCACCAAATCAATGTGGGACAAGCCTTATTCAAACCTTTAAAGATTTTCCACCAAAACTCCATTTCCATGGAGCACACTTTGGCTTCAATTTCCCATTCACTCGGTAATGGTTTTGAGCAACTAAATATACCACGTGAATCACAACGTGGCATAGAACGCGTTACCACTTTGACCCGCGTAAATCGACGCACGGGGCCCACCTAAAAAATAGACCAAACTTAGGAAAAAATTCTTGTTTTATCCAGAATTTTATAACCATTTCCAACAATCCCCCACATGAATGGAATTTGATGACAACAGAAATGCAACAATATGCAGACTTTATAGAAATAGTATAAGTCGAAAATATCTTGCATCAGGATAGGTAGCTTTCGGCCTTGAACCTTCCCTAGTGATGACCTATCGGACTTACTGGCTAACCAATGGACGCGATGCCTTGAATTGTTCAGCCGTTTGTGTAAGCCAAGACAACAGATTTCACACAAAATATCTTCTAACACATCGTGGTTCTCACTGTTGTATTCATTTTGGCCTTGAACGCGCCTGGTTTTCATGAGTGTTTCTAGAGAATTTAGCCTTTTGGATTCTCATAGAACCGGCCCCAGTTCGACACTCATATAGGTGATTCTTATTGTGAGTATCTCTTTATACTCGTCTTGATTTTATGCCTCAATCAAGATATAAGTAATCATTAAAAGCAAAGCTTATCCTTATACCCCTGCATACAACATATGTTGCAGATATCACTCTCACCATAGGAATGGGTAAGGAATTTTAATCCCTTGGTGATTTTTGGTGAGCCATACATAACTTAGTTGTCCCTTTGAACTTAGTTCTTGGGATCTCCAGTCATATAAGTAGGGTTACCATTATGACGACTCTTATGTAATAGGCTTTAATCTCATTCGCTTCGATAAACTATACACTAGCTCTTTTGTCAAACCTTTTGTTAATGGATCCGCAATATTCTCTTTAGATTTTATATAGTCTATTGAGATTATTCCATTTGACAACAACTGCCTAACGGTATTATGTCGACGACGAATATGTCGTGACTTACCGTTATACATATGATTCTGTGCCCTGCCTATTGCAGATTGACTATCACAATGAATGCAAATAGCTGGCACAGGTTTTGGCCACATTGGAATGTCTTCTAAGAAGTGACGAAGTCATTCTGCTTCTTCTCCTACTTTGTCTAAAGCAATGAACTCGGATTCCATTGCGGATCGTGCGATGCATGTTTGTTTTATGGATTTCCAAGAAACAGCAGCGCCTCCCAGAGTAAAGACATATCCACTTGTGGATTTTGAATCTTTAGTATCCGATATCAATTTGCATCACAATAACCTTCAAGTACTGCTGGATATCGAGTAAAGTTCAAACCATGATCACGGGTGAATTTTAGATATCTAAGAACCCGAATGATCGCTTTCCAATGGTCTTCTTCGGGGTTACTAGTGTACCTACTCAATTTACTAATAGCGTAAGCTATATCAGGACGAGTACAATTCATTAGGTACATTAGGCTTCCAATGATTTGGGAGTATTTTAACTGAGACACTGCATCACCTTTATTTTTCAATAAATAAAGACTGATGTCTACATGTGTTCTAGCTAAATTCAAATCATCCTCGATAAATTTATCAAGTATTTTCTCAATATAATGAGATTGAGATAATGCATATCCGTCAGATGTTTTAGTAATTTTCATTCCTAATATAACATCTGCGACCTCCATATCTTTCATATCAAATCTTTTGTTTAGCATTTGCTTAGTTGATTTGATCATGTTTTGGCTGCTTCCAATGATAAGCATGTCATCCACATAAAGACAAACTATGACATATCCTTGGTCAGTGTTTTTAACATAGACGCATTTGTCACATTCGTTTATCTTAAACCCATTAGTAAGCATTGCATGATCAAATTTTTCATGCCATTGCTTAGGTGCTTGTTTTAATCCAAAAAGGAATTTTACAAGTCGACAAACTTTCTCTTCTTGCCCTAATACTACAAACCCTTCGGGTTGCTCCATATAGATCTCTTCATTTAGATCACCGTTTAAGAAAGCTGTCTTAACATCAATTTGATGTATTTCTAAATTAAACAAAGCTACTATAGAAATAAGCATGCGAATGGATGTTATTCTTGTCACAGGGGAATATGTGTCAAAATAGTCCAGACCTTCCTGTTGTTTGTAACCTTTAACTACAAGTCTTGCTTTATACTTGTCAATTGAGCCATCTGCTTTCATTTTTTCTCTTGAATATCCATTTATATCCAAGAGGTTTAGAACCTGGTGGAAGATCCACCAATTCCCAAGTATGATTTTGCATAATGGATTCAATTTCATTATTAACAGTCTCTTTCCACAAAGGTGCTTCAGGACCTGTCATTGCTGCCTTAAAGCTTTGAGGTTCATTTTCTAATAGGTATGTCAGAAAATCTGAACCAAAGGATTTTGATGTTCTCGCTCTCTTACTTCTTCTTGGTTCATCATCAGTTAAATCCTGTTGGTCGAGACCATTACTAGTCTCTTGTGTTTGATTGTTATTAGTCTCTTGACTTTGTGTACAATCATAAGTTCTTTTCTGTGAACTTAATTCCTGTCCTTTCTTGTAAGAAAAGACATGTTCAAAAAATACAGCATTCCTTGACTCTATAATAGTATTCACATTTATATCAGGTATTTCTGATTTATAAGTCAAAAACCGATATGCACTACTATTCTGAGCATAACCAATAAACACACAATCTACTGTTTTTGGTCAAATCTTAGTATTTTTAGGAACAGGAACTTGAATTTTTGTCAAACACCCCCACACTTTTAAGTATTTGTAGGAAGGCGGTCGACCTTTCCACAATTCATAAGGAGTGCTGTTGGTTTTCTTGTGGGGTATTCTATTAAGAACATAATTAGCAGACAATATTGCTTCCCCCCACAAGTTTTGTGGTAAGCCTGAACTTAGTAACATGGCATTCATCATTTCTTTGAGGGTTCCATTCTTCCTTTCAGCAATTCCATTTTGCTGTGGAGAATAAGGGGCTGTAGTTTGCTGAATAATGTCATATTGTGCACAAAATTCATTTAATGGTGCATCATATTCACCACCCCTATCACTTCTAATATAAATCAAAATATAACATCCAATACATGTTGTCTATGATGTGCTTAATTTCATAAAATTCAAATCATGATTCATAAATTTCAAATGAAAAAATCAAAATAATTATGATTACACAAATCAGAATTAATGTTTTGACAAAATCTTATCCTCATAAAAATTTTGCCTAAGAATCAAACAATTCAAATAGCCCATTTGATTGTATACATTCTTGTAACTCATTTACGAAAAAGTGTCACTGTCATAAAAATATTTGTGACAGAAGAAAATTAAATTATCTCATCTAATTCAAGAGATACATTCCCATATTAATATTATGGTTTATGGTTTAACAAATTCTACTACGCAAATAAAATAATTATTAACGACATCTCATGTCACATAATTTAAAACAAACTAATAATCAACATAAAAGATTTCTTAAAATTTACTTCCCAATTAAATGGAACGATATAACTACTGAAATCTTCATATTTAAATTTCTCTTGCTGTTTAAACATCCATCAAAAATTGATTGGAAAAACTCAAATTAATCCGCTTATGTACAAGGTCAACATATCATTTTATCATTTCAAATCACATGAAATTAGTTTTTAAGAAATACCTCGAGTTGATATCAATACATGCATATCAAACGCATCAACTAAAAATAATGAATTAACAAAATAAATTAATCATGCATGATCCCAAAACTTGTATCATGAAATAAAAAGATTCTCAACTCATAAAGAAAATTCAACACATTTTGAATTTTAAACTCCAAAAATGACAAAACAAACCTTCATTTAATCAGTTTGATTTGTACATGAATAAACTAAATATATACGCATTAAAATGTTCTTGTGAATATATATATATATATATATATATTTTCCGACTCATGATGAACTATGAACAAGTCAAAAGAACTAACACCTTTTCACAAATTAAGTGGCCTTCCAAACGAAATCGTAAGTTACGTACAAAATTTACAGATTGTGACCGAGACACAAAGTAAAATGACAGATTAACAAAATTAATTTTCTAGTTACTAAAACCATAAAATAAATTATAACACAAAATAATTTTATTTTTCTTGTTACTAAAACTAGAAAATAATATAATTTTATTTTCCTTGTTACTAAAACTAGAAAATAAAATACCACAAAAATATCTGATTACAAAAATCAGAAAATCACATCACAAATTAATTTTCTAGTTACCAAAACCAGAAAATAAATTAAAACACAAAATAATTTTCTAGTTACCAAAACCAGAAAATAAATGATAATACAAAATAATTTTATTTTCCTTATTACTAAAACTAGAAAAATAAAATACCAAAATAATTTTCTGTAACACCAAATAATATTCTGCAATTGTTAATGACACCAGTATATTACTACTAGTTGTCAAAGAAAATAGACAGTATATTACTACTATCTATCAAATAGTTTATAAATACTATTTGTATTTTCCAACCAGAATATTACTTTGAAAACACAGAAAATTAAATACAATGAAGACACCAAAAATAGTCTGTCTTAAGATTGTTAGACAATCTTCACTGTATTTAAAAAGATTAAATTCTGTTGTGTACTTAACAACAACCAGAATATAAAAGAAATAAAAGAAATAAAGGAAATGAGAGAATTTGTTTGATTACAAAAATCAAACTCGAAATAAAAATAAATAAAGAAAAACTGATTTTATTTTGTTACAAAAACAAAATTAAAATTTGATTTAAATAAATAATAAAACACCGAAAATAAATTAAATAACTTACTTGATTAATTTATTCGAATTATAATCTGATCAAGTCCAGTGTTTGACACTGTGTCCTTAAGACAGATTCGTCCTCTCTACGGTGCTTTTAGAATTTGGACGTCTATCTCCCAGGATAAAATGATCTACTACAAACAATAGCAGCACTACAAATTGTTTGCCTAATGAACACACTAAGTATTTATACTCTCTCACAGAAGAAAATAATGCAGCAATATGAAAAGAATATTTGCAGAATTATGAAGGACGAAATTAGAGTTCCCAAAATCCAAATGAGGGCTGTCCTATTTATAGATGGATTGGTGGCTGCAGATTTAGAATTGAACAGGTATGAAACCTGTTGGTTTTGAATTCAAACAGATTTGAATATAATTTAAACAGATAAAAAAAGGGGAAGGGCCCTGTTTGGATGTACAATAAAACCAGACCAGTTTATTTCCGGTTTAATTTGAAAACGGGAAGGGTCCTGTTTGGATGTACAGTAAAACCAAACCAGTTTATTTTGAATTCTGGATTTTATTTTACCAAAAATAAAATTAAATTCAAATGTTTTTTGCCCAAAAAGATTAGTATTGGGCCGAACAAGCCCAACCCGCCTGATCGACCGGACGGACGGCGGCGACGGCGCGCGTGTGGTGATTTTTGGGTCCAATGGGTCTAACCCATTTTGCCCATACCTCTCCCTCTAAAATACTTGGGTACCCCTTGGGGCACACCCCAAGTACCAAACCCATGCCTTATAAACCTATTCAAAACTTCCCACCAAATCAATGTGGGACAAGCCTTATTCAAACCTTTAAGGATTTTCCACCAAAACTCCATTTCCATGGAGCACACTTTGGCTTCAATTTCCCATTCACTCGGTAATGGTTTTGAGCAACCAAATATACCACGTGAATCACAACGTAGCATAGAACACGTTACCACTTTGACCCGCGTAAATCGACGCACGGAGCTTACCTAAAAAATAGACCAAACTTAGGAAAAAATTCTGGTTTTATCCAGAATTTTATAACCATTTCCAACAATTATTAGGGAAATTACAGTTCAGTGGTAATTCTATAAATTTATGAAAAAGTTAATGAATAATATCTATAAATTTTTTTCACTTATTTGTAATTATTTTTTTAAATCCCAACTGCATTGTAATTTCTCCTTAATTATTTCTAAAAGCATGATAGAGTAATGTAGATGTGACCAAATTAAATATGACACTACTAGAAATATGACTTTTTGCGTCTATTTTTTTGCGACTGATTATTTAACGGTCACAAAAAATCATTTTTAGACATCAAACATCTCATTTTCCTAACCCAATCATGTTCTTAAAAAAATAAAAATAAATAAAAATCGGTGAAACTTCACTCTCTTTCTCTTCCTCTCAATCCCCCCCTTTTTTTTTCTTATTTCCCAAATCTGGGCTCTCTCTTTCTCTCCCTCTCAAAATCTGTCTCTCGCTCGACTCTCGCTCGAATCTGTCGATCGATTCAACTTTCTCAAGTCCACTACTGTTGAAGATTTCATAATCGGTAAGCCTAAACACATCTTCATCGATTCAACTTTCTCTGTAATGATCCGAGAAATCAAGTGTGCTTTGAATTGCTCTCTCTCTCTTGTCTCAGTTTCTCTGTGAGATCAGAGAAATCTCTTCGAAGCATTCACTTCTTGTTCATCTTCACGCCTTTTTCGTTAACTTGTTGCTTATCCACTAATCTCACTGCAATCTTCTCGATCGATCAGGTTGTTGTACAGAAAGTGAAGGAATCGGAGATAACCGAGCAGGACTCGCTTCTATTGGTACAGTTCAGCTTTTGATTTTCATTTACAGATGATCATAGCAACCTATATATAAATTTCACTATCTACTTATCTTCATTTTTGTGGATCGAATTTTGAAATTATAATTTGAACTTACGGTTTTCTCATATTCAGAATTACATCATTGCTTTGAATAACTCATAGTACGCTGAATCTGGATTCTGTTTTGTTCAGTAATTTATCAGTGAATTTTACTGTAACTCAAATCCGAATTATGATCCAGAGAGTTTGAATCTGAAATGATTTTTTTCTACATTTAGAATTAATTTCTCTAGTGTTGCAACCTAGATTTGAATTTCATTGTTTGCTTGTATTCATTGTTTGTGGATCAAATTCTGGAATTCTAATTTGAATTTATGGTTTTCTCACATTCAGAATCAGATCATTGCCTCAACATTGTTCAATAGTTTTTTGTTGTTGAAAAATTTGTGATTTACAGAGGTCAGATCTGTCCCCATCTGTGCTTTTTTTTTTTACTAAAAAAAATTCAACTGATATACAAGTATATACAAAAAATCTATTTTTTACAACTGATATTTAAAAAAATTCAAGACTCTGTCAATTGATTTTTCATACTTCCCATATCACTACACTGCCACCTATACCAATTCACCTCCCGATACTGCTAATTAAAATCTTGCTGATCACACCAAACTAGCTTAATTAATGGGCTGGTTTATCATTGAAGCCAGAGCATGTTGATGCTAATGAATCAAATAACAAAATTGAATTTGTGACCTATCTCCTGTCTAGCTCTCAACTGATGCATAGCCATTATGTTCTTTTTGTGTGTATAGTTTTTCAAGGTACCAAACTAGTTAGCAACATGATAGATCAACATGCTCTTGTTATGTATTAAAACAAGCTACTGATTATAATGCTCTGTCACGGATCTCTTGCGATGAATCTAAATAATAAAGTCATTTTAGAATATGTGATTTTTTTTAAAAGAATGTAGTATTTTGATGTCATTTTTTACTAGAGTTTTTTCCTCGAGCCGTTGGATACAGCAATGTTACGTACCTATGAAATTTGCCTAGAAAAATACCCAGAATTTACAATCTAAAAACAAGATTCATTTGTTTCTACCCCCACAACAACTTCAAATCTATACTGTAGATTTCAAATTTGAGGCAATTTTTGGGGTAGATAGCATTTTTGGCGTTGGATTATGTATTCTGCTTGCTTGTTTTACTGTGATAAAAAAGCACAGTAACATCATTGCAGAAAAACGATGATAGAAGATCCTTTATCTTGAGAGAGAGAGAGAGAGAGAATGAGTTTGACAATCTAAAAACATTGTGATTACAATCAAATTGAATGATGGAAATGATGATCAAAGATGGGTTATGCTTTGCAAGTTAGAGATATAAGCAAAAGTAGTAGTTGAGTTACCTCAACAGTGGCCATTGGAAATGAAAATGAAAGCAGAGAGAGAGTGTGACGCCTCAAATTTTGATAATATAATACAACGATGCACCGGGGTTTAACTAGAGGATACACATCATTTTTAAGCACAAAATATAAATAATTACACTAAGATGAAATATTAATAATAGTTACAGATAAAATTCTTCAAGTCTTTAAATACAGATCGGTTCCTTGATACAAAAAGATTATCCAAAATATAGGAAATATACAATCTAATTTTTAAGGCAGCCATGGTTCCACAAAGCTTTTAGGGATTCTGTTCTTGGTGTAAAACTTGCCTTCACCTGGCATAAAACGCCATGAGCTTGGAATGCCCAGTAAACACACACACCCCGACCCTTTTCCCATTCCAAATACACAAGTAACATAACGGCACGGTCATAACATACAGCGAAAGCAATAATCAAGCAGAGATTATAATTAAATTTCAATTCTCATGAATAATAGTCAATTTTAGTTAGTTTTAGGCAACTCCCCGCGGAATGCCGTTCCTACCCAACCACTAACTCTGGCCACGGGCAATTCTGACTCCCCCTTGGTTAATACAATACCAATGCGTCACTTACCGCATAACCACCAGTGCGTCGCTTACCGCACAATTACCAATGATGCCCACGCACCTAGGTTACATACCCAAGTGGTGACATCACGGTCTGCCCCAAGGATACGGGCTTCCAGGGATACTCTCCCTGTGTGAGACCCTCACTGCTACCCTTATGCCTCCTATTTCCGTTAAGCAGCCAGAATACCTCCCGTGCCATGTTAGGGTTCGGAAACACACTTGCGCAATACTTCACAAAAATGGAACACATTTCACTATATCATACTCTTGAATCCATCGTTCATTATCTCATAAAATTTAATACAATGATCGCAACCCATTACCATCCCATTTGATTTCCCCTTCATTAAGTGCATTATGTTCTCAGTTATAGCAAAGCATGGTCAATATAATTATGAATCCAAACTAAACAACAAGTAATTTATTCATGGTAAAGAAAATTTACAATTTATCATAGATTACATATCGAGACTAAAACATTCAAGAAACATAGAATATAAGAGTTGCAAACCAAATAAGAGCATATTAACATAAATTTCTAGATTTCCAGATTTGAACCAGTTTGAAAATAATTATGAAAAAAATACTTTTATTGGCCCTAAGTACCTGGCCTCATGTGAGTTTGTAGATAAATAAGTCTAGTTTCAAACTCAATTTAAGAAAGTAGGATAGGTATTTTATATTTTAAGATAATTCAGAATTACCAAGATTGGTCCAGATTCGTTGACTGTTACGCAAATCGGTTTTTCTCTCAAACTCCTCACTCTCTTGAGTTCAAACAAATTTTAGTTAAAATATAACACCCAGAGTAAGATTTTGACATAAAATTGGACTCAAGATTATTTTTATGGAATTTTCTAAAAATAGATAAAGTTGACTGTTTTTCTGGTTCTGTGAGTAACAAACTTAGAAAAATTGTTTAGGTTATAAAAACACATCCTTAGGACCTACAAAAATTACCACATACTCTAGACATACCAAATATTAGACCATAAAAACAGATTTTGAGTTTATGGAGTTTTGATAGGAAAATAAATTCAAGAGAGGGAAAAGATTTGCTGCTGGAAATTTAAGAAAGAAAGAGAAGCACACCATTTCTTGATTAATACACCTTTATACAAGAGTGTAGGCCTAGACTACAACAAATATATACAAATATCATGTATTAGGAGGGGGAAAACAAGTGGTAAGAGAACTTGAGAGAAGAGGTGTTGTATGTTTACCTTTGTTGTACAAGACTCTAACACAATTCTTCCTTTTCTTCTCCTCTTCTCTCTCACTCTCTCCCTCTCTCTTTTTTTTTTTCCAAGATCACTCTCTCTCACTCCTCTAGTGAATGGCTGAAAAAATGTATAATGAGGGGGAGAAGTGTGCATATATATATATATAGAGAAAAGATTGGGAAGGTTTCTTAGGGACTAAGTTTTCTAAGTGCAAATTGTCAAAGTTGCCATTATGGCTATTTCATCCATCACATACTCAACAACTTGGGCTCCAAGACACACACACACACACACACACACATATATATATATGAGATATTTGTGTATATATGAGATATTTGTATTTATAAACATAATATAATAGCCACAAGTACATTAATTAATAAAATATTACAATTAAGGGTTGAAATGAAATAAAATAAAAGTATATAGGAACCAAGTCTAAATTTATGAAACCTTGATATATGTTATTAATATACTAACATTAGAAAATAGTTAAAATAATAAATTCGGGTCCCGTTAAATCAAAGCGCAAACAAATGCGAGAAACCGAGCAAAAACGGTATTACCGGGAATTAAGATTTTAGAGTGATTAATATATAATGATAGGGTCTAATAATTAATAATATGGTTTTAAAGGTGATTATTAATCTACGGGATCGATTAGGGTTCACTCGAATTAATCCACGATGCTTCCCGATTCTAGGGTTTAAAATGCAATTAAGCGAAAATTCAAGGGCTTTATTGAAATAAACTCAAGGTTAGGGATTTAATGGTAATTACAAAAATTAGGGTCTCTACAGACAGAGAGAGAGAGAGAGCGAGAGAATCTGAAAGCAAGAATAGAAGAGTAAAGGCTGTGAGTGAGCTTTGATCCAATGTGAGAGCTATATATAGGTCTACAATAGTGGAGGAATTTTTTCTATATAATGAGGATGTTTGGTTGTGGGATAGTATACTCTTGTTTTGATTTTGAAGAATTTGTAAACTAATATTGACTGAAATAATATATTAAAACATAAGTGATTACTTTGCAATAAAGACTGGAAATACATTTATAGAGCAGCTCCTACCCTCTATTTATTCATGATGTGCAATTTTATAAATTTTACTAAAAGTTTTCATGGGCCATTGGTTTTATTTGGTATACTTTTTGAACTATAATATGCACTTGTCATTATGATACTTTGCAAACTCATTCTTTTTATTGATGTGTACAAAAACCGTTAAAGAAATTGAAAGATGAACAAGAATTGGATTGATTTGCCAAATCGGATGTCAGTTGATTACGTGAATGAGATTGATAACTTCTTGAGATTTGCATACAATAATAGAGATGAAAGTTCATCGATTAGTTGTCCGTGTCAATTTTGTAGTAATCAATACAATTTTTCACGAGAGGTTATAAAGGAGCATCTTATTTCCAATGGGTTCGTAAAAAAGTACAAAAATTGGATTCATCATGGGGAATCCTATGTCCAATTACATGGTAACCAAGAAAACCAAACATTAATGGCGGATTCAGTGACTAGAGATGATGTGGTTGGGATGGTACAAGAGGCCCTGGGAATTCCACATATGGGTATTGAGAATGATGAACCAACTGCAAGTGATCCAAACCAAGCAGGGGCAAGTGATCTAGCCCAAGCAGGGGCAAGTGATCCAAGCCATGTAGAGGAAGATGACCCGGTTTCGGATAGGGGCAAATGACGAAACTTTGAAATATTTTAAACTTTTGGAAGATGCACAAACTGATCTGTACCCGGGGTGTCACAAATTTACTTCACTATCATTCATTGTTCGAATTTTGCATATGAAGGTGCTCAATCAATGGACCAACAAGTCCGTTGACATGTTACTTGAACTTTTGAATGAGGCTTTTCCTACGGGTACAAAACTTTCAAGTTCATATTATCAAGCTCAGAAGGTTACTACAGATTTGGGTTTCACATATGAGACTTTTGATGCTTGCCCCAATAGTTGTATGTTGTTCAGAAAAGATGATACAAAGCTTGATAAATGTGTTATATGCAGTAGTTCTAGATGGAAACAAAATGGTGGTGTTGGAAATGATGAAAGGGAATCTGGTAAACGGGTAGCAGCAAAACAAATGAGGTATTTCCCTTTGAAGCCAAGGTTGCAGAGATTGTTTATGTCATCGAAAACGGCAAAGCTCATAAGATGGCATGCGGAAGAACGGGTTGATGATGGTGTGTTAAGGCATCCTGCTGACTCCCTCGCATGGAAGGACTTTGATCGGCGAAACACTTGTTTTGCTAGTAATAGTCGTAATGTACGTCTTGGGTTAGCTACAGATGGATTCAACCCATTTAGATCAGTGAACATAGTTCATAGCACTTGGCCAATTGTGTTGATTTCGTATAATTTACCACCATGGATGTGCATGAAGCAACCAAATCTGATTTTGTCTGTGCTGATTGATGGGCCAAAAGGACCTGGCGATAAGATCGATGTGTATTTGCAACCACTGCTTGAGGAGTTGAAGGAATTATGGGATGAAGGTGAACAAACATTTGGTGCATCAACCAATGAAATGTTTCAATTGCATGCAGCTTTGTTATGGACAATCAGTGACTTTCCTGCCTATGCCAACTTATCAGGATGGAGTACAAAAGGTGAATATGCTTGTTCTTGCTGCAATGTGAAAACTCAATCATATTGGTTGAAGCATGGTAGGAAGTATTCATACATGAGTCATCGTCGTTTCTTACCAGTTAATCAAAAATTTCGAAAAGATAAAGTATCATTTTATGGTAGTCGAGAATGGAGACTAAAACCTCAAATTTTATCTGGATCTGAGATGTTGCATCAGTTGGAATCAGAAGGTGTCCTTAGTCAGTACAAGAGGAATGACCTTAAGGAAATGTTCAGGAGACAAGAAGAGAGGGAAAATAACGGAAGAAAAAGCCATAACTGGAAGAAAAAAATTATATTCTATGAATTGCCGTATTGGGAGCACAACTTAATAAGACACAATCTCGATGTGATACACATAAAGAAAAATGTCTGCGATAATATATTGTGGACAATACTAGGAGTTGGAGGAAAATCCAAAGATAATGTGAATGCTCGACGTCATTTGCAAGAAATGAATATCAGAAAACCATCGCACTTGCAGTCAAGAGGGTTCAATAAAGTTTATGTACCTCCTGCACAATTCACAATGATCAATGATGAGAAAGAGATGTTTCTCAAAGTACTCAAGGAGACGCTTTCAAATTCACATTAGTCAACTTCAATCGTTTGTTGTACCCAACTGATCGTGTTAGCAATGAACCTTTTATATTATCATCCCAAGCGGAGCAAGTTTGGTATGTTCCTGATCCCTTGGAACTAGATTGGCAAGTTGTGGTAAAGATGTCTCAAAGAGGTTTTTTTTATATGAATTCTAATGATGACCCTCAAGTTGAACCCTATATGACTCAACATTTGGAAGACAACGCTATGCTTCGTGATGAAGAAATTGGTTGGGTGAGAGAAGGAATAGAAGGAGCAACAATTGATGTTAATGAAGAGTGTTGAACTTCATTTGTGATTGTTGATGAAAAGTTTAAATATTGTTAAAATGTCTCAATTCTTAATTGTTGAATTTGTGAGAAATTTATATATGTTTATGTGTTGTTTTATTATCAAGTGTAGAGCTTCATAAAGATTTTCTTTCTTTTTATAATGAATGTTTACTTGCTGTGGTGGTTGTTTTTTATTCAATTACAATGTCGGTTCTGATAGTTACGAGCTTAGGAGACATCGTTGTGGACTTGCATAGGGATCTCTGTTCTTTGAAATGGCCAATGCAATTGAGAGGGAAATTACCACCTTGCAATTGAAAGTATGTTAAAGAGTTTATATGTAATGTTTATGTTGCAAGTTTTTAGTGTTTGATCTAATTATAAATTATTTGTTGATATAAGAAAAGAAGCTTGTTACGGAGATAAAGAGAACTGTTAAAATAGGAAATGAGGTACATTTTGGGACGTATTTCTCTTTCTTGTTTTTATATTCAGATTTATCTTCTTATTTTTATTTGTATTTGCATTCTGCAGGCAACAACTAAAATTTCAGTATGTCAACTAATCAAGCTTAGGCAACAAATAACAAAATTACAAGCTTGCTTACAGCAAATGTCCCCAGCTAAGTAGACTGAAGAGGAAACTGAAGAGCTGACCAACCAGGTTCATTGTGTAATTTTTCTTGTTCTTCTATTGGTTTATGTTTTTCTTATTCTTCTATTGGTTTATTTATTTATTTACTTGACAAGTCCTAGATGAAATTGGAGTTGATGTTGCCTCTCTAGTCAGTATTCACAGGAGTTTTTTTTATGAATTTATCTTGTTAGTTGATGCTATTTTTCATGTATTAAATTGGTTTTGAATTTAATTTGCACTCTTGACAGTTATCAGTATCGCCCAAAGGAAGAATTGTTGGAAAGATGACCGAGGATGCTAATAGGTATCTTGTGTTATATTATAAGTAAATTGATATCCATATTTCTTGTGTATTAACCTTTCCATATTTCTTTCATTTTAGGATGAAGCGGAAGAGGAAGACCTTTAAGGCCCCTTGCATTATAGATGAGGCTTTACGTGTGCGGGCAAGTCCCTTGCTACCTTGCACTATTAATGGACCATCTTCTCCATATGTTTCGAGGTAAACTTTACTAATGAAGTTCTATTTATTTTGAAACTGATTTGTATCAGTTGTTATATTTATATCTTGTGTTATATTATTAGTAAATTGATATCCATATTTCTTGTGTATTAGCCTTTTCATATTTCTTTCATTCTAGGATGAAGCGAAAGAGGAAGACCTTTAAGGCCCCTTGCACTATAGATGAGGCTTTACGTGTGCGGGCAAGTCCTTCGCTACCTCGCACTATGGATGGACCATCTTTTTCATCTGTTTCATCTCCACATACAATATTAACTACCTTAACACGACGAGGTCGAGGATTCGCCCGAGGGATAAAGGAATGGGGTACAGGCACTAAGATCCAAGTAAAATTTGATGATAAGTTTCAGTCGGTGGAGGATGATGGCAAAAAGTTGAAGGGACAATTGGGGTTGATCGTGCGCAGCGGGCATAGAGTCCCACTTACATATCTCAGTTGGAATGTGATGCATGTTGATATAAAGGAGAATATTTGGCAGGAGGTGAAGGTATATAGTTTTCCCTTTTGCTAATTACGGTTAGGGTTTATGCTTAGATTTTTGAATTTTTCCAAGTTATTAGTTATTAGTTATTTGATTTCTAATTTCTTGTTAATTGTGTTTAGTTATTAGTTATTAGCTTATTTCTCTGTTTATTTCTCTGTTTATGACTACTCATTAAAATGTATTCATTTTCCTATTTATAAATGGATAAATTCTAGGAAAATTTACCCATAAGTCCTAGTTTTTGAAACGTTGAACCATTTAGTCCTAAAAGTTTTCTTATGCTCCATTTAGTCCCATTTTTACATCAGCATGATGTAAATGATGTAAATGATCTGATGTTTCATTCTATAATTTCAAAATTTATTGAAATTCGATGAACATTAGATGTTTTTCATCCTATATTTTCAAACATTATTGAAATTTGATGAACATTAGATGTTTGAAATCTAATGTTTGTAACATGACTCTGATGTTATTAACATTATATCTGATGTTATTAACATTGTAATGGGACCTTTCAGTCTATAAGAAAACTTTTAGGACTAAACAGTGCATAAGTTATTAATTTGGGATTTATTGGTGCATCCCCCTAAATTCTAATCACCAAAACTTAAAAGCTTGCAAACTCTTCTTTCTCTCCCTCTCTCTTCTTACATTGTTTGCAGCCTATTGGCTCAAAGATCTGTTTGGTTCCAGAGAAAAACTGGGGCTGAGGATTGAACTAACCATTGTAACGGTTACAATCTTTAATCCTAACTTCTCTGGAAATCTAAATCGAGCGTTTACATTTTTTGTACTCTACTCTTAAATTTTGGCCATAAAAATCTTTTGTTGTTCAAGTGTTTGAGGTTTTGATTAGAAGAAGTGATTAAGGAACTTGAGTGAGTGTTCATTGAATGCTAACAGTAGCATAATAGCTCTCATGGAAGGTGACAAATGTGTGGAGTTGAAGGACCATAGCAATGAAGTGGTGGTCTCTATTTTGGGTATTGAAGAAACTTTGAGGACAGGAAAGCAAAGTGAGGGTTTTAAGGGTTTCACATCATTAGAATCTGAATCACCTTCTTATTCAAAAAAACATTACCCCAATTGGGTCTCCTCCTAATTCTGGGTTAACGGAGCTTGAAAGTCTCAAAAACAGAGTCCAAATATCCACACTTTCAAGCTCTTCTTCTCCAGAGATAACCAAGTCAAGTCCTACCCCAAACAAGCCTCCAAAAATCCCAGAAGAAGCTATTAGTATTACTCCACGAAGGTCACTTGCACAGTATTGATCATTACAAACCTGTACTCAGATAATTATAACTACTCATTAAAATGTATGGGTATTGATCATTATTTGGGAAAGGAATTGGTGCAAAACTTGGTAATATATGTGTCTAAATTTGTCCAAGAGTTGTGTTTTTCCAAAATTATTCAAGGCTTGCTTATTTCTCTGTTTATCCCACTACTTTTTTTTTTTTTTTGTGCAGTTGGTACTTCGTTTTGCAAATCGCTTTTTCCTGCCACTGTGGAATCGTGACAACATTGACAATGTACAAGTAAGCATTCATTCTTCTTTTTCTTTCCATTTTATTTCAATAAAGTTGTCTGGAAATGTGAATCAAGTAAAAGCATTACTGGTAAGGTTAAGCAGACCTGTGGAGTAGCTGTAGAGAGATCTGCCATATTATTCCCCTTTTGTGATTGTCCTGCTTAAAGGGTAGTACCAACGTATATGCTACACGCCTGAATGTTAATCTTTTTCTTTTCCCTTGTTGTTCCTATTGTTCCTATTTTTTTATTTTCTTGTTCTTCTTGCAGATTGTATTTAGGGAGGATTTTGGAACTGAGGGTCGGGGTGGATATTTTGATGAATATGGGTATCTCAAGTGGAACCTCACATATTTTTCTGTAAGATTTGTCTATTGATTAGGACCTAGAAATTGAGAATCCCGTGGAAGGTCATAATTCTTTTGTTGCAAGATTTGTTCACGGATTAAGACTTAGCTTCTAAAAGTCATGGTTTTACCATCTGTTAACAGTTTTCTTCTTTGAGAATCCCATGGAAGGTCATAATTCATTTGTTGCAAGATTTGTTCACGGATTAGGACTTAGTTTATAAAAGTCATGGTTTTACCATCTGTTAACAGTTTTCTTCTGTGTTTTAATATAAAAATCTTAGACCTTCAAACTGTATTCTGCACTGTTTTGTTTTCGTTTTGCAATTTGCAATGTGTAAACAAGTAGATGTAATTTTACTTGGAAAAGCTTATGCAAAAAATTTTCCCCGTTCTTCATATTTCTGAGAATTGGTAACTAGCCTGGCATTATTAAATCTGTTTATCATTTCTTTTTGCAGAATCATTCGTGATATTATTCAAAATCATCTATTGCAGGTGAGGCCATGAAATCAAGTTAGAGTAGATAATATTAAAATGATAGATATATAAATTTATTCACAACAGTCCCTCCAATTTGTTTATCATTTTTCTTTAAGATGTAACAGACATATATTCTTGCCAACTGCAGATTATTTGCCTAATTGCTATGGAGAAGCCTATTTCTCTTACACCTGAGCATATTCGAGATGAGAAAGTGAAGGTGCATCAATTAGTTTCTTATGTCTTTTACTGATAATATGTCGGTGGTCCCTTTCTATTAATCGGCTCAAGATTAAAAAACTCTTGGATGCCTTTTCTAGTCACTGTAAAGAATAAGTGACTATGAGAGACATATCAAGATTTAACTATTTCTTTTTTACTATGGAATGGAGAACAAATGCATGTAAATGAAGGAGCTTTTCCCCTCGTCATATTGCTTTCATTTCTTGCACTGGGGAGTACAAGGTGTTATGCCAGTTCATTGATAGAGTGGAGAAACACCCGAGCAAGAAAATTGATGAGAAGATTGGCCAGTTCTGGATTGTATTTTTTTCATAAAAGAACTTTTTCAAGTTTTTAGTTGTAATAACTTTTACATATGGCTCAAATTTTGAGACTCAAATAGAATGTTCAATAAAACTATAATGCTATACTGTCTGAATTCTTGTCATTGTTATTCCTAGAGTGCTTAACGCTACACTTTTATTTATTTATTTATTTATTTTTATTTTTATTTTTATTTTTAATTTTTTGCGACGGTAACAAGATGGTCACCAAAGATCATGTTAGTGTTTTTCTTTGTTTTTTGCGACGGCAAAATAGCAGTCGCTATAAGTAGTTTGCTGCTTTGCCGTCGCAAAAAGTATTTGCCACCCCCATATTCGCGACCCCCATTTGCCGTCGCATGGGCCGTCGCAAAAAGTTTTTTGCGACTGTTTTTTATTATTTGCGACGGTTTATAGCGGTCGCAAAAAGTGTTTTTTTTAGTAGTGTGAGATGCTCTTCGATATAATTTTTTAAAATGAAAAGTTGTAAATAAAAATAGTAATATTACAACTTCAGGAAAAAAAATTAAAAATTATTTAGAAAAATGAATTAATATTTTACAATCATTGTGGGTGTGGCTCACATCCCATTAATTTTAAATTTACACCACTCATTCAATTTTTGCATAAAATTCGGAATATTATTTTCATTGTCTATAGCATTTTTGTAATTAAAAAAAAAATAGATGCTAAAATTACTTATTCTCTAACTTCTAGATAATCTGTGTTTGGTTGTGTTTCCAAACAATGATTCTACACCCATATTCAAATATGATGTTTAGTTGTAATTCTCAAATCACGTTTTCAAAACTCTGCAGAAAACTCTGTCTTAGGCACGTTTTTCAATTTCTTTTTTTTTTCAAATTTGGCCTAATCGGTCGTCCCACCGGATGTCCCACCGGTCGTCCGGAATAGTAAATTTTTTTTTTTTTTTTTTGCAATTGACATATGTTAATTTTTATATATTTGAAAAAAATATTTTTCGAATTTTTAATTTTTTTTTATATGCTTTAATAGAATTTTGAGTTGTATGTTTGGTTATGAGTTGTAAGTTTTTGTATCAAATATCATATGTCACATCAAAAATTTCCCATTCAATTCAAAACTCTTTTCAAAACTATTTCACCGAACAAATTTTCCACACTCAAATCATAATTCCAAAACTCACAAACTCAAAATACAACTCATACTCTCAAATCATATTTACAAAACTCTACCAAACGCAACCAATTTTTTTTTTATTTTTTTAAGTCTATTAAGCTATTTTTACTCCAAAAACTATAAGCAAAAGGGACATATAAATTTTCAAAATAAAAAAGAAGTTATAACTCAAATAGTCTGCACCAAACATGCTAATGTGGGTGTTTGGGAAGTGGATTTTTATGTAGGTTTTTTTAATTGTAGGATTTTATTGGAGAAAAAAATTTTGGTGTTTGGGAAGATAGTTGGGTTTTTTTGTGGTTAGATGTGATGTTTGTGAGAGAAAAAATGAAATGATTATAGGGTTGGATGTGATATTTTTTTGTGATTTATTTTTTTTGGTTTTACAAAAAGTTTGTTTTTTAGTAAAAAAAATCAAAAAAAACCCAACACACAAACTTCTCAAACACCACTATAGAAATGATGTCGATGGGGCGGCAGGGGTGGGGAAAGATTTGTAGTGTCTTATCCTCACTTTCATTGGGGTAGGGAAAGATTTGTAGTGTCTTATCCCCGCTTTCATCATACTACGGGTGGAACAAATTGGGAAGGTTGTGTGGGCAAATCAGGGTGGGAACGAGCTAATTAAGTTTAAAATTTTAAGAATGATGGTATCAATACAATCAGAGATGATATAGGCCCTGTTTGGTAGGACTTATTTCCAGTTTATTTCAGTTTTTAGCTTAATTTAAGCTATTTTGATGTGTTTGGTTCAGCTTAACAATATAGCTTATACTTTTTTGTAAGTCAAAAATCAACTTATTCTTTGAGTGGGGGAGGAGAAGCTTAATTTATATAGGTCAAAAATCAGCTTATGTTCACAGTTATAAGTTATAAGCTGTTAAGTTATAAGTTATAATCACTTTCCCACAGCTCTACCAAACAGGGCCATAGTATGTTACATATAATCACTTATAAGTAATGAAATTTAAAAGGTGTAAGATGAGAAATAAAAAGGTAAAAATTAGTGTTTACGTATAATATTTTAATACTTTAAGTCTTATTATATTTAAAAAATTAAATTATATATTATATATATAAACATAAATATATTTAATAAATATAATCAAGGTAGAAACGAGATAAAATAGTGTGGGTAGAGAAAAATTCATTCCCACCGAACCTTCTAATCGGGAGGAGAAAAATCCGTGTGGAATGGGCCACCATTAAATATATTTTAATGGTGTAGTGGCCCGAGCTCGACCCATTCTGATACTGGGCCTTATCTAAACGTTCCTACTCTGCCCTATTGAGAAATTAGACAGCCCAAGCCTGCAATGTAACCCAGTAGCTTTTTTCAATAAAAAAATATAGGGAAAATTAAAATTCAATGTAATTTTTTAAAAATAATAAACTCTATAAATATTAATAATTAAAGTTATAAATTTTTTGGCGAATATATATAATGTAAACTTCAAGAATTAGAAGATTATAGAAATTTGATTGCAATAAGACAAAGTTGATTTAATGTTTTTGTTCCTTAAAGTCAAATTTTAGTAACAAAACTAGCTAATTGGGGGTTTTGAGTATTCTAACAAGTGGATATTTACCACCAAAAAAATAAAAATAAAAAATAATTATAATAACTTAGTAGTTTTAAATTTATATTAAAGTTAGATAATATCATAAAAATTTTAAATTTGTATTCTGACATATAAATAAAGGAGTAAAAAAGCTAAACAATAGATTTTAAAATTTTAAAATTAAAGTTAAACTTGAGATTTTGAAGAGAGTTGCAATAAAATAAAGATTTATTTATTTTAAATTAAGTTGTACCACCTTAGACTTTGAAAGTCAACCATGCAATAGAATTGTTTATTCTAAAATAAGTTTTTACTTTATTGTTTTATAGTCCATAATTGCTACTTCTAAATTTTGAATGTTTAAAAAGAGTATAAAGATAGGGTTTTCTTTATAAAAAAAATAAATAAATAAAAAATTAACTCATCAATTTCAAATCTTACAAATAAACAAAACTTATTCATTCTGTAATGGGCACCCGTTCGCGCGCTTTGCGTGCAACAGTGTCTCATGTAAAACTAGGAAAAGAAAAATATTGGTTTGAAAGGAGATTAATCTCACTCAATCATGGATCACCTATTTACACAAGGGGTATCCTGCAATAGCTCTAATAGTACTAATCTATTCTAGGAATACAGATATTTATTGCTAACAATACATATTTACTTCCTTATCTATCCCACTAATCTTGGGATATATCTTTAATCTTTTCAACACTCCCCCTCAAGTTGGAGAGTGGATATCAAGAACTCCCAACTTGCGTATCATGGTTGAGAAAGCTTCATTTCCCAAAGGTTTGGTGAACACATCTGCAATCTGATTTGCTGAAGCAACATATTTGGTGACAACTGAACCATCTTGTATTTTGTCGCGAATAAAGTGACAATCGATTTCTATATGTCTGGTCCTTTCATGAAAAATAGGATTGGCTGCTATGTGCAAGGCTGCCTTATTGTCACAATGTAATACTGCTGCCTTTGGATGTAAAATACGTAGATCCTTCAACAATGAACGTAACCAAGACAATTCACAACATGTACCCATCATTGCCATATACTCGGCTTTTGCTGAAGAGAGAGATACCGTCTTTTGCCTTTTTGTCCATCAGGAAACAAGAGACGATCCCAAGAAAATACAATAGCCCGTGGTTGATCTACGAGTTGTTGGGCAACCAGCCCAATCAGAATTTGAAAAAGCTTGCAATGATAAATCATTCTGAGAAGGAAAAAATAATCCCTGTCCTGGACTGCATTTTAAATAACGTAAAACACGCAAGGCAATTTCCATATGTGGTTTACGTGGTTCATGCATAAATCTACTTAATACATGTACTGAATAAGTGATATCGGGCCGTGTAATAGTCAAATAAATCAGATGTCCAACAAGCCACCTATATTGAGATGGATCTCTAACTAAGTAATGCTCCTGCCTCTGAAAGTTTCGAAGTTTGCTCCATGGGAAAGTCTACTGGTTTAGCACCCAACAATCCACCATCCTTGATAATATCCAAAGTATATTTTCGCTGAGAGATAGAAATGCCTCTTTTTGAACAAGAAACTTCAATTCCCAAAAAGTACTTTAAATATCCCAAGTCTTTAATGTGGAAACGACTATGCAAAAATTGCTTAAGAGCAGATATGACAGTTAAATCATTACCCGTTATAAGGATATCGTCAACATAGATCAACAATGCTGTAAAAAACTTGCCATTCTGACATGTAAATAATGAATAATCTACTTTGGACTGAACAAACACAGCTGCATGAATAGCTGTAGAGAACATAGCAAACCATTGACGGAAAGCTTACTTGAGGCCGTATAAAGATTTGTTAAGATGACATACCAAGTTCTCCCCCTGTCACTGAAGGCCAGGAGACGGAGACATATAAATCTCTTCATGAAGATCACCATGAAGAAAAGCATTGTGAACATCAAGCTGATGAAAGCACCAATGTTGGGCAGCGACTAGAGCCAACAAATAGCGAATAGTAACCATCTTAGCAGTGAGAGAAAATGTGTCATGATAATCAATACCCTCCAGTTGTGTATAACCTTTTGCAACCAAGCGGGATTTATAACGCTCAATGGAGCCATTGAAGTGGCACTTGACTTTGTAAACCCATCGACATCTAATGAGTTGTTTGGCTGGGGGAAGAGGAACAAGAGACCAAGTTTTATTAGCCACTAAAGCTGCCAATTCAGATTGCATTGCATCACGCCAGTGGGAATGAGAAGAAGCCTCCGTATAAGATGTAGGTTCAATATCCTGAATGAGAGCTGCAACAAAAGATCTATGTGATAGTGAGAGACGATCAGGAGATAAATAATTGCAAAGTGGATATCGTGTGCCTGTGGAGTGACCAAACGACGAAGACAACATTGGTGAGGGAGACAATACTTGATTGCAAACATAGTCTTGTAATCAAATAAGACGGGAATGAGTGTGCTCAGAATGACGCAAGGGCTGTGAAGGAGAAGGGTTAGTGGAGCTATGAGGGACGACGCTAATAGGAGAGGAGGCTAGGATCAGAAGCACGGCCAGCACCAGGTCAGGTGAAGGTGGCAGCAGATTGGGGAACGGTGGAGACTGTGGGGGTAGAGAGAGAGAGCCAGAAAGGTCGGAAACGCAATGAGGTAAAACTGGGATGAGAGAGGAAGAAATGGGTGGACTAGAGGTGGTCTCATAAGGGAAAACAGATTCATGGAAGACAGCGTCACGACTGGTGAAAATTTTGTGAGTGGCAAGGTCATAGAGTTTATAAGCTTTCTGCCCATCCGGGTAACTAAGGAAAACACAACGTTTGGCTCGTAGAGCAAACTTATGGGAGGAGAGCATATTGGTGGCATATGCAAGGCCTCCAAAAACTAGAAGATAAGAGTAAGAAGGAACCTTTCTATATAGATGTTCAAAAGGAGTTTGACAAGAGAGAAGTGGTGTGGGAAAACGATGAGATGAACAACAATGAGAACGCATTCTGCCCAAAAACAAATGGGAAGAGAGGATTGAAAACGAAGAGCACGAGCGAATGCAAGAATATGGCCATGTTTGCGTTCTAGAACCCCATTTTGTTAGGGGGTAGAAGTATAAGAGCATTGGTAAATGGTGCCATGGGTTTGAAAAAAATCTCGCATAGCAAAAAATTCCAAGCCATTGTCAACATGAATGTTGGCAATTGTGGTACCAAATTGAGTGCAAACATAGGAGAAGAAAGTAGTAAGGCAAGTCTATGTGTCACTTTTGTGTTGCACAAAAAAAAACCCATATGAAATGAGAATAGTCATCCACAATAGTTAAAAAATATCTAGCACCAGAAAGAGAAGGACTTCTATAAGGTCCCCAAATGTCACAATGGATTTATTCAAACGGTCGAACAGACGAAATATTATTGACAGTGAAAGGTAAACGACACTGCTTGGCAAGAACACAAGCATCACATAGCTGATTAAACTGGAAAGGAAAATTTAATAAATTCTTGGCCATAAAATCTAATCTTGCAGAAAATAAATGGCACAATCGACGATGCCAGAGGGTGGTGGATGACGATGCCAGAGGATGAGGAATCATGAGAACATGGAGAATAACGTGCGGTGGCTGCTAAGGACCGACTAAGGTGGGGTTTCTTTGGAGTGAAAGCAACCAAGTAATAAAGTCTGTCTTGTTATCTACCCAAACCAATTGTCATCCGCGTCGTCAAGTCCTGCAAAATACACCAAGAAGGAAAAAAAGTCACTGAACAGTTGAGATTTTTGGTAATTCGACTAACTGACATCAAGTTTACTTTAAAAGATGGTACACCGAGCACATTCGGCAAAGAAAAATCTGAAGTTAAAGGTAAAGTTCCTGTAGAGGTAATTGGTGCCGATTCTCCATTCGGCATGACAACTAACAGCAACGATGTGTTTGAGCAACTATTGACGAGTAAATTTTGTCACGACCCGCTCCTCTTACCCAAGAGTTAAATATCGTGATGGCCAGTAACTGAAGTTATCTTCGGCCAATTCTTGAACAAATTAATAAACGCGAGCGGAAATAATATTTAAGTGAGGGTACCAAAATAATCATCGGAGCTTCTATTTTTATTACAAAATTTATTGACCAAAAAGGCCGATATTTACATATAAAAATATCATAAAAGTGTTGTATGTGTCTATTCCGCAACCCGACTTTCCAAAAGCTATTTCTGAATTGCATTGTTTCCTGAAAATTGGTAAACAGCTATAAGAACATGGCAGAGTGAGAAATATTATACCAAAAGTGTAAGGGACACAAAATAACCATTGATAGTTATGTAACTAAAATATTTAAGATAACTTAGTCTAAACAAATAATCATTTAAGTAGCAAAACTGAGATTATGTAAATAAATAACCATAACCACAGTACTGAACAAAACAGAACAGAGGTCACAGGAGTGACAGTCAGAACAGAGGTACGGATTCAATAGGTGGCTCGTACGGATTATAGAGGTGGCTCCCATAATAGTATAGCACTTATCTCCGCACAAAACAGAGGTCAATAGATCCATGACAATAGAGGGCCACAAAGTGACCAAACAGAGACCAATGATTATTTAAATCCCCCAAGGCATGGGACTCCCGTGGTGGTACTTACAAAACATAATTGTTTATAAGGTTATTGTCAAATATTCTTTAAAATATAAACAAACATATCCATGAGTTTCATTTTAACAAATAGAGTTCAGAAATTAATCCATGTAATTGAAATATTAATATAATTTATAATAATTTATAAAACATAACTTGTATAAAATAAATATGGTAAGTCAAAACATGCGTAAAATATATTATGGTAACTCAAGGTATAATATAACTCACCTTAAAATTAATACCTCACTCTTTCTTTCTACTATCAAAGATCTTCTTAACTTCCAATATTTCATTTCCCTTTCTTAGTTTCTTTTCCTTCCTTTCTCTCTTGCTCTTTTTCTTTACATCCTGAGCAAATCCCTCCTTTATATAGGAAGGCAAGCGTAGGCACCAAGCCACACGGCTGCCCACGCGTCTCATCCCTATTCCTTACCCATTAATTCATGCTTATCTTGATCTCCCTTTTTTTTTCTTTATATATACATATATATAAAATATAATCCATTATAATTTATTTCATATTTTATTTTTACAGAATATTTAATTAAACATTTAGAATTTTTCTTATTTATAATTTAGTAATACTAATATAAAATTTAAGGAATAACTTAAATTTTTGGGTTGTTACAAATTTGGTGAAGAAATGACGTGATCAGTGGCTCCACTATCAATAATAAATCAATGAAGACGTAATGGAACGGATAACAAACCTGAAAGAACACCAACCGTATAGGCATGAGGAGGAGCAGATGATGTGGTTTCTTTACCATTCATAACAGATAATATATGCAGGAATTGCGAATCAAAGAGCCCATGTATCACCAATTGCATTTCCTGCATGGTTAGTCCGTCCGTCACATTATTTGCTGATGATTGGTTGCCATTGAACTGTTTGGGACGATTTCTTCCTTGAACAAATTTGGTTGAATGATGTTTGGGATGTCCTAGTGTATAGCCATGTAACTTCCAACAAGTATCTCGCACATGGTGATCTTGGTTGCAAGAAGAACAGTGCAATGGTTTGCGATTGTTGCAACGAAAAGTAGAGCTTTGCCGAATAGCTAGCATGGTCGGCTCATTTCTGTGAGCAATCATTGCTATAGTCTTTGGTATCTTAGTTACATCAGGCAATGGATTCATTAAGATGATCTGTCTTCGGATGGCACTGTAGGATTCGTTGAGCCCCATCAGAAATTGCATGAGTTTGCATCTTTGATGGTCCGCCCCACAAGTGCAAACGGCAGCTTGATATGAGCCAAGTTCATCCCATAATCCTTTCAGCTTAATGTAATAAGCTGCAACGGTCAATTGACCTTAAGTGAGACATGCAATATCTCTCTTAATCTGGAAGATTCGTAGCGCGTTGCTTTGTGAAAAATGGTCACGGAGATCCTTCCACACTTCTTGGGCAGTGTTGCAGTAGATTACGCTATCAGTAAGATCCATCGCAAGAGAATTAAGGATCCATGGAAGGATCATATCATTGCACCGTCTCCAGGATGCATAATCGCTCGGCTTAGTTTCTTTTGATGGTATGGTTACAGTACCATTAACGACACCCAACTAGGATTTCACATTCAAAGAGATGGACATCGCTCGACACCATGTTGAATAATTATCCCCATTGAGGGGTTTGGAAACAAGCACCATTCCGGGATGATCAGAATGGTGGAGAAAAAAGGATTGGCAGAGTCAATCTTACTGCTATCAGGAAAGGTTTGCTCGTTCACCATGACGAGAAATGGTAATGAAAAAAGAAAGAGAGATAGAGGGCTAGGGCTTTTTAACCTTGCTTTGATACCATGTAAAACTAGGAAAAGAAAAATATTGGTTTCAAAAGAGATTAATTTCATTCAATCATGGATCACCTATTTATACAAAAGGTATCCTACAATAGCACTATCAGTGCTAATCTATTCTAGGAATACAGATATTTACTACTAACAATACATATTTACTTCCTTATCTATCCCACCAATCTTGGGATATATCTTTGATCATTTCAACACTAGTGACTAAAAAAATTTAAGCCTAACAAATTAGTGGTGCAGTTAAAATGTGGCTCAATAATAGATCTAATATTTGGTATCAACATAATAATGTTATTTTAGAGATCTATTCTATTTAAAGTTAAAATGATCCTTAATATATGAATCATATTTATTTTCACACCCATATCACTCGTTAAGATTATATTTATAATATATATCTATATACAAGCACACTCAAATAAACAAAAATAAATAAATAAATAAAATATATATATATATATATATATAAGCACACTCAAATAAATAAATAAATAAAAGTGAGTATAAACATGTTATAGTATGTGGTATTAACGTGCTTTCAAATAGGAAATCGAGCAGGTATTGAATACGTAGTTTCCTAAATCGAACAGGTAGTTTTCTTGAAACCCAAGATAAATAAAAAGGTTTCTATCAAACTACTCTACTATATATATACATGTCTGTGTGTGTAAATTTCCAACCACACTGCCAAATTAGTACTTAGCTGGAGAGCACCGGCAGAATAGATTAAGCCCGAACGACCTGCAATAGAAAGAAGAGATTCCGGTGGTGGTTCGTCTACCCGGGGGCACTCCGACGATCAAGTTAGTTATCTCTCAAAGGTAGCAAAAATGCTTAACTTACTATTCAGAATATAAATTGCGTACCTTAGACCCATGGGGGCGCCTCCCTTTTATAGCCAATACAATCCTAGTCCCAATAGAAGCCTAGCTCCATTGGACTTAGGATTATTGCTAATCTTGGACTCCTAGTAGGATTGGGATAAACTCTCTAAGAGTCTTATCCTTACCCAAACTGAAGTCCTCTCTCATTCTAGGACTCTTGTCCCTTATCCGCTTATCCCGGATTCCGATATCTTCGGAGATAACCTCAGCCTATCCGAGATCACCTCGGCGTCATAACAAGGACACGTGGCACCTCGGCTGACACTTCGATGTCACTTTGGCCACGTGTTTGGTACTCAAAAAATATATCCCCACAACTGTCCCCTAGGTTCTATTACCTCGGCATCCTGAGGTGATGGAACCTATATCATTCCTTCTATTTAGCGCGTCGGTAATCTCGCTTTATCATTCATTGCCGAAGTCATAACTTGTCGGCTCAACATGACCAAGACCTATAGTCTGCTTCTATCAATGCCTCAGAACCATTAACTAGGGTTGTTCAATTTTCTCAGCCGAGATCATCCTCCAGCCGAAGTCTTTGCTTCTTTAAACCAAGAATTTCAAGAGTTCTATCACGCGTGTGAGCTGTCACGCATAATATTCCAACCGTTTTTGCCACACGTCTTTCCCCTATTGAGTCGTTCCTGACACGCGCCATCAAGTCGCATCACTCGTGCGTGCGTCGTGGCACGTCGTCCAAGGCACATTCATTGAAGTTTTGCCGCCATTTCGCATTTTTGACAAAACTTCTCATTCTCTCCGTCTTTTCACTTTACACCACCGTTTCTGGAGCATCCAACTTTTTCTCTCTCTAACTTTTTCTCCCAAATCTGCCATTACCGCTCTCACGAAGCTTTCTGTAACCAGCTTCGCTCTCTCCCTCTGGTGAGGATTTTGCTGCACTTCTCCGGTTGCTGCCACCGTCTGATCTTGGCAACCCTAATCTTCCCCTATAAGTCATTGTTCCTTTGTTTCAATTTTTGTTCTTCCTCAAACTGTTACATCTGTATACTGCAATTGCAACGTCATTCACATCTGTGTTTTTTAATCCAACCATGTATTCTGAGCATATTTAACTCATGATTTTGCTTTTTGCCCAAACCGTTCTTTAATATACACACAATACCCACATACTTGTTCATTCTGCCACTGTTCTTGGCCTTGCATCCTTGCACACACTCTGTCACAGTGTTCTTGATGATTCACCACTATTCTTGATTCTGAATCATTGCTCTTGTTTCTGTTTGCCGTGTTTTTTCTAGATTCTTGCCTTCAATCTCCATTTGCTTAGACTTAGGTTTGAAATTTGCCATAGAACACACGAATCTTAGGGAAAAACTGAAACAACCTTCACTTTGGATCGCAAGAAATCTTTTCCCCAGCATTTGTTTAGGTTTTGCCGAGGTCTTCTGAGCCTTTACAGAACACTTTATTTCCAACTTATACACCTTCCCCCTAAGCCGACGTCATGGGTATGTGGAAGCATAGAGTAGATACCCCAACCAAGTTGAAATATTTTAAGCAGGAGTTTTCCATCCCTGGCGACGTCCATCTGAGGTTGGCTAGGGAGGATGACTCCATCATGCCCACAACTGACTCTATGTCTTTCCCGTTGTAGCTTTTATTGAGTGTGGACTTAGGCTCCCACTGGACACCCTCTTCTATGAGATACTCCATTACTATAAATTGAACCCAATGCAGCTCGCCATCAATTCCTACCGAGTCATCAATAGTATAATAGCCTTAGCCAAACAGGAGAATGCTAGAGTTACCTTAGCCGATATCCAATACTGCTACACCATGTGTGGCCTCAAGTTAGAGAAAGGCTATATTTACTACCTCAATCCGAGGTCCACAGAGTATAAAATCGTTGCCGACCTCCCAGACTCCAACAAGGGAGCCGGGGATGATTACTTCATTATCTCGGGGAACTGGGAGTTCACTCCAGATGAGGACCTCCACCTCTACCCTCTTTCTCGAACAGTTTTTGTATAGGGTAATGGTAAGAGCCTAGTGTTTATACTTACTTGTTTTTAAAGTCTTCAATACTTCGTTTGTTCTAATGTCTGTTTTTCTTGCAGCTCTTCCTCAACCAGCAAAAGACTTCCGCAAGTCCTTTTTCCCCGGCAAGGGCTTGAAGAAGTTGTTGGATCTACCCATTCCGAGACGGAGAGCTCCTTTGTTACTCAACTTCATTCCCACCTATAAGTCGGTTCTTCCCGACGTTTCGAAGAAGAAGAAGAGTCAGTCTCCTCCGTCCGCCATTACTCCTGCCACAACCTCATCATCTCGGCCAGATCAGGGGTCAACCTCTGATCCAGCAGAGCAGCCATCTACCTCTGCTCCACAACTGATCCCGCAATCTCAACGCCGTCGACGACGTTGAACTGTTTTTGCTGCTGAGATGGGCCGCAAGAAAGCAGTCACTGAAGATCTCTTGGCCGACATCCCATCTACCGTCGACACCCAACCAGCGCAGTCCCAGCCTCCACCAAAGCCGAAACAAAAAAGGCTGAAGAAGGCTCAGCCAAAGGCAACGGTGACTCAGATTGATACTGAGGACACCTTGCCAATTTCAAAATTGGCTGAGAGTGAAAAGACCCCTTCCGCCACCGAGAAGAGGCCCGCCGAGGCCGAACCATCTCAGTCCACTCGGTCAAAGAGGCCGAGGTCCGAGTCGGCCACAACCTCGGGGCCAATGAAACTAGATGCCCCCTGGGCCCCCCAGATCACTATCGAGGACAAGCCGGTCATAGCTGGCGACAGTGCGATTGACCTCGAAGTCGGCGTCGCCCTCTCAACGGCTTTGCTCCTTCCAAACGATCTCAATTGAAACGCCGAGATGAGCGAGTACGAAAACTTCGCTCTGATGCTCCAGCATTCTGTTCAAGTAAGTCTTTCACACTTGGTATTTTTGTTTCTCTATTCCTTCATACTCAGAGAATTTTACTAACTTTTGTTCTATTGATTTTTTTTTTCAGGCGATCTAGCACGCCTACTCCTTCTCAATGCAAGCTTTTGAGATGAGGAAGGAGTTGGCCGACAAGATCAGGGAGGTCTCTGGTTTGCAGAAGACTCTCAAAAAGATCGAGGGAAAGATGAAGACCTTATCAGATCAGGCCGAGGTAGCCATCAATGCTAAAGATGAGGCCGAGGAGAAAGCTGATGCGACCGAGGCCATTGCCAAGGTCCTCACGGCTGAAAAGAAAGAGGCCGAGACAAAGATGGCCGAGGCCCAAAAAGAACTACAAGATGCCTTGGCCACAAAAGCTGCCGAGATCAAGGTCGCAGATGAAAAGTGTGATACCCCTGTTCTGTATTATGTTAATTGGTCCCTAATACGTATGTAATTATATGTTTTGATATGATTTTGTGTGCCATTATGTGGATATATGTGATTTCGGAACTCTATCTGTTCACCGTAGGAATATCTGTTTGAATAATCCGCTTTGGAAATTAAATTGAGGGCCTTATCGGCCACAGAACCCGAAATTGATTACGCCTTTGTGATTAGCGTAATTTTTAGAACCTACGGTGAAATTTAATTAGAAAACTGATTCGGGTCAGATTAATCAGATTTAATGAATGAGTAATGCTCAATTATTTTATATTAAATAATGTATGTGAGTGGGGCTATATTATAAGCCTTCTTAAGTTCAATTCTTTCCCTTTTATATGACTTTGGCTGAGCAAACTCTAAGAGAAAAAGAGGGGGGTCGGCTGTTAGAGAGAGAGAGGGAGACAATTGTGTTATTTTGACTCAAGCTTGAAGAAATTGAAGTCCATCTCTAAATTGGACCATAGATTGAAGGAATTGGGCTTCTAGGTAAGCCATTGACTCTTGAATTCATGAAAGTAATGTGTGATCTTGTGTGTTCAAGGGTTGTTTGTACTCAAGAGCATGAGTTAAGTTGGTTTTTTTGGAATTAAAGCTTGATATAAGCATGCATGTATGAAATTGTGTTGAAATAACACGTGTAAGCTTGAAATACATGATTCATGTAGAGTTTTAGTTGAAACTCATGTTTTGATCACCATTTGTGTTGTCTAAGATGAGAATGTGGCTAATTCATCACATGCATGTACATATTATGTGAATGGGAGCTTGAATGCATGAATTTGTATATTGTTAATGAGTTTGATGGGAGATTGGGGCATGCATGTGACTTATTTGTGAAATTGAGCCTCATTGAGTTATAAGTTGAGGTCTATACCATGTTAGCATGATTATATTTGAGATTTGAGCCATTGCATGCAAGAATTGTAGCTGGAAAATTGAATTGGAGCTCAAGAACACAACCTGGAATTTCCAGAATTTTGACGTCCGCTCGAGCGGAGAATTCGAGCTCCCAGCATTTTTGGCAGACATGGCTCCCGCTCGAGCGGTGGATTTGACGCTCGAGCGGGGAGCTATGTAGACAGGCAGTCCGCTCGAGCGGCAGGTTTCACGCTCGAGTGGGGATTTGGGGTAACCAGTACTTTTGCAGGCTTAAGGGTCCGCTCGAGCGGGGACCCTGTTCTCTGCAATCTTGTTTTGCATTTTGGGTTCTGTTTTCCGTTCTCTTTCACTTGTAAGCATTCTTAGGCATATGTTAAATATGGTAAATGAGTTAATGAGATAAGAATAAGGCCTAAAGAGGATTGTGTGAATTAAGGAACGGATGGAATTATTAATGACCATTTTGTGTTCATGAAATGTGTAGGGTCAAGCTCCAGGGCGAATCCACAAGCCGATCACTGTGAGTAATATCGATATTCGAATGATTGTGAATGTCCAATTGTTTATTCCCTTATGAGCTTTATGAGTTGCTAATTGAGATTATGGACAAAAGTCTGACATGATTAAATGAATGGACCGAAGGTCGTTTTGATAAACATGAACAGACCAAAGGTCGTTTTGATATATATGAATGGACCGAAGGTCGTTTTAATAGAAATGAATGGACCAAGGGTCGTTTTGACATATATGAATGGACCAAAGGTCGTTTTGACTTATATGAATGGACCAAAGGTCGTTTTGGCTTATATGAATGGACCAAAGGTCGTTTTGGCTTATGTGAATGGACCGAAGGTCGTTTTGACATGAATGAGTGGGCCGAAGGCCGTTTTGACAAGAACGAACGGGCCGAAGGCCGTTTTGACAAGAATGAACGGGCCGAAGGCCGTTTTGACATAATGAATAGGCCGAAGGCTGTTCTGACATGAATGGAAATCTGAAAAGGGGCCAAAGGCCAGAATGTTAAAACTACAGGTCACGTGATTTGAAATTCATATAGTTATATATCTGTTAAATAGGAATATAAATTGGGCCCCAGGCCGTTTGGAACCTGTTGTTCTACATTGTTATGTAACTTCTGTATTTGATATTATTCACTGGGCTATCGCTTACGCTCATTCATGTGTTTGTAGGTGAGCCAAGAGAAGCCCAAACCCAGCCCCAGTGAAGTCTGCTAGGAACGATATGAGTTTTGGGAAAGTCAGCCTTGTGTCTCACGCGCGAGACCTATCCTTGCCATTTTGTTATGTATTTATATTTTGTCTTGTTGGCAAGGACTTTATGTATATTTGTATATAGTCTGTTATGGGTTGACTTAGTTGGATGATCCTGTCTGTAAAAAAGTTTATGCTACTGTACTTTTGATGTGGGTTATTAACGTATATGAGTTGGTTTGTTTGATGTGCATATAAGCACAGCTCTATGGACAAAGTTTTAAATTTTTGCTTCCGTTTGGCCCATTTACTCTGATGAGTTATGTCTGTTTTGGTCTGAGGCCGTAGGTAATCATAGGATTACTGGCCGGTTATGTCCTTAACCCATAGGGGCGGGTTCGGGTCATGACAAAAAGGCATACAATGAGGGGGTGGCCGATGTCACGGCGGACTACAAAAAGCAAGTGAAGCAGGCATGCAACAAGGGTTTCACCCTTGGTTGGATGGCTGCTCTAAAAAAGCTTGACGTCCCCGAGGACTCCCCCCTCTGTAATGCCGACGTCCTCTCCCTGCCATTCCCCCCTACTCTAAGCCAATCTGAAGACGATTTTGAGTTTGAGGAGGAAGCTGCTGGGACCAAGTCCCCTACTCCAAATGAGCAAGTCCTAGACTTGACTCAAGATAATGATGAAATCTCGAAGGATGCCACCTCCCAGAAGACAGACTCCGAGGTTCCAATTACCGAGAAGAGCCTTGATCAAACTCTTCAGGAGATTGATGCTAAGCTCGCGGCTGAGAAGGCTGTCGAGAAGCCTTCCCAACTGTCTTCTGGGGGAGAGACACAACCTGCAGCCAACGCAGAGTAGATTATTTTTATGTTTCCCTTTTGCTTCTTGTACTTTGTACTTTGTTTTACTTTTTGAATCAGTGTAAGCTTGGATCTGGCCGAAGTGCCACTTTTGTAATTTCTGAACTGCTCTTTTGGTAGGCCGAAATGCCCTCTTCTTTTTGAACTGATTCTTCTGTATGCAAATACAATTTCCTTTGTATGACTCTTGTATGATTCTGTACTTAGAAACATTTTGCATGCTTTCAAGCATACACCTTATCTATGCAATTTCCTCAAGGTGATATACCTCAGTTATACAAACCAATGGTTTACCTCGACAAGAACATAAGTACTTCTTTTAATACAACCTTGGTCTTAACTTGTAAATTTTTCTAACAAATTTCAACAAGTGTTTAGACCGATTTTCTTTTAGTTATAACCTCGGTTTAACTTCAACTTGTAACTTTAACCTTAGTTTAACTTCAACTTGTAAACTCAAGTTTTAAGAAGTGTAAAACATGACCTTGGTTTAACTTTAACTTGTAAATTTTTCTCAAATTTCAACAAGTGTTAAACATGACCTCGGTTTAACTTCAACTTGTAAACTTAAATTTCAACAAGTGTTAAACATGACCTCGGTTTAACTTCAACTTGTAAACTTAAATTTCAACAAGCGTTAAACATGATCGGTTTAACTTCAACTTGTAAACTTAAATTTCAACAAGCGTTAAACATGATCGGTTTAACTTCAACTTGTAAACTTAAATTTCAACAAGCGTTAAACTAATTTTAGCTTGTAAATTCCATCTTCCAAGTACCATTTTCCAATTCTTTGCCCCCTAATGTGAACTCAAGTTCCACTTGGGTTCTCATTATGCATATATTCCAGAAACATCGTCAAGTACTTTATCAGTCATAAGGGTAAAAATATCAAGCTAAAACTTGATTTATTACTTCGGCTAATAACAAAGAACAAGAAAGTCTAATGATAGAAAAATTTCAGATTGCAAGTATTCCAAGATCTTGGCAACTCTTTGCCTTCATTATCTTCAAGCCGATATGCCCCATTGCCCAATACCGAGATGATTCTATAGGGTCCCTCGCAATTCAGGCCAAGCTTGCCCTCTCTGGGATCTTTCTTGTTGCCGACGACCTTTCTCAAGACGAGGTCACTGACTTGAAACTCCCTTGGGTTGACCTTCTTAGTATAAACCCTGGCAAGCTGTTGCTGGTATGCCACCAGCTGAATTGCAGCTCTTTCCCTTCTTTCTTCTAGCAGATCCAGATCTCGGGCTAATAATACATCATTAGTCCCATTCTTTACTCCATGAGTTCTGATCCCTGGGATGCCGACCTCCAGCGGAATGACTGCTTCTGTGCCATAAGCCATGGCAAATGGGGATTCCCCCGTTGATCTTCTCGGCGTAATCTGATATGCCCAGAGTACACTGGGCAATTTATCCACTCACTTTTCCTTTTGCTGCTTGCAGCTTCTTCTTTATCCCATCCAAGATAACTTTGTCGAACGCTTTTGCTTGTCTATTGCTTTGAGGAAAACTTGGGGTCGAAAAGTAATTCTTGATTTTGAACTTTGCACAGAAGTTTTTGATTAGCTTACTGTCAAATTGTGTTCCATTGTCTGCAACTATTGCTCTTGGAATCCCAAACTTGGTAATGATGTTCTTCTAGATGAAGTTCTTCACATCAATGTCTCAAATCTTGGCAAGGGGTTCAACTTCTACCCACTTGGTGAAATAATCTGTTGCCACTAGTAAGTACTTCCTTTGTCCAGTTGCTTGAGGTAGTTTCCGACAAGATCCATGCCCCATTGGGCAAATGGCCAAGGACTGGATACTGGGTTCAAGTCAGCTACTGGTTGATGTATCAAAGATGCAAACCTTTGGCACTTCTCACACTTCTTCACATAAGCTTCTGCATCTTTCTGCATATAGGGCCACCAATACCCCTGAGTAATGGCCCTGTGGGCAAGTGACCTGTCCCAAGTGTGGCTTCCGCATATTCCTTCATGTATCTCGTACAGAAAATCTTCAACCTGTGCAGGATGCACACACCTCAGAAGGGGTCCAGTAAATGATCTTCTGTAGAGGTGTCCTTCTGGGGTCAAACTGAATCTTATCGACTTCAGTCTGATCTTGTGCGCTTCTTTTCGGTCATCGAGCAGCTTCCCGTCTTTAAGGAATGCTTTTATTGCATCTATCCAACTTGGTCCCATCTCCACACACATTGCTTTGCGCTCTGTGTTCAGTGGTTCTATGCTTGGACCGGGCAAGTAGTCGACCATTATCGTCCTTGCCTTTCCAGGTTGTATTGCACTAGCCAGGTTGGCCAGGGCATCAACGTGACTGTTATCATCTCGGCTAACCTGCTGTGGTCGGCAATTCTGAAACAAGGCCACCAATTGCCGACCTCCTTTACATAGGCCGACATCCTTTCGTCTCGGGCTACGAACTCACATATTGTCTGGTTGACTATAAGCTGAGAGTCACAGAAGACTATCACCTCATCTGCTTCTACTGCTACTGCCAGTTTCAGTCCTGTAATCAGTGCTTTATACTCTGCTTCATTATTTGAGGCCTTGAACCCCAAACGAATGGATTGTTCTAGTATTTGTCCATCTGGAGATACCAGCACTACTCCTGCCCCCGCTCCTTGTCGGTTTGAACTCCAATCTACGAACAGTCGAAAGGAGTTGCCGATGTAAATGCTACAGGGCCTGAGTTTTTCTTCCTTCCTTTGTTCCGTTGCCCTCGTCTGGGCTCCTCTTTGTTCGTTTGGACATCGTTCACCTCAGCTTAACGGAGCCCGATGTACGATGGCTTCAGGTGTGAACTCGGCCACGAAGTCGGCCAAAACTTGGCCTTTGATTGCTGTTCTGGGTTTGTATTCCAGGTCATACTGGCCCAAGGCCACTGCCCATCTGGCTATTCTGCCTGTCAGATCTCCCTGCTGCAACAGGGACTTCAAAGGATGTTCAGTTAGCACCACAATTCTGTGGGCTTGAAAGTAATGGTTCAACTTCTTTGAAGCCATTACTAAAGCTAGTGTTAACTTCTCCAAGGGTAAATACCTGGTTTCTGCATCAGTCAGGGTTTTGCTTACGTAGTAAATAGCCCTTTGTTCCCCTTTTTCTTCTCGGATTACCACTGCACTTACCGCATGTTCCGAAACTGCTAAGTATAGGAATAGTTTCTCTCCAGGTTCTGGATTTGAGAAAACTGGAGCCGTTGTCAAATACTTCTTCGAGTCGGCCAAGGCGACTTCGCAATCTTCTGTTCATAAGAAGTTTGTGACCTTCTTCACTAAGCTGAAGAAGGGTTTGCATTTGTCAGAACTTCTGCTTATGAACCTATTCAGGGCTGCAACCCTTCTAGTCAACATCTGTACTTGCTTCGCCGATGTTGGGCTTTTCAGTTCTAGGATGGCCTTGATCTAATCTGGGCTGGCCTCAATGCCCCTTCTGGTCACCAAGTATCCCAAGAACTTACCAGATCCAACTCCAAATGCACACTTCGATGCATTAAGTCGGAGCCGATATGTTTTAGGATGTCAAAGACTGCCTTTAAGTCTTCCAGATGGTCTTTAGGTTCCCTGCTCTTCACGACCATGTCATCGATGTATACCTCCACTGTTCGGCTAATTAAGTGTTTGAACATCTTGGTTACCAATCTCTGGTAAGTTGCTCCTGTATTTTTCAACCCAAAAGGCATCACTCTGTAGCAATACAGGCCTTTTGGGGTGATAAACGCAGTCTTCTCATCATCTGGAGGGTACATGGCTATCTGATGGTACCCCCTGTAGGCATCGAGGAAGCTCATCCTTCTATGCCCTGAAGTGGCATCCACCAATTGGTCAATCTTGGGTAATGGGAAACTGTCTTTGGGACAGGCCTTGTTTAGGCTAGTAAAGTCCACGCAGACCCTCCATTTACCATTCTTTTTCTTCACCACCACGGTATTTGATAGCTATGTCGGGTAGTTTACCTCTCGAATGGCTTTGGCCTCCAGAAGTCTGTCTACTTCCTCTTCCACTACCTCAACATGTATCAACGTCGGTCTTCTTGCTTGTTGGATTACAGGTTTGGCCAACCTGTCTACGTTCAGTTTATGGCAAGTGACCTTAGGGTCAATGCCAGGCATCTCGTAAGGCGTCCAAGCAAATACCTCAAAGTTTGTTTTCAAGAAAGCCTCCAGTTCTTTTTCCTCTTCCTCGGCTAAGTCCGAGCCGAGAAGAAAGAAGCATTCCTCATCCCGTTACTGGACAAGGATTTTCTTCAGGGCTTCTTCACTCTTCTCGGTTGGCTCTTTGTCGACGTCATCTAGGACTTCCACATCCTCGTCTTCGATCTCTACTGTCTCTGGTTCTCGTATGCTAAAGGTGGATTTCATTGTTGCCATGGAGCAGTTCTTTGCCTGCAGCTGATCCCCTTTGACCTCCTCTATCCCATGCTCCATTGGGAACCGCAATAGCTGATGCAACATTGAGGGAACAACCCCCATTGCATGCAGCCATGGCCTTCCGAAGATAGCATTGTAGGGGGAGGGTGTGTCGATTATGGTGAATTCTGTTTTTATCTTTTTGGTGCCAGCCTGCACCTTAAGCTTGCTGCTCCCAGTGGCCACGTCGGCATTCCATTGAACTCGACCATTGGGCTGTTGGACTACTCCATATCGTCTGGGTGAAGGCCAAGCTCCTTGTAACACCTGACATACATGATGTCACAGGAGCTGCCTTGGTCAATTAGGATGCGCTTCACTTGGCACTCCCAAACCTGGAGGGATACTACCAAGGCATCGTTATGTGGATTCTGCACCATCTGAAGGTTGGCTTTAGTAAAGGACACTACTGGTCCCTGGCACTCCTCGCCCGAGGTCTTTTCTCCCGGACCTGGTACACATGCTGCAAGTGCTTTACCTTCTGGGTCTCCCCCCGTATTTCGTTTTCATTGACCTTCGAGTGAATTACATTAATTACCCAAGGTCCGCCTTTCTGCGGTTGCTGTGTTGGGGGAGGTGGAGCTGCTGGTGCCTAAGGTAGTCTTGCCTGCTCTTTCCTTGTCCTGGCTTCATCCACAAGGTTCCTTAAATGGCCTTGCCTTACCAGGTCTTCCAGGTGTGCTTTCAGGGCTCTACAACCCTAAGTCAGATACCCATCTTCATTGTGGTAAGCACAATGCTTACCAAGGCTTCTTCCCATAAACTCTCCTGGTACCCTTGCTGGTGCTCTGAAATAGGGTTGGGTTCGGATTTTTTCTAAGACTTTGTAAACCAAAATTCGGAATATGGTTGTGACTGCCTGAGCTGCCCTTAATCCGATTTTTGGTTTGTTGTAGCCACCATCACCTCAGCCTTGCTTTGGCGAGCCGTTTTTCTTTTCTGGTTTCGGTGCCTTTGTTCCGGCGTATCCTCCTCGACCCTGGCATACTTCTCTATTCTGGCCATTAATTCCTCCATACTTTTTGGCAATGTTTTTGCCAATGATTTTCGGAGCAGACAATTATCTTTTAGGCTGTTCTTAAATGATACGACCGCCATCTCTTGGTTGCATTCTGGTATCCGGTTGAATACCTCATAGTACCTTTTGGCATAGGCCCTCAGGCTTTCGTCCTCGCCAATTTTCAGAGCCATCAGGGCATCCACCCTTAATGGCTGTAATTTGTTCATCACGAACCTGGCCACAAACATCTTGGCCAGGCTTTCCCAGGTTTTCACAGTTCCTTTCGGCAACTTGTGAAACCAGTCTGATGCAATTTCTCCGAAGGATGAGGGGAACACCTTGCAAAGCAACGGCTTGTTCCCGATGTATAACGCCATCGAGTTTAGGTACAAACCGACGTGAAAGTTGGGGTCTGACTTCCCGTCGTAGATCTGGAATCTCGGCATGCTAAACCTCTTTGGGGCTTCAAATTTGTCAATTTCTACCGAGAATAGCGTTCTCGGCTTGATCGGGGAGGTTACCTTGGCATCTTGCTGCCTCCTCTGTAGGTAATCCCTTAGGTCCTCCTTGGTCCGACCAGGAGCTCGGCTATCTCCTGACTTCAGCCTTTTAGGTGCACTACTCTCAGCTTCGTTGTGAGCCCTCTTCGACCTTTCTCCATTAGTTGTGTCGAACCACAACTCCTATCTTTGAACATGCCGATGTTCTTTGGGGTCTGCTTCCTTGGTGCGATGTGTCCTTCGAGATTCTTCCCTTCTCGACTCTCCTCGCCCGACCTCCCTTGAAGGCCGGTGAGAGTGTTTTTCGCTCCTGGTGTGCTGGGGGACTGTAGGGACTGTTTTCTGCCCATCATGTCAGGCATCTTTCTTGGCTGCTGGAATCGGTGTATCTTGTAACGAGAACGGTGGCTGCATGACGTTATTCTGCATCATGAAATTGACGACCGTTTGTAGGTCCGCCAATTTGTTCGCCATTCCCTTTACCTCATCGTCCCTCCGCAAGCATCTATCCTTCCATACCTGAAGGTCGTCCTCGTTGTAATACCCGCTTTGGTCCGTTTTCTTTGGACCTTTCCTCCATGATTCTGATCACGAGTCTCTTCGTTGCAGTTGTCTTCTTCGACGTCAAGGTCAATGTGTTTCCCATTCTCAGTAGGGGTGTCGTCCCCAACCTTCTCTTTCTGTCCATCGTTGGCCATCTATTCTTCTTTCTTTCCCACAGACGGCGCCAAATTGTGTGTGTCAATTTCCGACCACACTGCCAAATTAGTACTTAGTTGGAGAGCACCGACAGAATAGATTAAGCCCGAACGATCTGCAACAGAAAGAAGAGATTCCGGTGGTGGTTCGTCCACCCGGGGGCACTCCAACGATCAAGTCAGTTATTTCTCAAAGGTAGCAAAAATGCTTAACTTACTATTCAGAATATAAATTGCATACCTTAAACACATAGGGGCGCCTCCCTTTTATAGCCAATACAATCATAGTCCCAATAGAAGCCTAGTTCCATTGGACTTAGGATTATTGCTAATCTTGGACTCCCAGTAGGATTGGGATAAACTCTCTAAGAGTCTTATCCTTACCCAAACTGAAGTCCTCTCTCATTCTAGGACTCTTGTCCCTTATCCGCTTATCCCGAACTCTGATATCTTCGAAGATAACCTCGGCCTATCCGAGATCACCACGGCGTCATAACAAGGACACGTGACACCTCGGCTGATACTTCGGCGTCACCTTGGCCACGTGTTTGGTACTCAGAAAATATATCCCCACAATGTCCATGTACTACTCTTAACATAAAAATTATAAACTCGGCTTTCTTTTTTTTTGTTTCAAAAAAATAGTCTCAGGTTTAAAGAAATTCAATTCATAATGTCTGGTTTCAAAAAATCTGTAATTATCCCTGATGTTTGGGCCGGTTTGATTCAATGTGTTCATGACTATTATCCAAACGTGTCAATGGACACTGAATTTCCCAAGACGATCATCTTCATTGACAATCATTACCATAGTTCTCAAAATTGGCCGGTTCATATCGGAAAAATAGAACCGCAACGAATACAGGCCGGGATAGCCTTAAGATTGAAAATTGCAGAGAATTGACCGAGTCTCGATACATAGCAATCTGTAACCGTTACATAAATCATGATGGGCCGATACTCACTAGTTCGGACCGGTACGGGAAAGAAAAAGCTAAAAAGCCAAAAAGCCTATGAAATGATTTTTAAAATTTCACCGTCGCTACACCCAATTCCCGATACATATCTGCGATCAATACCGTTACGTTGCCCGATACTGCGATTTAGAACCATGATCATTACTCTTCTCTTTCTCCCTTCGACGACTACTTCCTTATGAAGTTGAATGTTAATGCATTAAATTTCATACAAGTGGGTCTCACTCTGTCAGACAATCAAGGCAACCTTCCGGACTTGTACACAGACTGTTGTTATGTGTGGCAATTCAATTTTCGAGCATAGTTCTAAAAACCGGCCAATACGCTAGGTATCGGCTGGTTCATATCGGAAAAATAGAGCACCGCGACGGATACGAGCCGGGATAGCGCTAAGATTGAAAATCACAGGAGAATCGACTGAGTCCACATACATAGTGGTCTGTAACCGTTACACAAACCGCGACGGACCGATACTTACTGGTTCGGACCGGTAAGGAAAAGAAAAGGCTAAAAAACCTATGAAATGATTTTTAAAATTTTACCATCGCGACACCCGATTCCCGATACGTACCGACCAATACTATCGATACCGATACTCCGCGATCAATAACGTTACGTTATCCGATACCACGATTTAAAACCATGTTTCTGAGACTTCAACATCGAGTCAGATGAACTTTGTAACCCGGATTCGATCAAGCTGTTAAAGTAGCAAGGAATTGATTTCAAGAAAAACAGAGAAGAGGGAATCAATTCGAGGGAGTTTGGGGAGATGCTTTTGTGGTCGGGACTGGTTTATAAAAGGCCATTGAAGAGATGGGTAACTTTTCACAGTGGATATGATTTCGGGTTTTTGATAAAGGTGTTGACGCGCAGAGAGTTGCCTGAGAACCTCGAAACTTTCATGGCTATGGTGAATTTTTACTTTGGTGGGAATGTGTATGCACTTGATAAGGAATTGCAATGGATTGAATGGTGGATTGGAGAGGGTGGCTAAGGCACTTGGTGTTGATCGTGTGGCTGGGAAAAGCCATCAAGATGGATCAGATGGCTTGCTCACCATGCAAGCATTCTTGAAGCTTCTGAAGATGGTAGACATGTCCTTCATTAATCGACTAATCAAAGAAGAAGAAAAAGGAGTTGGTGGATCTAATCGTGGACTTCGGTCTGTGTTGTATGGATTGGAGACTAATTTCAAATATACTGTGCATACTTCTTTTAACTAGGTACTAGAGCAAATTTACTATGTTTTTATACCAAGTTATTGAAATTTTATTTGATCAATTTAATGTAACTTGTGTTTAAAATATAATCTGAGTATTAACAATTTGTTATGATTCAATTAAAGAATTTAGGTATAATTTGAGATATATAGTATAACATTGAGGACTCGTTTGGCATGGAACATTTTTTGTGTAAAAGTTGAAAAGTTATTAAAAAAATCAAAAAGTGTATAATCTATATCAAAAAGTCAAAAAAATTCTTTTCTCTTTATTTTTTATACATCTTTTCGTCAAAAATCAAAAATTCATTTCAAACATACTATTTTTTTTTTTACTTCATATTTTAGTCAAAAAATTAAAAAAATTACTAAAATAGTCTGCTCCCAAACGAGGTTCAAGTATCAAGGATTTTGTGATTATGTGAACTGAAAACAATCAATTATAGAGATACATGAATTATATATTACAGGTTCTATAAAATAAAATTAAAAGAGATGAAAACGAGTTACTCTTATTTAAATTTATAATTTTAGAAATATTTAAAATAAGTTAGAAATATTAGAAATAAAAAAATATATTTAATATATTAATATTAGAAATTTTTTTTGCTTATCATGTGAAAAATTAAAAATTAATAAAGTTTGCATAGAATTTAACGAAACTGGTTCTTTTTGAAAAGAAAAAAAAAATATATTTTTTACTGTTTTTTTAAAGTTAGAAAGTATAGTCAATCTCAAACTGTCTTGGGCTTGCCAACACTTGGGCTGAGGTTGCATAAGATGGGCCCACACACTATGGTGCGGGTCGGGTTCTGTAGAGTCCATTAGCAATTGGAAAGGATTTAAAAATGCGAACCTGCTACTCCGATAATTCAATCAATGAATGAATCATAATTATATTTCACCTTTTTTTTTTTTATTTAGGGTTGGTTTGGCATAAACTAAATAATATAAAAATTTAAAAAGTCACTATCCTATTTAAATCACATCACCTCTCTAACACATCACATCAAACCCAACTCAAACCCAACCCATATAAGTTAATAAGTCAAAAAGTGTACTTTTTTAGAACATTCCAAACTAACCCTTATTTTTATTATTTTATTATTTTTTTAAATCATGAACGAAAACAGTGTTAATAAACAACTCCTTATTCTAGTTTGGTATTCAAAACCCAAAAACCTAAAACAACTTCAGTTGTATTTTTTATTTTCTTTATTTTTTAATTTTTTTAAAAAAAAAATAATAAACACATTCATTATTTTTATTTAATTTAAATTTTTGTGCTAAAATAACTTTTTAAAAATTTAAAACTAAATTCTGGTTTTTTTTTTCTTTCCAAAAGTTGGTTTGTAAAATATTCCCAAAATGTTTTCAGTAATGATGTGTCAAACAAATTTTTTTTTTAAAATAAATAAAAACAAGAAATAGAAAGCAAATACACAACCAATGAATCAAATAGGCCCTAGATATTGGTCACATTTTAATAAGAAAATAAAATAAGTGTTGTGATTGTCAATTGTATTGGATCACAATCAAACAAAGCTTTGACTCTCAACTTCCATCTTCCTTGAGAAATTTGAAGTTTAAATTGATTAAATTGTTAATTGGCTGTAAAATATATCAGGGTGATTCTGTGTTTGGGGTTTGCATATTTTTTTAAAAAATTTTGGCTTATTTTAGTTTTTAGTGAATTTTTTTTTTTTTTTTTATATAAAAAACTTAGACTTCTAAATTCAGTTCAACAAAATATATCAGATGGTTTTAAAAAAATAAAAAATAAAAATCAGAGAAGACAAAAATAAATAAAAAATGATGGACTCTATTTTTGTTTAAGAAACACATGGTAGGCTGGGATCACTTTTGAAACACAACCTACATTTAATTGATCAAATAAAATTTCAATAACTTGGTATAAGAACATAGAAAATTTGCTTTTGTACCTATGAACCATGGGTGTGGGGGTGTGGGTGTAGGGATATGAGTATGGGTACGATACAAGTACGCTGATACAACAAATTTTTAAAAAAGTAGGGTACAAGTACAGTTGGGATACATTTTTTTTTTTTTTAATTTATAATTAAACATCCAACATACAAATCAAAGTTTCAATATCAAAATTAAAAAGAGAATAGCTTGTCTAAAAAGTTATATAATTCTTTTTTTATTTTTTATTTTTATTGTCTAAAACATGATGCAAAAGAGAGCAAAACCATGACTCATAGGTAAAGGGTGATAGAAATAAATTACTTGCTGATTTTCGAAGTTGAAAGAAGAATAATAAAATTGCAACAAATTCTAACAGCTGCCAAAAAAAAAAAAAACTTCATCGTACCCGTGCCGTACCAAAACGTATTTGTCGTACCCGGTATGTATTTGGCACACCCGGTACGCATGCCGCCATATCGGTACGCGTACCTGCATTCGGTAAGTACCTGGTACTCGTACGACACTATTTTTGGAGTACCAGTGCTCACAGTCTTGTACCAAGTTAAAAGAAGTATACTCGAAATTAGTCTCCAATCCATACAACACAAACCGAAGTCGACAATCAAATCCCAAGTCCTTCTTCTTCTTCGATTAGTCAATTAATGAAGGACATGCCTGCCATCTTTAGAAGCTTTAAGAATGTTTGCATGATGAGCAAGCTATCTGATCCAGCTTGATGGCTTTTCCTAGCCACATAATCAACACCAAGTGCCTTAGCCACCCTCTCCAATCCACCATTCAATCCATTGCAATTCCTCATCAAGTGCTTTATATCATACACATCCCCACCAAAGTAAAAATATACAATATAAATGAAAGTTTCAAGGTTCTCAGGCAACTCTCTGTCCATCAACAATTTTTATCAAAAGCTTAGTCGGAAGCTTACGATATTTGACATACACAAGGTCAAACATACTCTTTAGAGTTGGACTTGTGAATCGATTCATGGAGGCACCAACCATGACACACTTGAAAACAGCCAAAAGGATTCTTTGCTACATAAAAGGTACTCTTGATTTCGGCTTATTCTATTCATCATATAATAATTTTAAACTTGTTGGATACAGTGATAGTGGTTAGGGTGGAGACTTGGTTGATCGAAAGAGTGCAATTGGGTTCTTATTCTTAATGGGAGACAGCGTTTACTTGGATTTCGAAGAAGCAACCAATTGTCATACTTTCCACTTGTGAAGTTGAATATGTGGCTGCCCCATCATGTGTTTGTCATGCAATTTGGCTTAGAAAACTTCTGAAGGAGCTCAATTTCATGCAAAAGGATGCAACACAGATTTTTGTAGGCAACCAGTCAACTTTTGCAATAGACAAAATCCAATATTTCATGACTGTAGCAAGCATATTAACACAAGCTATCACTTCATCAGAGAATGTATGGTGTAACAACCCTCGTACTGATTACCGATAAACCACTGAATTAGATACTGATTATTGCTAAACTGGACCGCTAATGACTGATAATCGAATTAACTGAAGTGGTGAATGGACTGATTGAAATCGAAACTGAAATTGAATAAGTTTATCTATTAAATTGCATATTGCATCTGTTTAATTTATCGATTATCTGTTTGTGTTTATGTGTTTAAACTGCTAATTGAAGGCCTTATCGGCGGCCGAACTGAAAACCGTTTAGTGTTCCATGATCAGTAGAATATTTGTGATTTAATGGTACATTTATCTGAAAATTGATTAGGATTGATTAAACTAGATTAAATAAAGCCAATTAAGGAGTTGGTCGGAATTACAATTTTGCCATTGAGTGGAGCCTTTGTTCATTCTTGTTTGAAGCCTTGTATATGTTTAATCAAAACATTTCATCAGCCCTCTCCCTTAGTTCCACCGAAATTAGAGAATAATTAGAGAGAGTAAGAGTGTTTTGAGTTCATTTGGTGGGAGTACTTGGATTTGAGGTGTGCATTGTCAAATTGGACTCTTAAGCTTTGAATACAAGACTAAGGTAGGATATTCATCTCCTTATGGTTGTCTTTGAGCTAAATCTTGCATGGGTTTTTGCATCATTGTAAGATTAAGTCATGTTTTAGTTCATAAATGTTGAATTGGAACTCCATTCATGCATGCATGGCCATTTTGGTGATTTTTGTAGTTGAATTCATGATGGATTGTACATGCATGCTCATGTTTATATCAAAGTTCATGTTTTCATTTTGTTTTTCAACTATTGAGCTCATTAGAGCAAGATTTGAAGCTTGATTTTGGTTTAAAGTTCATGCATTGCATGTTTTGAAATTGTTCTTGAAATGGGTTTGAATGTTGGATTTTATTGACTCACCTTTGGCCCTTGCATGTACAAATTGAGCTTTAAAACTTGTTGTACTATGAGTTTGAAATGTTTTTCCAGAATTTGGGCCCAAGAGGTTGAGTTTTGGGTTGTTGAATGCTTGGTTCGAACTTGGGAGACAAATCTGGAAATTCCAGATTTGGCTTCCTCGCTCGAGCGAAGGATTCCTCGCTCGAGCGAGCACCTCTATTCAGGGCTCCGCTCGAGCGAGCATCGAGCGTGGTATCGCGCGTAAAAATCGAGCAACCAGTACTTTTACTGTTCATCAGACCGCTCGAGCGAAGGATTGTTCGCTCGAGCGAAGCCTTTGATTTTGGAAGCTCGCTCGAGCGAAGGAAAGCTCGCTCGAGCGAAGCGCCTATTTTCAGCAACTTTTGAAAAATGCCTTCCAACTGTATTTTTGCATCCTCATCTCATCCTAGGCATTCTTAGGCCTAGTTTAAGACATCTTAATGAGGATTTAGACATAGAACCACACCGAGGAAATTTAGGGATTTAATTATCATCCTTCCCGACCGTGAAACTTAGTGTGTGTTCTATTTGTTAACTGTTTAGGGTTGGCTCTCGGGGACGCGCTCCAGCTGCTATTAGCCCAATCTCTGTGAGTAACAATTGTGTAAAGATATGTTCAAAATGACTATCTTTTGAATACTGAACTGAACTGTTTACTGAACTGGAATCATTTACTGAATGAATGTATGTCCTTTATTTCTGAACTGTACTGTGGCATCCTTAGCACTACTGTTACTGACTGTTACTGTTACAGAGATCTCTGTCGGTTCCCTTGTGGAACCATACTGTTTACTGAATGACTGGCCATCATTACTGTTCGGTCTTTTTGACCTACTGTTACTGTTATGCTAATGGATGTACCACATATGATTGTTTATTGTACTGAACAACTGTAATACTGATTGAAATGAACTGTTTTCATTACTATAAGGACATCCATTCTAAACCTCTTTACGCTTTATGTTATTCACTGGGCTTTAGCTCACTGTTTATATATATATGTAGGTTCTCAGCAGCCAGATCAGAGCTAGGAGCGTGGGTTGGTCCCAGTTTTGTCAAGCCAGCCTATGTGCCTCACTGTGAGGTTCCGTGTTGCCATGTTATGGCTTTGGGATTTTGTTTTGGGTTTTTCCCATCGGTCTCCTCACTATTTTGTATCATTGTATAGACTGAATGTTTACTGTACTGTTGTCGAGGGATTAGGTGCCCGTACTGAATGTTGTATATGATCGTACAGACCGTACTGTTTTGAACCGTATGAATGCATGAAAAATGTTTTTGGCATACAGATTTTCACAGCTCAATGGACACTAGTTATTTACTGTATTGGCTTCCGCCAGGCCCTGTACTCTGTTTAACTGTATTACTGTTCAGCAGGCCTTCGGTAATCTCGGATTACTGGCCAGTTACGGTGCTAAACCCATAGGGCCGGGTTTGGGTCGTGACAGAGTGGTATCAGAGCGATACTTAACCACGAGTTATACCGCACACACGTGTCCGAATGAGCGATAGGGTGTCCTAGAAAGGCAATTAGGGCATCTCATGAATTTGAAAAATGTGTGCTTATGACTGACTGAATATATGTTAAAATATTAAACTGTTTAATTATATAACCGCTTATCATGATAACTGTTATAACTGCTTATAGTGAAATGGATAACGCAAACGCTGCAAATGAAACTGAACCATCATCCTCTGAGGCTAGAATGGCCAGACTTGAACTAATGATGGGACTGATAATTGAAAGACTAGATCAACAACCGAACCAACCGCCCCCACCTCCTCCTCCTCCGGTGCAACCGGAACAGAATGTACAGAATGTGAATGCTAATGAGGTGGACATTATTACACTGACTCATAAGTTCAGCAAGTTGAAACCGCCATCCTTTCAGGGAGGCCTTGAACCATTGAAGGCTGAAGCATGGGTTTTGGAGACTGAGAAACTGTTTGAAGTGTTTCCGTGTTCGGAGGCCAACAAAGTACTGTTAGCAACCTTCACCCTTCAAGAAGAAGCAAGAAGGTGGTGGATGTTGACCCGCGATGATAATACAGTTATGACTTGGGCTCAGTTTAAAGTAGCCTTCTTCGAAAAGTACTTTCCTCAGTGTGTTAGGGACATGAAGGTCACTGAATTTGAACAGTTAAAACAGGGCACAATGTCAGTTGCTGAGTATGAAACAAAGTTCACCGGACTTGCTCGATATGCACCACATATGGTGGATACTGAATACAAGAAGGCCAGGAGATTTGAAGGCGGCCTGAATGTTGCTATCCTTGACCGAGTCAACATGTTGAAATTGCCAACTTATGTGGGTGTTCTTGACAGGGCCTTGATGGCCGAATCAAATATTGAAGCACTGAAAACTGAAACACCAACAACTGAATGGCATGGTAAAAGGCATGGGTTCAAATTTAAGAAAGGCAAGCATAACTCTGCAAATAAGAAACAGAATACGGGGTCGACAACTAGCCCCAGCCAAGGGAGTGGATTTACTCCACCCAGCTCCATATGTGGCAACAAGCACAAAGGGGTTTGCTATCAGATTTCTGGAGCTTGTTTCAGGTGTGGCAAGGTGGGCCACAGAATTAAAGACTGCCCTTCTGCTCCACCAGTTAGTAATAAAGCTACACCGAGCGCAACAGCATCAAAGGTGGCACCGAAGCCTAACCCCAAAACTACCGGGAAAGAGCCTATGAGGCAGGGCCGAGTGTTTGCCCTAGTACCGGGAGACGTGCAGAACACTGAGACTGTCGTGTCAGGTATCCTCTCTATCTGTGCTCAAAATGCATATGTGTTGATTGATTCGGGGTCTACACATTCGTATGTATCGTATGCTTTTTCGCATAAATTGAATAGACCCTTAGAACCCATGAACTATCTGCTAGCTGTATCATCACCTGTTGGGGGATCCATGACATGTGCACATATGTATCCTGCTTGCGAGATTATTGTTGGGGATATGCATCTGTTTATTGATTTACTGCCATTGAATATCGATCATTTTGATGTAATATTGGGGATGGATTGGTTACAAAAATATCATGCTACTATTGATTGTGTGACCAAGCAAGTTGTTTTCCGTCCACCGGGTTTGCCTGAATTTGTGTTTAATGGGGTTGGAGTAGTACCTCCTCCGTATCTGATTTCTTCTGTAAAAGCTGTTAAACTGATTAGAAAGGGGTGTAAAGGATATCTGTGTTCTGTACTGACTGTGTCTACTGATGATAGTGTTAAAACTGATGTGAATTGTATTCCTATAGTCAGAGAATTCCCAGATGTGTTTCCAAATGATCTACCAGGGGATTTAATTGACAGGGAGATTGAATTTACCGTTGATGTAGTTCCGGGTACACAACCAATGTCTAAAGCTCCTTACAGAATGGCTCCAACTGAACTGAAGGAATTAAAAGTGCAATTGCAGGAACTGTTAGACAAAAAGTTTATCAGACCCAGTACTTCACCGTGGGGTGCACCTGTTTTGTTTGTGAAGAAGAAAGATGGCTCACTGAGACTGTGCATCGATTACCGCGAACTGAACAAGGTAACTGTAAAGAATAAGTATCCATTACCGCGTATTGATGATTTATTTGACCAGTTACAGGGTACACAAGTGTTTTCCAAGATTGATCTTAGATCGGGGTATCATCAACTGAAAGTTAAACCAGAGGACATCGATAAAACTGCTTTTAGAACGAGGTATGGCCATTATGAATTTTTAGTTATGCCGTTCGGAGTCACGAATGCCCCTGCTGCATTTATGGACCTTATGAACAGAATTTTTAAACCATACCTTGATGATTTCGTTGTGGTCTTTATTGATGACATACTGATTTATTCTAAGACTGTTGAAGAACATGAACACCATCTAAGACTTGCCCTGCAGACCTTAAGAGAACAGAAACTGTATGCTAAACTGTCTAAATGTGAATTTTGGCTTGATCATGTGATGTTTTTGGGGCATGTTATTAGCAAAGATGGAATTTCTGTTGATCCGCAGAAAATTGAAGCTGTAGTGAACTGGCCTAGGCCAACGAATGTAACCGAAGTCCGAAGCTTTTTGGGATTGGCTGGTTATTACAGAAGATTTGTCAAAGATTTCTCCAAGATTGCCTTACCACTGACTCAGTTGACACAGAAGGGGATATCATTTGACTGGACTGACCAGAGGGAAACAGCGTTCCAAGAGTTGAAAACTCGACTTGTAACTGCACCGGTCCTTACTCTACCTTCAGGTACAGATGGTTACACTGTTTTTAGTGATGCTTCTCATAAGGGTTTGGGATGTGTTTTAATGCAGAATGGGAGAGTTATTGCTTATGCTTCCCGACAGTTGAGACCGCATGAAAAGAATTACCCAACCCATGATCTGGAACTTGCTGCAGTGGTTTTTGCATTGAAAATTTGGCGTCACTACTTGTATGGAGCAACATGTGAAGTGTATACTGACCACAAGAGTTTGAAATACCTTTTCACTCAGAAAGAACTGAATATGAGACAGCGGAGATGGCTTGAATTGATTAAAGATTATGACCTACAGATTCTGTACCATCCGGGAAAAGCCAATACCGTTGCCGATGCTTTGAGCCGAAAATCGATTGGGAACTTAGCCTGTTTACTGACTGGACAGAAGGAGTTGCTTTGTGACCTTGAAAAGTCCGAGATTGAAATTGTTTTGAAGGAACAAGGTGGAACCTTAGCTGCCATTACTGCCCAACCAGCATTGATCGAAAAGATTAAAGAGAAACAACAACTGGATGACTTTTTGAAGAAGATCATCGAAGAGAGAGATTCAAAACCGAGACCGGGGTTCAAATTTGACAACAATGTACTGAAATTTCAAGATAGACTGTGTGTACCAAATGACACCGAATTGAAAAAAAGAGTTCTCCAAGGAGGCCACAGTTCGAAGTTTTCTATTCACCCGGGGAATACAAAAATGTACCAAGATCTGAAACAGAATTTCTGGTGGCCAGGAATGAAGAAAGAAATTGCCGACTTTGTGTCCAAATGTCTTCATTGCCAACAAGTCAAAGCTGAACATCAACGGCCTGCCAGATTACTGCAACCCTTACCCATACCAGAGTGGAAATGGGAGCATATCACGATGGATTTTATCGTTGGGTTACCTCGCTCCAGGAAAGGTATGGATTCTATTTGGGTTATTGTTGATAGACTGACCAAATCTGCTCACTTCTTACCTGTCAAGACAATTTATAATGCGGACAAACTGGCTGTTATATATATTGATGAAATTGTTAGACTGCACGGAGTGCCTGTGTCTATTGTTTCTGACAGGGATTCGAAGTTTACATCGAGGTTTTGGCAAAGCCTACAGACTGCATTGGGTACTGAATTGAGGCTGAGTAGTGCCTATCATCCTCAGACAGATGGACAGTCAGAAAGGACCATCCAAACTTTAGAGGATCTACTGAGAATGTGTGTCCTTGATTTCCAAGGAAACTGGGAAAGTCATTTGCCGTTGGCTGAATTCGCCTACAACAACAGCTACCATTCGAGTATTGGTATGGCGCCTTTCGAGGCATTGTATGGCAGAAAGTGTAGATCTCCAATTTGCTGGGCAGAAGTTGGAGATGGGCCTTTGCTCGGGCCCGAAATTGTTTATGAAACGACTGAAAAGATCAAACTGATACAGCAGAGACTGAAAACCGCACAGAGTAGACAGAAGAGTTATGCAGATGTTAGAAGACGGGACAGAGAGTATGAAGTGGGTGATCACGTGTTTGTGAAAGTGACACCAATGAAAGGCCAGACTCGTTTTGGAGTCAAAGGCAAGTTAGCGCCGCGGTATGTCGGACCGTATGAAGTGATTGAGAAAATTAATCCGGTGGCGTATCAAGTTGCACTTCCTCCTGAAATGGAGCATATGCATAACGTCTTCCACATTTCGATGTTGAGAGATTATCTCCGGGATCCGTTTCATGTGATTGAGCCTACTCGTATCGTGTTGAGTGATGACTACACTTACGAGGAACGGCCTATACAAATTGTGAACAGAAGGATCAAGAAACTGAGAAACAAAGAGATCCCATTAGTAAAAGTTGACTGGCAGAATCATGGTGGTGTGTATGCCACTTGGGAGAGGGAAGATGACATGGCTAGGCGATATCCTGATTTGTTCCCGCTGAACCCTGTTTTCTTCCAAAATGAAGGTAACTCGAGTTTAGAGGACTAAACTCCTTATAAGGAGGGGAGACTGTAACAACCCTCGTACTGATTACCGATAAACCACTGAATTAGATACTGATTATTGCTAAACTGGACCGCTAATGACTGATAATCGAATTAACTGAAGTGGTGAATGGACTGATTGAAATCGAAACTGAAATTGAATAAGTTTATCTATTAAATTGCATATTGCATCTGTTTGATTTATCGATTATCTGTTTGTGTTTATGTGTTTAAACTGCTAATTGAAGGCCTTATCGGCGGCCGAACTGAAAACCGTTTAGTGTTCCATGATCAGTAGAATATTTGTGATTTAATGGTACATTTATCTGAAAATTGATTAGGATTGATTAAACTAGATTAAATAAAGCCAATTAAGGAGTTGGTCGGAATTACAATTTTGCCATTGAGTGGAGCCTTTGTTCATTCTTGTTTGAAGCCTTGTATATGTTTAATCAAAACATTTCATCAGCCCTCTCCCTTAGTTCCACCGAAATTAGAGAATAATTAGAGAGAGTAAGAGTGTTTTGAGTTCATTTGGTGGGAGTACTTGGATTTGAGGTGTGCATTGTCAAATTGGACTCTTAAGCTTTGAATACAAGACTAAGGTAGGATATTCATCTCCTTATGGTTGTCTTTGAGCTAAATCTTGCATGGGTTTTTGCATCATTGTAAGATTAAGTCATGTTTTAGTTCATAAATGTTGAATTGGAACTCCATTCATGCATGCATGGCCATTTTGGTGATTTTTGTAGTTGAATTCATGATGGATTGTACATGCATGCTCATGTTTATATCAAAGTTCATGTTTTCATTTTGTTTTTCAACTATTGAGCTCATTAGAGCAAGATTTGAAGCTTGATTTTGGTTTAAAGTTCATGCATTGCATGTTTTGAAATTGTTCTTGAAATGGGTTTGAATGTTGGATTTTATTGACTCACCTTTGGCCCTTGCATGTACAAATTGAGCTTTAAAACTTGTTGTACTATGAGTTTGAAATGTTTTTCCAGAATTTGGGCCCAAGAGGTTGAGTTTTGGGTTGTTGAATGCTTGGTTCGAACTTGGGAGACAAATCTGGAAATTCCAGATTTGGCTTCCTCGCTCGAGCGAAGGATTCCTCGCTCGAGCGAGCACCTCTATTCAGGGCTCCGCTCGAGCGAGCATCGAGCGTGGTATCGCGCGTAAAAATGAGCAACCAGTACTTTTACTGTTCATCAGACCGCTCGAGCGAAGGATTGTTCGCTCGAGCGAAGCCTTTGATTTTGGAAGCTCGCTCGAGCGAAGGAAGGCTCGCTCGAGCGAAGCGCCTATTTTCAGCAACTTTTGAAAAATGCCTTCCAACTGTATTTTTGCATCCTCATCTCATCCTAGGCATTCTTAGGCCTAGTTTAAGACATCTTAATGAGGATTTAGACATAGAACCACACCGAGGAAATTTAGGGATTTAATTATCATCCTTCCCGACCGTGAAACTTAGTGTGTGTTCTATTTGTTAACTGTTTAGGGTTGGCTCTCGGGGACGCGCTCTAGCTGCTATTAGCCCAATCTCTGTGAGTAACAATTGTGTAAAGATATGTTCAAAATGACTATCTTTTGAATACTGAACTGAACTGTTTACTGAACTGGAATCATTTACTGAATGAATGTATGTCCTTTATTTCTGAACTGTACTGTGGCATCCTTAGCACTACTGTTACTGACTGTTACTGTTACAGAGATCTCTGTCGGTTCCCTTGTGGAACCATACTGTTTACTGAATGACTGGCCATCATTACTGTTCGGTCTTTTTGACCTACTGTTACTGTTATGCTAATGGATGTACCACATATGATTGTTTATTGTACTGAACAACTGTAATACTGATTGAAATGAACTGTTTTCATTACTGTAAGGACATCCATTCTAAACCTCTTTACGCTTTATGTTATTCACTGGGCTTTAGCTCACTGTTTATATATATATGTAGGTTCTCAGCAGCCAGATCAGAGCTAGGAGCGTGGGTTGGTCCCAGTTTTGTCAAGCCAGCCTATGTGCCTCACTGTGAGGTTCCGTGTTGCCATGTTATGGCTTTGGGATTTTGTTTTGGGTTTTTCCCATCGGTCTCCTCACTGTTTTGTATCATTGTATAAACTGAATGTTTACTGTACTGTTGTCGAGGGATTAGGTGCCCGTACTGAATATTGTATATGATCGTACAGACCGTACTGTTTTGAACCGTATGAATGCATGAAAAATGTTTTTGGCATACAGATTTTCACAGCTCAATGGACACTAGTTATTTACTGTATTGGCTTCCGCCAGGCCCTGTACTCTGTTTAACTGTATTACTATTCAGCAGGCCTTCGGTAATCTCGGATTACTGGCCAGTTACGGTGCTAAACCCATAGGGCCGGGTTTGGGTCGTGACATATGGGGAAAAAGAAAAGAAAAGAAAAAGGCTCAATTGAAATTTATGTGTGCGTCAATTTCGGACCACACTGCCAATCAAGCACTCAGCTGGAGAACACTGGCAGAATAGATTAAGCCCGAACGACCTATCACAAAAAGAAGAGATTCCGGCGGTGGTTCGTCCATCCGGGGCACTCCGACGATCAAGTCAGTTATCTCTCAAAGATAGCAAAAGAGCTTAACTCACTATTCAAAACATAAAAAGCGTACCTTAGACCCATGAAGGTGCCTCTCTTTTATAGCCAGCACAAACCTAGTCCCAATAGAAGCCTACCTTCAATGAACTTAGGATTACTGCTAATCTTGGACTCCTAGTAGGATTGGGATAAATTCTCTAAGAGTCTTATTCTTATCCAAACTGAAATCCTCTCTCATTCTAGGACTCTTGTCCCTTATCCGCTTATCCCGGATTCCGGTATCTTCGCAAATAACCTCGGCCTAGTTGAGATGATCTCAGCGTCATGACCAGGACACGTGGCACCTCGGCCACAACTTTGGTGACACATCGGCCACGTGTTGTCATTCAAAAATTATGTCCCCACAACTGCCCCCTAGGTTCTATTACCTCGGCATCTTGAGGTGATGGAACCTATATCATTCCTTCCTTTAATCATGACCCCAGTTTAACTTCAGCTTGTAAATTTTTCTTAAAATTTCAACAAGTGTTAAACATGATCTCAGTTTAACTTCAACTTGTAAATTTTTCTTAAAATTTCAACAACTGTTAAACATGTCCTTGGTTTAACTTCAACTTGTAAATTTTTAAAATTTCAACAAGTGTTAAACATGTCCTTGGTTTAACTTCAACTTGTAAATTTTTAAAATTTCAACAAGTGTTAAACATGTCATCGATTTAACTTCAACTTGTAAATTTTTAAAATTTTAACAAGTGTTAAACATGACCTTGATTTAACTTCAACTTGTAAATTTTTAAAATTTCAACAAGTGTTAAACATGACTTCGATTTAACTTCAACTTATAAATTTTCCTTAAAATTTCAGCAAGTATTAAACACATCCTCGGTTTAACTTCAACTTGTAAATTTAAATTTCAACAATTGTTAAACATGGCCTCGGTTTAACTTCAACTTGTAAATTTTTAAAATTTCAACAAGTGTTAAACATGTCCTCGGTTTAACTTTAACTTGTAAATTTAAATTTCAACAAGTGTTAAACACATCCATGGTTTAACTTTAACTTGTAAATTTTTAAAATTTCAACAAGTGTTAAACATGACCTCGGTTTAACTTCAACTTCTAAATTTTTCTTAAAATTTCAACAAGTATTAAACCAACCTTAGCTTATAAATTCCAACTCCCAAGCATCATTCTCCAGTCCTCTTTGGTGCACTACTTCCAGTGTCATTGTGAGTCTTTTTGGACCTCCCTCCATTGGTCGTGTCGAAACAGAGTTCCTTCCTCTGAACATCCCGATGTTCTTTGGTGTAGGTTTTTTTGGTTCGACGTGTCTTCTGGGATTCTCCATGCCCGACCTCCCGTGAAGGCTGGTGAGAATGTCCCTTGGTCCCGCCATGCTGAGGGACTACAGGAACCGTTTTCTGCCCCCCTTTCTGGGCACCTTTCTTGGCTGCTAGAATCGGCATATCTTGTAGTGGGAACGATGGCTGCATGACGTTGTTCTGCATCATGAAATTGACAACCATTTGCAGGTCCGCCAATTTGTCCGCCATTCCCTTCATCTCGTCATCCTTCCGCAAGCTTCTATCTTTCCATACCTGGAGGTCGTCCTCCTTATAATACCCACTCCGATCCGATTTCTTCGGTACACCGCTTTCCTAGCCGATGTCCTTTCCTCCGTGATTCTTATCACGAGTCTCTTTGTTGCAGTTGTCTTCTTCGACGTCAAGGTCAATATGTTTTCCACTCTCAGTAGGGGTGTCGTCCCCAACCTTCTCTTTCTGTCCGTCGTTGGCCATCTATTCTCCTTTCTTTCCCATAGACGGCGCCAAATTGTGTGTGTCAATTTCGACCACACTGCCAATCAAGCACTCAGCTGGAGAACACTGGCAGAATAGATTAAGCCCGAACGACCTGTCACAAAAAGAAGAGATTCCGGCGGTGGTTCGTCCACCTGGGGGCACTCCGATGATCAAGTCAGTTATTTCTCAAAGATAGCAAAAGAGCTTAACTCACTATTCAGAACATAAAAAGCATACCTTAGACCCATGTGGCTGCCTCTCTTTTATAGTCAACACAAACCTAGTCCTAATAGAAGCTTAGCTTCAATGGACTTAGGATTACTACCAATCTTGGACTCCCAGTAGGATTGGGATAAACTCTCTAAGAGTCTTATCTTTACCCAAACTGAAATCCTCTCTCATTCTAGGACTCTTGTTCCTTATCTGCTTATCCCGGATTCAAGTATCTTCGTGGATAACCTCGGCCTAGCTGAAATGATCTCGGCGTCATGACCAAGACACGTGGTACCTCGGCCGACACTTCGGTGACACTTCGGCCACGTGTTGTCATTCAAAAATTATGTCCCCATAGGTCACATCATCAACTCGCCAACATTCTCACCAAACCTTTAAAGCATGAAGTCTTTCACAAATTGAGAAATCTCCTTGGAGTTAGAAAATCAAGTTTAAGGGGGGATATTGGATCATAAACTTGTTTTGGGCCAAAATAGTGCCAGTGATAACAAATAGACTCATGAAAGTTCTAGAATATATATTCAGAAATATCTAAGAAAGTCTAAGCCAAAATATCTAGATATTTTGAATTGTTGGCGAGTTTATCCCTATCAAGAAATTAGTCACACATTATAATCTATATAGTACTTAAGAAAATATCTTGTAATAAATATCCTAAGTCTAGAATCATCCATTGATTAGTATAAATAGGGATGGTGCCTAGCCATTTTGTATAAGCTAAATTTTTTTGAAACCCAAGTTCAATACAAGAAGTGTTTCATTACTTCTTATCTCTTGTCTTATTCCTCTTCCTAAGTTTTATTTACCTGAACAAAAAACCTTTTATTTCCAAATTAACGTGTCGACATTCAACTTCATGAGGAATGTCGGAGGAAGAAAGAGAAGAGTGATGATTGTCAGACAAGATGATCGTCCCGGGAAATTCAATATCCATTGCAATGTTTGGATAATTGTCATGAACTCGTAGAATCAAATCAAACTCAAAACCTAAATTCTCAGTCCAAACATCACGAACCATCACAAATTTTTCTAAACTAAACATTATGAATTTCTTTAAACCTAACAATATTTTTTTGAGACAAAAAAGAAAACAGAGTTTATAATTTTTTATGTAGAGAATAGTGTGTGGATGCGTGTATATATGGTAAAGTAGTTTGGTACAAACCAATTAGGGTTTTAAGAAAACTAGAGTTTCATTTAGGTAACGTCCTAGTGGATCACCTATTTGAAAACAGGTTATCTATAACATATATAAAAAGGGAAAATTCTATTTCCATACACTTAATTAGCTCAAAGCACACACTTAATAAAAGTTTAATTTAATGACAATTATATCATAAATAAAAATGACCATAATAGACATCAAGCAACACTCATAATATTATATGAAAAAATTCTCTATACACATCTTCCACCGTTGCCGCCGCCGTCACCACCTCCTCTGCTAGCACCCTTTTCTCACTCCTTCATCCGACTATAATTTCTGGTAAGCCCTCCCACCTCTGTCTCTATGTATTTTTCCTTTCTATGTTGCTTCCCTTGATCTCCATTCTCTCTCATTCTTTCCTACTAATTTTTGAGCTGTTCTCTTTGCTGGTTTAGAAAAAAAAAGCTTGGTAAGGATTAAAAAAAGAAATGTTTGTAACGGGACTTCAATGTCTTCTGGAAGATGCTCAAACTCAGAGATATTCGAGATGAAAAAGACCGGAGAAAGAGGAGAAATTTTTACTACCAGAGAGCAAATTCATAGAGCAACAAAGATCATTGCTGCTAATTTACATCATTGAATGCAATTGTGTGTGTGTGTGTGTGTGTGTGTGTGTGTGTGTGAGAGAGTGAGAGAGAGAGAGAGAGAGAGAGAAGAGGAGAATGAGGAGGAGGATTAAGTGGTGTGTGTATAATAGTTATGAGTGTAAGGTATAATTGTAATTTTAAGTGTGTGGATTCAAAAATTTAATTAATAATCAAATTAATAAGTGTGTGTATCTAGAAAACATGTATTTTGAACTAATTAAGTGTGTGGAAATAGAATTTCCCTATAAAAAGGGACAAAACCTTAAGTTGAATCTAACATTGCCTTTATCAAATATATCCCTCTACTTTCAACTTATTACAAGTTTACCGAGACAAGATCATTCATGCCTCCTTCCGTATTCTTTTAAATAAAATAACGGAGATTTACCAATAAATCCCAAAATTTGAACTTATGAACCAATTGGTCCCATTTTTATTCTATTAAACCGTTTAGTCTCATTTAATTGTGAGGGACGTAATTACTCTCATCTAACCGTTGCTGATGCAGCTGTTGGGCGGAAATTAGGTGAGGCACGTGTGTCACTCACGTGCGTGATTAGTGAATGGATGTGTGGTGTGTTGCATGTGATACACTGGTAGGATGTCACAGAATGGCAAAGTGCTGTAAGGGGTTTTTTATTGGGCTGGGTTGGTGTGTTTGGGGGTTAACACACAACACACACACTGATACACGGGACACACGCACACAGTTTCTCTTCGATCTGAGGTAAGACACACACAGGGGCTGGCATGGGCTCTCTCTTTCTCCTATCACACACAGATACACACATACATTGTGAGGGGCAGACACACACAAACACACACAGATACACACATACATTGTGAGGGGCAGACACACACAAACACACACAGATACACACATACATTGTGAGGGGCAGACACACACACACACAATAGCTAATCGATGCGACGCCGTTGCTGACCGATCAGATCTTCCTGAGCTGCCGGTTCGTGCGCCGCCCGCCGAGCCTCCGCGGCAGTTGGAGAATGATGCGCGAGCCGGAGTTGAGGGTAAGAGAGGCGGCAGCGGAGCAGATCGAAGAGAGGCAGAGCGATTGGGCGTACTCAAGGCCGATCGTGATTCTGGATCTGTTGTGGAACTTCACGTTCGTGTTCGTTGCTTTGTCAATGTTGGTGGTGAGTCGGAAGGAGTCTCCGATGAAGCCTTTGAGGCTTTGGATTGTTGGATATGCGTTGCAGTGTGTGCTTCACATGGTGTGTGTTTCGGGTGGAGTATAAGCGGATAGCACAGAGCCTTGATCGGGGAGACACACACAGGGTACTCTCGTCCACGCAGTAAAACAAAAAAAAAAAAAAAAAAAAAATCAAAAAGGACCAAATCAACCCACCAACAAGACTATTTTGTATAATAGAATAAAAGTGGGACTATTTGGTATAACAGTTTGTGAAGTAGGATTTATTGGTAAATAATCCATAAAATAATCACTAAATACAATATATATATTTGGTGAATTTTTTTTCATTATATATGTATAGTTTTTAAATCCTTCTATAGTAGACAAACTTGAATAGTAAAATTTCTTTGCACAAATTTGAAATAAACAAATCACTAAAAATAACAAAATTCAAAAGAAAATGTGGTTCTTTTAAGCTGATTCCAAACTCAATCTAAGTTGGTTATCTTGTCTCTCAATTACTTGATAAAGGTGAATTGTTATATCTGCTCACAAATTTTTTTTGCTACCTTTTTTTCTGTCTTCAGTGGACTTTTTTCCAATTATATATATTTATATATTTTTACCTCTTAAATTCTTTTACACTAAATAGGCTTGAATGGTAAATTTTTTACAAAAATTTGAAAAAAAAAAAAAATCATTAAAGACAAAAAATTTCAAAAAAAAAAAAAAAAAAAAAAACCTTTTAGGCTGATTCCAAACTTACTCTAAGTGAATCATTTTTTATCTCTCAATTACTTGATAAAAGTGAGTCATCATATCTTACTCGTAAATCTTTTTACATTGTACTTAATTGAAAATACCAAGTAAACATTGTGAAATAGTGACTCGCTAAATTATAGGCACACACAATCTGTTAGACTAATTTTGGGTTTGCCAATGTTATGTCTTGGTGTTTGTTAGTATGGTAAAACTTTGTACACTATTTGTTTGATGATATTTCCATGACAGAGAGCTTATTATTTTTGAGTGGTGTTGTCTTCTTATCTTTTTTCACCTGAACTCTTATTTCTTTTGTTGGTTTAAACAAGTTGGATGAATTTTGTTGTAGGTAGGACCAAAAGATATGGAATCAAGCTTTATCTTGAGTTTAGTGAGTAACTATGACATCTTTGGAGTAAAAAAAACAATATGTGACATTTGATGATGACTTATTTATTTGTTTAGTGAAAAATGAGTTTTACTGAATATACTATTATTTATGTATCAATCTGCATATCATTCTTAATAAATATAACACTATGACTGGAATTCTTCACTTGAATGATCCAACAACCTTTATTCTAAGAGTTTATGAATAAGCATAGATGCACATCAGATCCATGAGGAAGGAACATTAAGATTTGCATAAGCTTTCACTATTGGTTTTAGTTTTTGCTTGCTATTTCAGATCTAACTTCCTATTGACTGCTTTTGAAGACCAACATTTTTACAAGCTATTAAGCTGCTAATTTCCATCATCTTATCTATCATCTCATCTATTATTTAGTCATTAGACAAACACCTATATTCACAAAATCTATTTTAGAGGAGAATCTGTTCTCCATTATGTGTTTTCTCCACTTGCAATAATTTATAGGACAAAAGAGTTTGTTGACATGAAATTTTCCATCCCATCTGTTTTGGGAGAAAATGCTTATGAAGAGAAACAACATAGTAAGTACATACTAAATTAAACATTTTCATAATGTACCCAATTATTTCCTGTCAACAAAAAGCGACCCCATATGGGTAATGCGTGGGGTCTAAATTGTACTATAAAATGTTAATAAATAAAGATTTTATATTAAATATAATTGACGAATTTAATAATTGATATAATGAGACATTTATATATTATTTTTTATGTTTAATGTTTTAAATAAATATATTTATTTACGTACAAAAAATTAAATTAATTAATAAATTTTTTCATAAATAATTAAATTATAGAGTAAATTACATTGACAGCCCTAGAAATTTACTCCAATTACATCTCTCTCTCTCTCACCTTTTAAAAATTATAACTCCCTACTTGAGATTTAAAATCACATTAAATATTGCCCCTTTGTTACTTGACTTTCAACTAACAAATTTTTCTCTGTTAGCAATTAATTTTTCAAAAATGTCTATTTTATCGTCACCTTCTCTCCCTAGACTTCCTAATTCCACTCCACTGACCAAAGCTATCCCATCTGCCCAACCACTTTAGACTTTCATCAAGGACATGGTGCACACCCCGGACATGGTGCACCCCCTATTATCTCAATCACCCACTCCACCCCTCAATCACCGTCTTCCTCTCTCATTGGTCATCATCCCAAAACTATCATAAACAAAATTTGCATCAATTGATCAACAAATCACAAACTATTGTGATGATCAAATGCAAGGCCTGCTCTAGCAATTTTTTTGACAGTACTTATAAAAGATTACTTCTATATATAATTATTAAAATTTATTACTTAACTATATAATAAAGCTTGCAATAAAAGAATGATCAAAATAATCCAAATTTAAATACTAAAGCTTCGTTTGGCTATAGATTTTAGGCTAAAAAATCACAAAAAAACAAAATGGACAACATAAGCCAATAAAACAAAATGTTACATCCAAATCATAATTATTACATTTTTTTTCTCAAAAAAGCCAAAAATGCCAAACCGAATGAGACTAAAAAAGCAAGCTAAAAAAGTCAATGTCAAACGAAGGCTAAATAAAAAGTGAATAAATTATAACAAAATATCTCTTGAATATCACTATTCTCACATTTTTAACTACAAAATTGCATGATCTGATTTATCAACTAAATCATTTTCAATTAATAAAAGGGTAACTTACACTTTGCACCCCAACCCTCTGCACTTTTATTCAAATCTCACTTTCATCCTTACACAAGTGTCAATGTCTCTCTTCTGCAAGGGTAAGAGAAAAATCATTCATGTTTTCCACCAATACACTTTGTCTTACATGATAAGCATATAAAAATTGTATAATAGAATAGATATATATATATATATATTCGTATGGTAAAAATTGGGACGAAAATGTAAGAAAGTAGAGTTTTTGAAATAAAATAAAAAATACAACAAAGAAATCAAAGAGAAAGAAAGATGGATAGATAGACAACTATGTTACCGAGAAAAATAGAGTTTCATGATTCCAATTTATGCAAAACCCTCGTTCATCTTCTAATTGTTCATAATCTGTGTTTTATTTTAATCTAATACAGTCATATTTTGATGTAAATTTTGAGATAAAGTGTGTATTGGTGGAAAATATAGATGATTTTCCTTTCTTACTTTCAAGTCATAGTCACATTCTTATCACATGACTAGATTCTATTAAAGATTTAAACAATTGAGTAACATAAAGGAGATATTGACACTTTTATAGGAACTAAATTGAGATTTGACCAAAAGTACAGAAGTTGACTATCACAATTTCATGTGTAGGGACCAAAGTGGGATTTGACTAGAATTGTAAAGGGTTGACTGTCATGATTTCATCTGTAGAGGCCAAAGTGAGATTTGGTACAAAGTGCAGGAATACAAAGTGTAATTTACGCTTAATAAAATTGTTAATTCATTCAAACATAAATATTTTTTGGAGGCCTGATCAAATGCTACATCTTACCTTAGCAGAAAAAATGAAGAAAAAAAATCACCATTAGTGAAAGCAAACAAAAAGAAAGTCCATTTCAAATGTCCATTTCTTTTCTAAAGCAATAAATTATTACTAACCGAAAACACCTCATGCCAGAATGTTTCTTTGGCTGCTTTTACAAATCAAAATTGCATTAGCCGTTCAATACCCAAAATCAATACCCAGTGCACAATCGCTACTTTAAACCCCCACCAAAAAAGAGAATCAAAACAAGAGGGAACTCACCTTACTTTTTGTCAAACACGTTGTCTTCATCAACCAAGCACTATAACAAAGCTTTGAGATAAGAAGAGAGTTATGGATGCTTCAATGATGGACTTGGCCAAGACTATGATCCAAGTTGGTTATGTAAAACTTGCCACATGTACGTGTAGACACTCCATTTTTGACCGTCCTCAAGACTTGGACGTCATCGTTTGAACACTCGATGATCATCCATGTTCTTTCATTTTGAGTTCCCGGAGGCCTCGGCCGAGTGCCCTGCCTCAGGATCTCTTAACTTGTTTGTTTTGTGCTTGGTTGGACCAAACACCTGTTGGTTTTTGCTTTGGAGGGTAGAGTGTAGCTTGTCTGCCATTCCCTAAACCCATCGGCCATGGCTTAAGGCCATCGGCCTTGTTTTCTTGCCACCGGCCGTGGACGGTCGGTCGGCACCATTGATGGGCGGTCGGTCGGCACCATCGATGGTCGGTCGGACGGCACCATCGATGGTCGGTCAGTCGGCACCATCGATGGACGGTCGGTCGGCACCATCGATGGACGGTCGCGTCGGCACCATCGATGGTCAGTCAGTCGGCACCATTGATGGCGGTCGGTCGGCCATCTTGGTTTTTTTTTTTTTTTTTTTTTTTGGGTTGAACCCTTTGTTTTAGCTTCTTGAGGAAGCTTGAACCTTTTGCTCTAGCTTCTCCAAGAAGCTTGAACCGTTTGTTTTAGCTTCTTGAGGAATCTTGAACCTTTTGCTCTAGCTTCTCCAAGAAGCTTGATCCTTTTACTCTAGCTTCTCCAAGAAGCTTGACCATTTTGCTTAAACTTCTTTGAGAAGCTTTGACCCTTTCTTGTGGCTTCTCCAAGAAGCCTCACCTCTCTCCCTCTATAAAACACACCTTCCACCTCCATTTGCAAGGGTTAGAAACTTTTGGGCTGAGATATATACATACAACCTTCCATCTCTCTACTTCAAGCCTCCAAACACCCTTGTTCTTGGCCATTTTACACTACAACCCATAGCCTACCACCTCCATCATCCATTCCAGCGCCTTGGAGGCCATTTGCAGAGGTTGAAAGCTCACAATCTTGGACCAAAAGCTGCTGCATTGCTGTGCTACAAGGGTAAGCCTCCATTTCCCCTTTTCTTGCATTCTTTTGCTTCATTTCTTAGCCCTATTTGCAAGCATTTTTGGGTTCCGACCCAAACTGTAAAGTGTCTTATTTTGAGCCGCTCTTCAACTTTGATTAAGGACACTTTACTGTTTGAAGTCATCTACTTCCTTGTTTGTTCAATCTCTCTTTTAGGGCTATTTTTGCATCCTATTTTAGCCTTACTTGTGAACATTTTCGAGATTTTCTATAAACTGGAAAAAGTCTTATTTTGAGCCCCTCTTGATGTTTGTTTAAGGGCATTTTTCTGTTTGACGTCATATGCTTCCTTGTATGCTTGATTGCCTTTTGTTTTGAGCCTTGCATCTAAGCTTTTGTTGCATGCTTGGTTTGGCCTCTTAGCCACTGAAATTCAGGGGATTTTTAGTGGCTTAGATGCTATTTTGAGAGCCCAAATTAGAGGGGGGTGACCCCCTCTCTCCTTGATTTGTTTGTTGGCCTTATTGGCCTTCAAAAGAGGCTCCATCTTGCATGCTTTGAAGTCATTTTCCAGACCCTATTATGTGAGTTTTGAAGTCTGCCTTGGCTCTTTCCGAGGCCCTTTTGGCCATATTTTATGTCTATGTTGCATGTGTAGAGAGATCCCATTCAAGGCCTTCCAAAGAGGCCTTTCTTTGCATGTTTCCGAGACTGATTTCAGGGCCAATTTGGTGAGGTTTAGGGCTGTCATAATCCATTTCCAGAGTTGGTTTTGCATGCTAAGTGTCTACTTTGTATGTGCTTAATAACCCCTTGTATGGCCCTCTAAAGGAGCTCATCATTTTTGCATGCATTGGCTGTATTTCAGTGATTATTGGACATATTTTGACATGTTTTATTCACTGTTTTGGCTGGTTTGATGAGTTCTCATACGCTTCATATACATGCCATGTAAACCATGTTTGCTAGCCAATGTTGCATGCTATTTTAGTCCATCATGTTAGCATCTTTTGGCCATCCCTTAAACTGGAAATGTGCATGTTTTGGGACTGCCTTGGCTCTGTCTTTAGACTTCATGATCAAATAATGCTTGCTTTGTATACTTGTGGTTCAATGCATTGGACTAGTTTTGTGTTTCGGGACCATTCCATGCATCGGGTGCCATGTTTCCATGTTTCAGGATCATTTTGCATCACATTTTAGTGCTGGAACTTGCAGTTTGTGCCATATTTCATGCCTTGCCATGCCTTGTTAGAGTGGCATTTGTGCCTTAGGATCGGTCCTCGGTTTGCGTGCATATGTGCACACATCTCGAGTGTCTCATTTTCATCTTATGGCCACTGATGTGAGTGCGGCTGAGGTCCACTCATGTTGGTGTAAGTCCATTGTGCATTGCATATGCCATTTCATTTCATACTATTGCGTATGCTAGGTTGCATGTTAGAGCATCGTGTATGTCGTGTTACATCGAGCATTGTGTATGCCATTTCATAGCATTGTGTATGCTAGGTTGTATATTAGTTGCATGGTGCATGCCATCTCATTTGCATTGTGTTTGGGATAGGAGTTAGCCCGAACACGGGAAACGAGGGACGTTTCGTACTTCGAGTGACGAAACGTGTCTCAATTCCGGGTCACCGATACTCTGGATTATCCATGATGGTGTCTCGGTCTTGTTGTGTTTATATGTGCATTCATTCCATATTGAGTCATGCAAATCGACTCCTCGGCCATCATGCATCGAGATGCGCGATTGGTGGCACGAAGCTCGAGGACTACGCTCCCTGAAGAGTAGTCAAGCATACATACGTAAAAATACTTTGCCATGCCCCTTTCCTTCTCTCTGTTGCAGCAAATCAGAAACCGGCAATCTTTTGGGGCTTCGCGCAATATTCGAGCTTAATTGTAAACAGAGGCTAATTGGGGCATCGCAATGGATTTCTGCGCAAGCAACCCGAACATGCATCATTCATCATCCGGAGCAGAGTTGAGGCAGTCCTTAGCTTGCATGCTAATTTACTGCTTTCCTAGATTAATTTGTTAATTAATTAGGGTTTTGTACTTATTTGGACTGTATTATTTATTCGGACTGTATTATTTATTCGGACCCTCCGAGCGAGGGCACAATTGTAATAAGTGTGTGTGCGTGTGATGTATGTCTTCCAACCCCACGTCTTTCTCCCTTTTATTTACCAGCTTATGATGGTTAGAATAGGGCATGTTTCAATTAGCATACAGTATGATAGCATGTTTGCATTCATTCATCTGTCTTGCATGCACCGGGCTCGGCGCATCATACTAACTGCATTTGTATTTCAATTCCGAGTTGAATACATGTTAGCTGTAGCATTCCATATGCCATGTTTAGATTAGCCGAGCCTGCTATAGTTGCATTCTTGCATGTATTGCATTAGGCATTTCTGTATAGTTAGGATCATACATGGATTTCTAACATAGCTTTTGTTTTGACTTGGAGTACTCAGTAAGTTTTTATGCTTTAGCATCCTTGCATTCGTGTGAGTGACTGCCATGATAGCATGCTTACCATGAGGCTATTTGCTTATGTGATATAACTGCCTGAATGCCTGTGGGTGAAGGTTGGGTTATTTGGATTGGAACAATGCATTGACTGTGAGTTTTAAGCCTACTAGATAGTGGCAAAACCATCTTTTCTAAGCCCACCTGAGGGTGGCAAAATCTGCATTTTTGAGCCTACTTGCGAGTAGCAAACCATCTTTCAAAAACAAACATGAAATGTTTTGTTCCAATTCAGGCGACCCGGTCTATACTTGTATGCTGTGCGCATCACATAGTAAATCTAGGCTAATAACCGGAATAAGAACGCATAATGTTTTCAAAACTAGATATCATGGTTAGTAGAGGCCGATCTTTGATCGGGCGAGCGGGGGTGCTCACGAAGTGACCTTCCCCAATCGTACCCAAGTTCCCGAGCCGAGGCAACTTTGGTGATGACGGACACGTGGCCTTAGGCAACGAGTCAGGTTTCCTAAATTTCCCCAAAATAAAATATTTAGGTGGCGACTCTGTATCTGGCAAAGCAGTCCATGTTTGGCACTTCTTTCAAAAAATCTGTTTTTCTCAAAACGATTTGCCGGATTTGGACTCTTTGGTTCAGATTAAGAACCGTGACATTTGAGTCCTGAACTGTAGTGAGCCCAAAATGAACAGAACGGGACTCATCCTCCCGGGGTGTTCGGGGACGTCTACAGTTTCTGGCGACTCTGCTGGGGAATTAGAGAACTTGACTCGAACTCATGATATCTGGTTTTGACTACACTTATGTGTTTCTTTGCATTGCATTTGCATTGGTGCGCCTAGGACACCGTGTTTGCCATCTGCTATTCCTGAGCGGTTTGCCAGAGGCTGCGTGCCATAAGGCTTACCGGTTACGGGCTCTGCCAGTATGGGAACACAAACCCCGGTTTTACCGGGGCACCCTTTTGACCATTCGACCTAGTGCATATTCGGAATCCATAGTGACCATTCCAAACTAGGACAGGTTGCTTACCCGATATAGGTTGTTTGAAACCGCTGCGTGCGTAGTGAAACCCTAGCTCCTGACAAAATAGGACAGGGAAACCCTACCCCAACATAGGGGTGTTTTGGCTCTCACTTATCTGTTATGTGCTTTTAGAGTGCGTCTCTACAGGGAAATGCATGTATCAGTTTATGAGTTTGGGCATCAGGCCTGCGGGCATCAGTCAGTGTTTGAGAATCAGTTATCTGCGGGTATCAGATTCAGTCTTGGGGGACAGTGATTCAGGGATAGTGATCAGTGTTTGAGGACAGTGTGTATTCAGCTTATCGACCGTGTGTTGTTATGCCCAGCTGTGTGTTGTGTATTTATTTTAAGCTGTTATGCTGTTCGTTTATCTGGTTATTTATTTCCTTATTGCTTTATTTATCTTTTTGCTAGGGCAGTTTTAGCACAATTGCTTCCGACCCAGCAGATATTCCCCAAGCACTTTGGACAAGAGGTCGTCGGCTCAATCGATCTGAGGATCTGGTTGACGGACAGCCAGTGTTCCATTCTCTACCCCCGGTTGTCAGAAGAAGGCCGAGAAGGCGTAGTGTGTCTGAACAGAGGTTACCAGAGCAGTGGTCTACCCTAGCAGTGAACAGTCGGGCTGAGGTCTCAGTTTCTGCCATAGAAATACACATACCAGTCAGTCAGCAGGATCAGCAGAACATGGCCGGAATGGAAGAAATGATGCGCCAACTCCAAGAGAGTATGAAGCAAATGCAGGAGGACGCTGTCCGCCAAGCAGAGTTCTCTAAACAGCAGGCCACAATCATGGCCCAACAGGCGGAACTGATTACCCGGCTACAGCAGCAAGCCGGAGCATCAGCCTCACATCCAGTTCCTCCCCCACCAGGGGTCCAATACTCGAGCAGACACCAACTACCCAGAATGTCCTGCCAAATCCCCAGAACATTTTGCCAAATGTCCATGCTGTTCAGGAGGACACAGACATCCAAAGGGCCGGCTCCGCCCCCGCTTCCACCTCAATCATCCAAAGTACATACACCCTGTCAACCACCCGGACTCTCCCTTCGAGTTCGAAGTAGACCCTACAGCACTGAAATTGAGCAAGCTCGAGAAGCTATTCAAAAAATCCCAGGGGGTAAAAGCTATCCCGGATATCGAGGACGGATATACCGATGTGGCTGTGACGCTGCCGGATAGATTCAAAATGCCGCAGATCGATCGCTTCGACGGATCTGGTGATCCCATGGTCCACCTCCGGCTATTCTCAGATATATTACGGCCAATGGGCCTCACCAGACCCCAGAAGCTTTCGCTATTCGGCCGGACCCTGTCGGGTGTGGCCGCTATCTGGTATGCGAAGTTGGAGGATGATGTCAAGCGGAGTTGGGATGAAATGGCCGAGGCCTTTGTTGCGCAATACTCTTACAACACCCAAATTGAGATTACAACTCGTGATCTCGAAACAACAAGAAGGAGCCCAAAGAGAGTTTCTCGGATTTCGTGACCCGGTGGAGGGCGAAGGCCTCGATGATGACTTTAAGGCCCACCGATAAGGACCAGATCAGGATGATTGTGCGCAATCTCCAGCCAAAACTGATGCAAAAAATGATTGTGCTCCCCTTCCCCACCTTTTCGGATCTGCATGAGATGGGGGTACAAATTGAAGATGCGATGAAACAGGGTCTGATTGACCAAGATAGGAAGCAACCCCGGAGAACCTTTAACCGCAACAACAATGCAGGCCCGAGTGGCGCTGCAACTGCAAGAACTTCGGAGGTAAGCATGGTCGCCACCATTCCCCCTCCCCTTCCAAGGCCCATGGCCAGCCACACCCTTCTCGGTGCATCCGGAAGCAATACACAGACCACTAAATACCAACCCAGAGGCCAAAGAACCTTCACCCCATTGTACATGCCCTTGTCCAAGGCTCTAGGGGTCTTAATCAGAAAAGGGCATCTAAAACCCCTGGAGCCGAGGCCATTGCCAAATCCACTTCCCCCCACTCACAACCCAGCCAAATACTGTGCATATCACCAGCAACACAGTCATGACACCGACTAATGTTTCAGACTGCGTCACGAGATTCAAGATCTCGTTGACAAAAATGTGATTTTGCCTCCAGAAAGACCTAATGTCACAACCAACCCACTCCCTACACACAACCAAGCTCCACCTCCCAAAAGAATTAACTTTATCCGGACTGGGGTCGTGTCTTACGATCCTAGCATCTATATCACTCATTCCCATCTACCTAAGCCGGAGGTGCTCCTTCCTGATTGCACTGACCTTTTGTGCATGATGGACATCTCCACAACCCAACCTGAGCCAGTGGTGGTGGCAGTTGAAGAGAGTGTAGGGGAGATTGCAGAGGAGGATGGAATGGTTAAGTCAGGGTTTGAGCAGTCTGGGAATTTTGCTGGGGAAGCCTACGATCCGAGTGATTACATTTTGTCAGCAGGCCAGTTTGAGCCAAGTATAGAATTGCCAGAGAGAGACAGAACTGTGTATGATCCAGGGGGATAGAGTTGAGCAGGGGACAAGGATTTGACGGCTGTAGAAGAGGACTTTGCCAACCTCCAGTTCTTCAATGACCAAGAATCAGGGGATGCAGCAGTCAACTGGTTTGAGTATGAGGAATCGGCAGAGGCTACCGGATGGCTGGATGATCAACTGGATGTTGTAGAGTTCCAACCAGAACAAGACCCGGCAGGGGCGAGGGTATCAGTTGTGGCCGGAAGGGCCGGAAGTCAGAGTACATTGCCGGAGAGCGCCGGTACAAAGAATTTCGCTCAGGACAGGAGCATTATGAATGCAGGGAAAGCTGAACAACAAACTGCGCTAACGTAGGTGGAACAAGAAAAGATTTGGGATTCTGAGAGAATCCAGAAAGCCAAAGCCCATGAAGGGATTGAAAGTGCTGTGGGCACAAGGACAGAAGATGCTGTACAATCATGCCGGAGCCAGATAGGTGCCTTTTGAATGCCAACGGAATGTGGTGGGAAGATGATGATTTATGTCTTGCCCACACAGACGAGGATTGGGGGAGCAATCAACCAGACGACACCTGGTATCTCGATGAAGTTGATCACATGACAAGAAGTGGGCGGTACTTCAAGCCCCCGCACCTAGACCAACCAGAGGCATCTGGGAAGGATAAGGAAGCTGAGAGACAGAAGGAGAAGCAAATCGAAGAAGAAGCTGTGCTGAAGCAGTTAAAAAGATACAAGCAGACATCTCCATCTGGGGACTGCTTATGGCGTCATGAGTGCACAGACAGGCTGTCCTATCTGCTATGGACAAGGCTAAACTCTCTATAGATACCACACCAGAGCAGCTAGTTGGACTGGTCTTTCCGGGGGAAGGTTCTCCGACATTAACCTTTTCGGACAAAGAACTGCCGCCTAAGGGCGCAAATCATAACAAACCCCTCTACATCTCTGTGGAATGTAGAGACAAGTGGGTGCCAGTGGTTCTTGTCGATACGGGATCCACCATTAATGTGTGCCCGTCAAGGACGGCATATGTAATCGGGTTAAAGCCCGCGGACTTCGTGCCGACTACTCAAGTGATCAGAGCCTATGATAACACCAGCAGAGAGGTGATGGGGACTGTCAAAATTCAGACCCAGGTTGGTCCAGGACAACACAACATTAAATTCCATGTCTTAGACGTTCCTGCAACCTTTAATCTACTCTTGGGGCGGCCGTGGTTGCACCAAGTGAAGGCAGTCTCTTCCACTTTGCATCAGATGTTGAAGTACCCTCACGAGAAGGGGGTGGCCATTGTTTTCGGGAATTCGTCAATCCATCCACCGCCAGAAGTGCCTACACCAGTCTTGGAAATCGAGCACGGCACGGAGGATGTGTTCTTATCAGGGTTTACTCTGGCTGAGGCTCGGGTTGTGCAAAACATCATGGCTGTTAATGAGGGAGTGTATGTCAGTGCTCAATCTGTATACCTCATGAACAAGCTACAACACATCCCCGGGATGGGATTGGAAAGGAGCGGCCGGAAGGGCGTCGCAGCATTGGCCAAAGTGCCACACAACCCTCATACCTTTGGCTTGGGTTATCTGCCCACCAAAGAGGATTGGATGCGAAAGGGAAAGGAAATGGCTGGAAGAGCCAGAGCAAAGCAGGCTGGGAAACCATTTGAGCTGATGCATAGGCCCATTCAGGGTACCCTAAACGGACGCTTCGTCCGGGAGAGGGAGGACTTTTCGTTTTGTGGCTTCCCAGAGCCATGGTTGAACGCGGAGAAGAAGCGCGTGCCAGGTTTCGAGATCTTCTTCGACCTACAATTATCCAGGGATGACGTTGCCGAAGAGCAGATAGACCCATCAGCTGAGGTTGAGCAGTGTAAGGCAGTGGATTCCGAGGGTGCTGAAATTGAAATGGGGTAGCACTGGCATGTCTACTTTCAGATCCTCCGATCGACCAGAAGTGCTTGGGGGATAACTTCTCGGTTTCCATGATTGGGGATGAAACAGCTGCGGGCCTACCAATAACTATTTTGGATACATCTATCGCACCCTCTCTCACTTGGCAATACGAAGAGGGGTTTTTGTCCCGCAGCACCGAGTCAGGTAGTGAGCCGGAATCTGATTCCACCGAGTCTTGTGAGTCGGAATCAGGTTCCAGCTCGACTGAGTCTGAGTCTGGTAATCCTGGGGATGATAACCCGGATGCCACAGTTTTGTCCAGGTCGTCTTTTTCTTTCTCATTTGAGTCTGTTGTAATCGAGGAATCGAACGATTTGGGTGTGCTTAATGAGAATCAAGTAACTGTGGTTTCTGAGTACTTTTCTGTGCCCTTGATTTATTGCATTAACTCAGACTTTCAAAATTTTGATGAAAACGACGAGGACGAAATTCCTCCGTTTTGCAACGCTTAATTGAACAAGAGCAGGAAAGATTTGTTAAACCTTTAGTTGATGAAATCACTACTGTGAATATTGGTACTGAGGAGGACCCGCGGCTGGTCCAGATCGGGTCCACGTTGTCTTCGGAGGAACGCGAGCGCTTAGTCGCTTTATTAAAAGATTTCAAAGATGTTTTCGCGTGGTCCTACGAAGACATGCCTGGGATCGATCCTGAGATTGTACAGCACCGGATCCCTCTTGATCCCGAGGCCTGACCAGTCAAGTAGAAACTCAGAAGGATCCGCCCGGATTGGGCCCTCAAGATCAAGGAAGAGGTCACCAAGCAAATCAACGCAGGCTTCCTGCTGGTATCTGAATACCCGACTTGGTTGGCCAACATCGTTCCAATGTCGAAGAAGGATGGCAGGATCCGGGTATGCGTGGATTTCAGGGATTTGAACAGAGCCAGTCCGAAGGACGACTTTCCCTTGCCGCATATTGATGAGTGAGTGGACTTTACAGCAGGGCATGCTTTGCTTTCTTTCATGGATGGCTTCTCAGGATACAACCAGATAGTGATGGCACCGGAAGACCGGGAAAAGACTGCATTCACCACCCCGTGGGAGACATACTGCTACAGAGTGATGCCGTTTGGGTTGAAGAACGCTGAGCTACTTATCAACGAGCCACGACCACAATATTGCACGACATGATCCACAAAGAGGTTGAGCTGTACGTGGACGACATGATTGTCAAGTCCAAAGAAAGAGAGGGCCACTACATCGCCTTGCAAAAGTTCTTCCAAAGGATCAGAGAATTTCGGTTGCGGTTGAATCCTCAGAAGTGTACATTTGGTGTTACAGCGGGAAAAATGCTGGGGTTTCTGATTACACAAAGGGGCATCGAAGTCGACCCTTCCAAAATCAAGGCCATCTTAGAAATGCCACCACCAAAGACTGAAAAGGAGGTGCGAGGCTTTCTGGGTAAAGTGCAATTCATAAGACGGTTTATCTCAAAATTAACCTTGACTTGTGAACCACTTTTTGGCCTCCTGAAGAAAGGAAAGAAATTCCAATGGGACGGCCGATGCCAAGCTGCTTTTGAACAGATCAAGGAATACTTACAGAACCCGCCCGTGCTGTCACCACCAGAACCGGGGAAACCGTTGATATTGTACCTTTCAGTGACTAAGACTACAATGGGATGTATGCTCGTGCAAAAATCAGAGGACAAAGTGGAGAGAGCCATCTACTATCTGAGCAAGAAAATGCTAGAGTATGAGACTCGCTACACACCGTTGGAGAAGGCTTGCTTAGCTCTGGTATGGGCTACCAAGAAGCTGCGGCACTACCTGTTAGCTCACTCCGTAATGTTGGTTTCACGACTCGATCCCATCAAATATCTTTTCAAGAAACCAGCACTTACGGGTAGGCTAGCTCGTTGGTTGCTGTTGCTCTCCGAATTCGATCTGAAATATGTAATGCGCAAGTCAGTCAAGGGAAGAGCAGTAGCAGAATTCTTAGCCGATCATCCAGTGGAAGAGGGTGAAGTAGTTGAGTACTTATTCCCAGATGAAGCCATTTTGCACATCGACGATGAAACGTGGACGATGTACTGTGACGGAGCGTCAAATCAATACGGGTATGGGATAGGAGTGTTGCAGATAGCACCCGACAATTCCCGTATCCCTCTAGCCTTCAAACTCCGGTTCAAAGTCTCGAACAACGAAGCAGAATATGAGGCATGCATTGTCGGTCTAGAAGCAGCCCTGGAACTAGGGGCAAGACGGTTGGACATCATCGGGGACTCGAACCTTGTTGTGTCTCAAGCGAAAGGAGACTGGAAGGTCAAAGAAGAGAAGATGATGATGTATCACCAGACCTTGGATTTGTTAATTCCTCGGTTTGAGAAGCTAAACTTTGCTCATCTACTAAGAGAGAACAACAGGTTCGCAGATTCTTTAGCAACTCTATCTTCCATGATAGACATCCCGTTCGGAGTCCGGATGCGTCCAGTCATCATTGACCAGAAATTCGCGCCAGCCTACGAGTCGATTGCTGCTATAGATGAGGTTCAGGACGAAAACCCCTGGTACCACGATATTTGGAATTTCCTGGAGAATGAAGCATACCCGCCAGGGGAAAATGCCAAGGATAAAAGGGCAATCAGAAGAATGGCCGTTCAGTTCATCATCTGTGGGGGTAAGCTGTATAAGAGAGGTTATCTGGGAATGCATAAGCTGTGTGTCGATGCCGAAGAATCGAAGCGCTTAATGGAGGCCATCCATGGAGAGGAATGCGGTGCGCATATGAACGGAGTAATGCTAGCACGGAAGATCCTCAGACAGGGTTACTACTGGTCCACCATGGAGGAGGATTGTATCGGTTTTGTTCGGCGATGCCACAAATGTCAAATTCATGCAAATCGCATGAACATTCCGCCGTCGAAGCTGTACAATATGACTTCACCATGGCCATTTTCAGTCTGGGGAATTGATATGATCGGGGCTGTCACTCCGAAGGGGTCAAATGGGCATGAGTTCATCCTGGTCGCGATAGATTATTTCACGAAGTGGGTCGAGGCCCAATCTTATGCGGTGTTGAAGGCTTCGCACGTAGCAAAGTTCATCCGAAACAACATCATCTGTCGCTACGGGGTTCCGAACGAGGTTATTTCAGATAATGGTTCCTACTTCAAGAAGGAAGTGATTGACTTGTTGGAAAAATACAATGTGGCTTTTCATAAGTCATCCACCTATCGGCCGCAGACCAATGGAGCAGTTGAGGCCGCCAACAAGAACATCAAACACATACTGCAGAAGATGGTGGAGACCTACTGGGATTGGCCAAATAAGCTGCCGTTTGCTCTGTGGGGCTACCAGACTTCAATCAGAACTTCTACTAGGGCGACTCCGTATTCATTGGTTTATGGGATGGAGACCGTTCTACCTATTGAAATTGAGGTTCCGTCTTTGTGAGTACTGGCTGAGTGTCAAATAGCCGAAGCAGATTGGCAGCAGAGCAGGTTTGAGGAACTCATGCTCTTTGATGAGAGAAAACTGAAAGCACTGTATCATGTTCAAGGTTATCAGCGCAGAATTGCCCGGGCTTTCAACAAGAAAGTTAAGTCCAGGAATCTAAAGGAAGGAGATTTGGTGCTCAAGGACAACCGAGCTCCCATCCACGACCCAAGGGGCAAGTTCAGACCCAATTGGACTGGCCCCTACATCATTAAGTCTATTTGGTTAGGTGGAGCTGTGGTTCTGATGGATCTAGATGGCCTAGAGTTCTCACAGCCAATCAATATGGACAAGTTGAAGAAATATTACCCTTGAGAGGCTCGCTAGGCCGAAAACCCGAAAGGGCGACCTAGGCAAAACTCAGGGCACAAAAAATTTGAAATTATAAAAACTAAGCTCGCAAGGTTGAAAACCCGCAAAGGGTGGCCTTGGCAAAAGTTAGAGCGTAAAAGGAGAGTGAAAATACTCGAGTGAACCCGAGCCTGAACTACGTAAGGCTTGATTCCCGTCTTTGGGATACGTAGGCAACTTCATCCTGAAGTTCAGCCATAAACTTTCCCCGATCAACTTTGTCCATTTGATCATCTCGGCCATCTTTGTCTATTCAGCATTTAAGAGTTCGGTTATGATCTCCGGCGCAGTGCTTTTCAGACTAGGGGCAACTTTCCGTTGCTGTGCAGTGCCGCGATACTGTTCAAACTAGGGGCAACTTTCCAGTTGCTGGGTTCTGGGGTTGTGCATCTCAGTGACAGATTTTCGGCGTGTCCAGTTTTGATCCATACCGAAAATGGTTTTGAAAAGTTTTAATAAAAGTTGACTTTGTTCAAATTAATCTTTTTACAACTTAGACCATTTTTGGACCAAAGCAGAAAATTTTCAGTACCCACAACCTTCAATTTCATTGATTTCAACACAGAGTTCTCCTGTTCTTACATACAAATTGAAGTTGCTTTTTATTACATTCATAAAGAAAAAACTTGAAAGTACTAATAAAGCAATAAATCCGGGGCATAGATAAGTCAGGTGTCCCTGCGACGCCCTCCCAGAGCTGGTCGAAGCCTCTGATGCCAAGCTGGGCCCAATCTGTGCCTCTTCATTGAGCCAATCTAAGCACTCATCAGACAAAGTGCAACTGAAAGTGGAAGCGGGGCTAGGAGCTCTCTAGTCCCCATGCTGTGGCATACCGGGCAAGCTGTGCGCCTCGAACCGGGAATGCGGCAGGATACTCTATCCCTCTGGCGGGCAAGTCTGATCATGACCGAACTGGCGTTAGAACCGGAACGGAAAGTAGAACACACAGTGGGTTAGACCAATCAACTGGATCCCGGTCTGCCGGGACATGCTATAGCTCATTGCCGGGAGATTGAGCCAAGGACAGCGCCAAGCAATGCGATCTGCAGACAAATTACACATCCAGTCGAACCACCATCCCTCATCAAGGGCATCGACTAGGCATTGTCGAAAGAAGAAACCGCGAGCTGAGTAGGCTGGGCAAGAGTCCACAACCTGCAATTTATCCATCAACCATACCTGGGGAGGGATGAAAAATGAGAGAATAAAGAATAGAGAGATGTACGATGAGAGAAAAGTGAGCAAAGGGTTTTGTGAGAAAAATCGAACTTGAGGGCCGAGTGATGTGAGCAATACATATATGAGATTGGGTGGGAAACATTACCTGCAGCAGTAGTGGACTCCCCACAAATCTGGTCGTCTCTCGGTGATAAAAGGCATCCAAGCCCATCAATGTTTCGGCCAGAGTCATGGCAATGCAGCTCTTGCCCTCCTTTAAGCCTTGAGCAACCTCGACTAGTCGGACACTAGATCCTCCGGAGCCTGAGGCAAACAAGAAATGAGATAGCATGCACAAACAAAGGGCATGTTGCTGAAAACCTTGCCAATGATGGTCACCACAGTCACCGGCATCAGAAAAACGGCAAATCAAACTCGGAACATCCAGCATTCCGTCACAAATTAAAGATCGAGCATCGTGCATTGTGAGCCCACACATTCGCCCTAAGGCTTGGGCATGGCCAAAGCGAAGCTGAGGCAAGACTTCTTCATTGCGCTCAGATTCCATCAAAGCTTGGAAATCTTCGAAGGTAGGACATACCTCTTGCCCGCCAAAGCTAAAGACATGTGTCACCGGATTCCAAAACCTTGTCGCGGCATGGAGAAACGGAAAAGTGCAGCGGAGTACGACTCAGAGTGAATAGTGTGTTTATATCGAAGCCCCGGAAATTCAGCTTTTCCGAGCCGTCCAAGTTGGAAATCCAAGCTGTGAGATTCTGGGCAAGAAACTCTTCAATTTGGAGCAAATCAGTGTTGGATTAAGAAAAACTACGAAGCTGAGGCTTTTTGTAGGGATAGGTGTGAGTGGAGGACAGATGTCAACATTCTGGTGGTTTTTTGTAGGGGATAAGGTGTGAGTGGATGACAGATGTCAACATTCTGTTTTTGTAGGGATAAGGTGTGAGTGGAGGACAGATGTCAACTTTGGTCGATTGGTCAAATCTATTGGCCGATGGCCATTTCTCGAGGCCGGTGTCCTTTCCTTATGGCCGAGGTCTTCCCTCTTGCTCCATCAGCTGTTTAGAAGTTGAACATGCTGAGAACTTGTGGTTGGTACCACTTCCAGTGCCGTCCGGCGATAATTTTGCGGAGTCACGCCCATTTGCTTATCGAGTTGTTGCACAGTTGTTTATCAAGTTGTATGTCACATCCTTTAAGTTGTTGTTTTGCTTATCGAGTTGTTGTTTTTGTTATCAAGCTGTTTGTTTATCAAGTCTTGTTTATCGAGTCATTGAGTTTCGTGCATTGAGTTGTTACTCTTTGTTTAATCAACTTTGTTGTGTCTTGCTTATCGAGTTGTCAACTTTGTTGTGTTTTGCTTATCGAGTTGTAAACTTACTAAGGTTTTGTTGTTTCTTAGTAAGTTAGGTTGTTTAGTTTGTTGCGTCGGTTCACTACCTGACTTGGCAAATACACAATGCACATTTCCATTCAATCTCATTTTTGGTGCAAAATGATGCGATACGATGCTAAGAATATAAAATACAACACTTTTTCAAAAGTTGTTTCATTCCATCATGCTTCCTTTGTTACAACATTTTACAACAAGGGTACAAGTTTTACAGAAAATAAAACTGCATAATAATGTACAATGTGCTACAACTACTAGTAAAAAAGGCAAATAAAGCAGGAATATCTGTGCTCTCAAGTGCAAGAATAAGAGGCTCTCTTTGTCCTCTTCGGCTGAGAAGTCCCTGCACCATCTCTCTACAAGGGCGCTCATCAACGTCCTGCTAGCAGGGTAACGAGAAATCCCAGTGCAGAAGGGTCCAAACCCTGCCTGGTCAACCCAATCCCGAACAGCCTCTGGGAGCTCTGTATACCACTCCCCCGCGACAATGGAGCCGTATCCCCGTGTAACGCGGGAAGACACCTGCATTCATAATGAACATATCTATTCAGTTTCAGAATAGAATGAATAAGCTGCGTGCAAATGAAATGAGTAAGCTGCGTGCAAATGAAATGTATGAGCTGTGTGCAAATCAAATCAAATACAATGCTGTGGACTGCGTGTTCACCTCAGTATGAGCTGCGTGTTCAGAAATTCAAAGTTTGGGCTGCGTGTTCAACTTTCAATCAGTGTGTACTGCGTGTTCACAATCAAATATGGGCTGCGTGTTCATCATCAAAGTTTGGACTGCGTATTCAACTTTCAACAAGTGTGTGCTGCGTGTTCACAATCAAATATGGGCTGCGTGTTCATCATCAAAGTTTGGGCTGCGTGTTCAACTTTCAATCAATGTGTGCTGCGTGTTCACAATCAAATATGGGCTGCGTGTTCATCATCAAAGTTTGGACTGCGTGTTCAACTTTCAACAAGTGTGTGCTACGTGTTCACAATCAAATATGGGCTGCGTGTTCATCATCAAAGTTTGGGCTGCGTGTTCAACTTTCAATAAGTGTGTGCTGCGTGTTCACAATCAAATATGGGCTGCGTGTTCATCATCAAAGTTTGGGCTGCTTGTTCAACTCACAATCAAGTGTGTGCTGCGTGTTCACAATCAAATATGGGCTGCGCGTTCATCATCAAAGTTTGGGCTGTGTGTTCAACTTTCAACAAGTGTGTGCTGCGTGTTCATAATCAAATATGGGCTGCGTATTCAGAAATTCAAGTGTTTGAGCTTGTGACCCTTCCGGGAGGTAAACCAGAGGTCGCGATTGAGTCGCGCTCGTCGAAACTTGCATTTCTTTGCTCGTTGTTTCGTATCAAACACGCATTCGCGTTTGCACTTATCCTGCATTGTTGTGCACGTCACTTGCATTCTCATGCCTACCACTTGCATTGTTGTGCACGTTTCACGGGTATTGTCATACCCTCACACTTAATTTGCGTTGTGACGCACGTTTCTTCTTGCATTGTGATGCACTTTCCCATCGGCGCCCTGTTTGTCGGCATTCGATGTAGCATTGAACATGTGTTGCTAACTATGTTGTGCTTGTTAAGTTTCTCTCTTTTACAGGCACGATATTGTATGTACGGTTCATTTGAAACTGATGCGACCAGACGAATTGCGCAGATATTGTATCTTCTCCGTGTGAGACGTGGCGAGAATTGAATAATTCTCCGCATTCTTAAACTGCATGAAATATAGTTGTTGCTTTACATTCTTGCTTAAAACTGTTGCGTGTGCGCGTCATTACAGCTTGCTGCTTTGCATGATCATGAGTTACATTCGGCTTTGTGCATATCGTTTTGCATTTTGCCCCCCGCCTGCGGGCATGCCTGCGGGCACATTTATTTGTTATCTTGTATGTTTGTCTAAGTCTTCGGCCTTGTCAAAAATGGGTCGTCTCTGGGCTTTGACATTCACTCCCGTCATTGTTATGACTTTCGAGTTCTGTCAAAGAGGGGCAATTGTAGACACCCCATTTTTGACCGTCCTCAAGACTTGGACGTCATCGTTTGAACACTCGATGATCATCCATGTTCTTTCGTTTTAAGTTCCTGGAGGCCTCAGCCGAGTGCCCTGCCTCAGGATCTCCTAACTTGTTTGTTTTGTGCTTGGTTGGACCAAGCACTTTTGGTTTTTTTGCTTTGGAGGTAGAGTGTAGCTTATCTGTCATTCCCTAAACCCATCGGCCATGGCTTGAGGCCGCCGGCCCTGTTTTCTTGCCACTGGCCGTGGACGGTCGTCGGCACCATTGATGGGCGGTCAGTCGGCACCATGATGTCGGTCGGTCGGCACCATTGATGGTCGGTCGGCCATCTTGTTTTTTTTTTTTTTTTTTTTTGGCTGAACCCTTTGTTTTAGCTTCTTGAGGAAGCTTGAACTTTTTTTGCTCTAGCTTCTCCAAGAAGCTTGACCGTTTGTTTTAGCTTCTTGAGGAAGCTTGAACCTTTTGCTCTAGCTTCTCCAAGAAGCTTGATCCTTTTGCTCTAGCTTCTCCAAAAAGCTTGACCCTTTTGCTTAAGCTTCTTTGAGAAGCTTTGACCCTTTCTTGTGGCTTCTCCAAGAAGCCTCACCTCTCTCCCTCTATAAAACACACCTTCCACCTCCATTTGCAAGGGTTAGAAGCTTTTGGGCTGAGATATATACATACAACCTTCCATCTCTCTACTTCAAGCCTCCAAACACCCTTGTTCTTGGCCATTTTACACTACAACCCATAGCCTACCACCTCCATCATCCATTCCAGCACCTTGGAGGCCATTTGCAGAGGTTGAAAGCTCACAATCTTGGACCAAAAGCTGCTGCATTGCTATGCTACAAGGGTAAGCCTCCATTTCCCTTTTCTTGCATTATTTTGCTTGATTTCTTAGCCCTATTTGCAAGCATTTTTGGGTTCCGACCCAAACTGTAAAGTGTTTTATTTTGAGCCCTCTTCAACTTTGATTAAGGACATTTTGCTTTGAAGTCATCTACTTCCTTGTTTGTTCAATCTCTCTTTTAGGGCTATTTTTGCATCCTATTTTAGCCTTACTTGTGAACATTTTCGAGATTTTCTATAAACTGGAAAAAGTCTTATTTTGAGCCCCTCTTGATGTTTGTTTAAGGGCATTTTCTTTTTGAGGTCATATGCTTCCTTGTATGCTTGATTGCCTTTTGTTTTGAGCCTTGCATCTAAGCTTTTGTTGCATGCTTGGTTTGGCCTCTTAGCCACTGAAATCCAGGGGATTTTCAGTGGCTTATATGTTGTTTTGAGAGCCCAAATTAGAGGGGGTGACCCCCTCTCTCCTTGATTTGTTTGTTGGCCTTATTGGCCTTCAAAAGAGGCTCCATCTTGCATGCTTTGAAGTCACTTTCCAGCCCTATTATGTGAGTTTTGAGGTCTGCCTTGGCTCTTTCTGAGCCCTTTTGGCCATATTTTATGTCTATGTTGCATGTGTAGAGAGATCCCATTCAAGGCCTTCCAAAGAGGCCTTTCTTTGCATGTTTCCGAGACTGATTTCAGGGCCAATTTGGTGAGGTTTAGGGCTGTCATAATCCATTTCCAGAGTTGGTTTTGCCATGCTAAGTGTCTACTTTGTATGTGCTTAATAACCCCTGTATGGCCCTCTAAAGGAGGTCATCATTTTTGCATGCATTGGCTGTATTTCAGTGATTATTTGGGCATATTTGACATGTTTTATTCACTGTTTTTGGCTGGTTTGATGAGTTCTCATACGCTTCATATACATGCCATGTAAACCATGTTTGCTAGCCAATGTTGCATGCTATTTTAGTCCATCATGTTAGCATCTTTTGGCCATCCCTTAAACTGGAAATGTGCATGTTTTGGGACTTCCTTGGCTCTGTCTTTAGACTTCATGATCAAATAATGCTTGCTTTGTATACTTGTGGTTCAATGCATTGGACTAGTTTTGTGTTTCGGGACCATTCCATGCATCGGGTGCCATGTTTCCATATTTCGGGATCATTTTGCATCACATTTCAGTGCTGGAACTTGCATGTTTGTATGTCATATTTCATGCCTTGCCATGCCTTGTTAGAGTGGCATTTGTGCCTTAGGATCGGTCCTCAGTTTGCGTGCATGTGTGCACACATCTCGAGTGTCTCATTTTCATCTTATGGCCACTGATGTGAGTGCGGCTGAGGTCCACTCATGTTGGTGTAAGTCCATTGTGTATTGCGTATGCCGTTTCATTTCATAGCATTGCGTATGCTAGGTTGCATGTTAGAGCATCGTGTATGTCGTGTTACATCGAGCATTGTGTATGCCATTTCATAGCATTGTGTATGCTAGGTTGTATATTAGTTGCATGGTGCATGCCATCTCATTTGCATTGTGTTTGGGATAGGAGTTAGCCCGAACATGGGAAACGAGGGACGTTTCGTACTTCGAGTGACGGAACGTGTCTCAATTCCCGATCACCAATACTCCGGATTATCCATGATGGAGTCTCGGTCTTGTTGTGTTTATATGTGCATTCATTCCATATTGAGTCATGCAAATCGACTCCTCGGCCATCATGCATCGAGATGCGCGATTGGTGGCACGAGGATCGAGGACTATGCTCCTTGAAGAGTAGTCAAGCATACATACGTGAAAATACATTGCCATGCCCCCCTTTCCTGCTCTCTGTTGCAGCAAATCAGAAACCGACAATCTTTTGGGGCCTCGCGCAATATTCCGGGCTTAATTGTAAACAGAGGCTAATTGGGGCATCGCAATGGATTTCTGCGCCAAGCAACCCGAACATGCATCATTCATCATCCGAAGCAGAGTTGAGACAGTCCCTAGCTTGCATGCTAATTTACTGCTTTCCTAGATTAATTTGTTAATTAATTAGGGTTTTGTACTTATTTGGACTGTATTATTTATTCGGGACTGTATTATTTATTCGGACCCTCCGAGCGAGGGCACAATTGTAATAAGTGTGTGTGCGTGTGATGTATGTCTTCCAACCCCACGTCTTTCCTCCCTTTTATTTACCAGCTTATGATGGTTAGAATAGGGCATGTTTCAATTAGCATACAGTATGATAGCATGTTTGCATTCATTCATCTGTCTTGCATGCACCAGGCTCGGCGCATCATACTAACGGCATTGTATTTCAATTCCGAGTTGAATACTTGTTAGTTGTAGCATTTCACATGCCATCTTTAGAATAGCCGAGCCTGCTATAGTTGCATTTTTGCATGTGTTGCATTAGGCATCTCTGTATAGTTAGGATCATGCATGGATTTCTAACATAGCTTTTGTTTTGGCTTGGAGTACTCAATAAGTTTTTATGCTTTAGCATCCTTGCATGCGTGTGAGTGACTGCCATGATAGCATGCTTACCATGAGGCTATTTGCTTATGTGATATAACTGCCTGAATGCCTGTGGGTGAATATTGGGTTATTTGGATTGGAACAATGCATTGACTGTGAGTTTTAAGCCCACTAGATAGTGGCAAAACCATCTTTTCTAAGCCCACCTGAGGATGGCAAAATCCGCATTTTTAAGCCTACTTGCGAGTAGCAAACCATCTTTCAAAAACGAACATGAAATGTTTTGTTCTAATTCAGGCGACCCGGTCTATACTTGTATGCTGTGCGCATCACATAGTAAACCTAGGCTAATAACTGGAATAAGAACGCATAATGTTTTCAAAACTAGATATCATGGTTAGTAGAGGCCGATCTTTGATCGAGCGAGCGGGGTGCTCACGAAGTGACCTTCCCCAATCGTACCTTAGTTCCCGAGCCGAGACAACTTTGGTGATGACGGACACGTGGCCTTGCAAACGAGTCAGGGTTTCCTAAATTTCCCCAAAAATAAAATATTTAGGTGGCGACTATGTATCTGGCAAAACAGTCCATGTTTGGCACTTCTTTCAAAAAATCTATTTTTCTCAAAACGATTTGCCGGATTTGGATTCTTTGGTTCAGATTAAGAACCATGACATTTGAGTCCTGAACTGTAGTGAGCCCAAAATGAACAGAACGGGACTCATCCTCCCGGGGCGTTCGGGGACGTCTACAATTTCATCAGTAGTCACACCTAGCCAAATAACATGATTAGCTGCATCCAAAACCTCTTTGGCAATTAGACAAGTTTCTCTCATTCACTCAATTTGCTCCGGAGTCTTGATCTCAACAACATGCTGAAGATCACTATTGGGCTCAATTTTGGGGATCCCATCAACAATAACTAAAGATTTGTTCATTACACACACACACATACACACATATATACATATATGTATGTATCTATCAAATCTAAAAAAAAAATTAGATCTGAGAAAGCCTTAACAAAAAAAGTTGTTATGCAAACCTTAACAAAGAAAAAAAGATTGACTTGTTCTCACAGATTAGATCAGAGGGAGGGAGAGAGAGAGAGAGAGAGAGAGATTACACCAAGTCGGATCAGAAACTAGAACCTTTTCTAGCCAAATGTGGATACAAAACATAATATGGATACAAATACCTCTTGAACTCGAGATTTAGATATGAGATCGGAGACTTCGATGCGAAAAGTGGAGAGAATTTGAGAAAAGTTGTTGTCAGAGAGATATTGGTCCACGATGAATGCGATTTTGACTGGAGTGACTTTCCTTTTGCCACAACTTTCTGGTTTTCTAGACTTGGGTTTGGTCTGCTTTTCCATCTCTGATCTTCAAAGTTGAAGAATCAAAACACAGAGAGAGAAAGAGAGAGAGAAAAAAAATCGAGAGAGAGAAAAAAAATCGAGAGAGAGAAAAAAAATCGAGAGAGATATGAGATACGACTTCTGGACTTGTGTGTGAGGTTGTGTTAGGTTTGGTATATATATATATATATAGGGGTATAATAGTAATTTCAATTCGGGAAAACAAAGATGGGGACGGGGACGGGGACATAGATGGGGACGGGCTGGGAACGTATCACTGTTCCCGGCCCAAAACTTGTCGAGGATTCATCTTCGAATACCATCCCCGGCTCGTCGGGGTATTTTTCGAGAAAAAACCGTTCTAATTCGGGTCGGGGGCCAAATCCTCGTTGAGTTGGGTTCAAATTGCCATCCCTAGGCTTGAGGCTTGCTGGAATGGGTTAGGTTTGGCTGGCCGAGTTGGTGGTCCACCAACCTAATCTTTTTAGGCCAAGCCAGGTTGGTGGTTACAAATATACACACATGTGTATATATGAAGTGTGTAACTCACACACATACAGTCTCATCAGTTTTGCTGCATTTGTTGGGCAGTTTTCTAGAGATTTATTTCTGCAGGAGGCTCCTCCTCTCTCCCCCTCCGTGTGTATAAAAGGAGACCCCTCTCCTTCAATTTTATACTCAGAAATTTTGTTATCTTTTTTTTCTTCCAAAGTTTCAGTTTTTATTCTTCCTAGTATGAGAGAGTTGCCTTAGTTCTGTTCCCCGAAGCTACTCAGTAGGTGCCCTGTTGTAGTTGGTCTAACTGTCGTATCTTGAGAGACAGACATCGAACAACCTCTAGCACCCAATTAGTGAGGCGGCGAATCTATTTTAAAGAGACTATCTAGTGCAGGCTTTGGCTTGCTTCATTTTGCCATTTTATTTTATTCTGTAATTTTGTTCCATCTACTTGTAATTTTTCAACATATTTCTTATTTTGATATTCAAATGTGAAAGGGTAATTTATGTAAAAATTGGGCCGAGCTGGGCAATAGGTCGTTATGGGCCACAATGCGAAGGGCTGAGTAAAAAGGCTTTGAAGTTAGTCCGGTCCCAGAGAGCCTGTTGTTATTCCGGTCCAAGAGAGTGTTGCAGATAGCCCGGTCGCCACGGCCAGTATGGATTAGCCCGGTCGTATCCTTTAAACCGAGGTAAGCTTAGCCTTCCTCAGGACTCTGTTTTGGGCTAGCTCGGCTGAACTCTTCTACGGATAGCTCGGTCTTGACATGCGAAGCCGAGGTAGAAGCAGGGACAGGAAGAACCTAGCTAACAGTTATCTCGGCCCTGCCAGCCAGTTAGGTATAGCAGTGTTATTTCGGTCGAATGGTAATCTGACCATGGTAAAACCATCTCACTTGGTTTGAACAGTGAGAGAGGTGTGGAAGGATAAGCATTATCTTTCAGGAGTGTGAATCCTAGGAGGACTCTATATGGAGGAGTAGGAGTCCTACTAGGATTGTGCCACAAGGAACCTATAAAAACTCACAACATCACCTTTGGAGAGGTAACACAACTTTGATTCCCGAATACACGGAGCTTTTTGTCTATTTGTCTATTTTACTGGCTTAGGCATCGGAGAGGTATCCAACCCACACCCGCCGGCTAGCTCACGTTGTGTTTTCAGGGAGTAAAGCGACGTCGTACGGAGGAGCACAATCTTGATCAACAAGATTATACGATAAGGTTTATTTCTTTCCCGTACAATTGGCGCCGTCTGTGGGAATTCAGACAAGAACAAAACCTCTTGATCAAGCTCTTCCTCTTTAGAATCAATGGCGCACAACGAAGATTTACCATAGTCCGCCATTGACGAACAAACACCAGAGGGGGGTGCGAGGCGCGAAGGTTTGCCTTCTATCCCTCCTATGGCGGACTTGGAGCCACAGCGACAGAATCCCAGGAGGGATGCAAAGAGGAGAAGGCAGACTAACAGCCTCCGTCACTCTCGTTCACAAAATCTTGAGAAACAAAGGCGAAGGATTGATCCTCAAGTTCTGAAGGACCGCATGAAAGAACAGGATGAATTAATAAGGAAGATGGCGGCGGATATGGAGGCCATGAAACGCCAGATCAAAGGAAAAGGGGTGGCGACAGGAGAGGGGCGTAAAGGCAACACGCCCCCTCGCCACTCAGAAGATCGCAGTAGGCATACCACGCCATCACAAACAGAGAGTGGAAGCCTCAGGACGGGTGATACTCAATCCAGAACCTCCAGGACTCATTGCTCCAGGTCTGAGAGAACGAGGACTGATAGGTCGTATACTGAAGGAAGCACCTATCGGCCCTCGCGCACACACCAGACATCATCTAGGCAGACGGAGTTGCCAAGATCATCCGACTTACGAACCGTGCTAGACGAAAGGGCACGATGGAAGGTGGATAATAGGGCGCGTGACCCTCGCAGGGTATCTGCCCTTCAGAGGTTGGCTCCTCGGACGCATAGAAGCGTCGAGGTTGGAATGCCATTACCACGGCCTGCCTACGAACCAACGGACAAAGCATTAGCGAGGCTGCAGACCTCACCGTTCGTTCCGGCAATTGAAAACGCGCCCCTACCTTCGAGCTTCCTTCAGCCCAAATTCACCATGTACGAAGGGAAGACAGACCCTTACATGCACCTAAGCCACTTCCGCCAGGTTATGGCAGTATATCGACGCAACGAGGCTTTGATGTGCATCCTCTTCCCATCAAGCCTTGGCGACCTAGGCCTGACTTGGTTCGAAAAACTTCCAGAAGGCAGCATAGCCTCCTAGGCGCAATTAGCAGAGGCGTTCGTAACAAGGTTCAGAACGAACACCAAAACGCCAGTAGAGATCGACCAGCTTCTCTCCATTGACATGGGCGACAAGGAGACACTTAGATCCTACAATAGTCGCTACTGGGAGACCTTCAACCAAATTGGGGACTGCCCCACCAATCTAGCCACTGCACAGTACAAAAGAGGCCTTCCAGTCGGGAACAGACTAAGGGACTCAATCACCATGACGCCACCCTCACCATGGAGGCCTTGATGGAAAGAATGCATCAGCACATCAGGGTGGAAGAGGATGGCGCCCGTGCCAAAAAAAAATCTGGCACGACCGCAATACCGGAGAAAAAGGCCTCAGCAAAGGTCAACGCGGTAGACCGTCCGAGCAAAAAACGGACGAGGCAAGCGGACAACGGAGAAGACCAGATAAAAGATGGTTGAGAGTCCGCACTGCCATTACCACGGTATTCAAAAAGCCAATCTACCGGATTCTAAGCAGATACGCGATGAACCTTTCGTCAGATGGCCTGCTAAGCTAGGAGAGGCTCAGAAGGACTACGACGAAAGGTCACGGTGCACCTTCCATAAAGAAAAGGGGCACCGCACTGAAAATTGCACGCCATTGAGACAGCACCTGGAGGAGTTGGTGGCAGCAGGTCACCTGGATAAATACATTGAAGGAGGGACGCAACCAGCCCCCCAGGACCACAATAACCCCAATGGATGCCAATCGACACCCCACCTCAAGGCGTAATCAATGTGATACATGGAATCTTCGAACCTGAGCATGTATGCGAGCTCAAAGGGTCAATCAAGAAGGCCGAGCACTTAAGGGAGGTACTAAGTGCACAACCTACCATCAAAAAAGGGAAGACAGAGGCCACGAACATCATGTCTTTTTCAGATAGAGACTTGGCGAGGATATATTGTCCCCACAATGATGCCCTGGTTGTCACTCTCTGAGCCAAGGATTTTGACGTCAAGCGGATTTTGATTGACCAGGGTAGTTCATGTGAGATAATGTATTACGAAACATTCAAACAATAATGTAAGCGACAAGCACAAACTGCTAACTCACCTTCATGTCGTGTCTCCCCTGATTGTTCAACTCAATGCCAGAATGGCCAGTCGGCAAAATAATCCTACCAGTCAGAGCAGGAAGCGTGACAAAACAAGTGGAATTCTGGGTGTTGAAAGTCCCTTCCACTTACAACATAATCTTGGGAAGAACATGGCTGCATGCCATGCGATCGGTAGCGTCATTCTACCATCAAGTAATGTGGTTCCCCAACGAAGCCGGGGTAATTGAAGAGGTCTTTGGAGACCAGATCATGTCCAAGCAATGCTTTGTCACTGTAAATGGCAGCCGCGCCGCCAAGGGATATTGTTCATTCGGTGAAGAACCTGAGAGTAATGAACTGTTCGCAGATATCGGCAAAGCAGCTAATCAAAAAGTGGTGGAAGACTTGGTAGAGGTAAGAAATATGAAAAGAACCCGGATAATTTTTTTGCTCGGTTCGTCGTTGTCCCGCACTGAAATTAGAGGTCTTGGAATTTTTGACCTCTAACATCGAAGTGTTCGCCTGGACACTATACGACATGCCAGGCATTGATCCCAACTTCATCTGTCACCAACTCAATGTCCACCCATCCGCCAGACCAGTCTTCAGCGCACACGCAGATCAGCACTCCACCACGCCGAGATAGTGGCGGAAGAAGTAGGAAACCTGCTGGAGGCAGGAGCAATCAGAGAGGTGCACTACCCCAGATGGATTTCCAACACAGTCGTAGTGCCAAAGAAGAATGGTAAATGGCGTGTCTGCGTCGACTACAAGACAGTTAACAAAGCATGCCCAAAGGACAGCTTCCCCCTACCACGGATAGATCAACTGGTAGACCTAACAGCGGGGCATAACCGACTTAGCTTTCTTGATGCATACAGAGGCTACCATCAAATCGCCATGTATGAACCAGACCAGGAGGTCACGTCCTTTATAACTCCAAGAGGACTGTATTGCTACAAAGTCATGCCCTTTGGTCTAAAGAACGCAGGGGCAACATTCCAGAGAATGGTCACCAAGATGTTTGAGCCGTTGTTAGGCAGAACAATGGAGGCTTACATCGACGACATGGTGCTCAAAAGCAAGGATAAGAAGGACCATCTCAAGGACCTAGGGGAGATGTTTGAGATCCTAAAGAAGCACAAGTTGCGCCTCAATGCGTCTAAATGTGCATTCGGAGTAGGATCTGGCAAATTTCTGGGCTTCCTGGTGACCAACCGGGGTATAGAAGCAGACCCCTCTCAGATCAAAGCAATTCAGGACCTGGAGAGGCCAAATTCAGTAAAAGAAGTACAGCATCTCACCGGCATGGCAGCTGCACTCAATCGGTTCATAAGCCGGTCGTCAGACAGACTACGACCATTTTTCCATGCTTTAAAGACCAAATTTGAGTGGAACGAAGAATGCGACCGCGCTCTGGAAAACTTGAAAGAATACATGTCTTCTCCACCACTGCTTGTCACCCCAATACCTGGAGAAGAACTCTTCCTGTACCTGGCAGTCTCTCAGTACGCAATTAGTGCAGTGTTGGTCCGTGCGGAAGGAATCCAACATCTGCCCATCTTTTATGTCAGCAAGACATTGCTGGGCGCCGAAACAAGATACTTACCACTGGAAAAACTGGCCTTGGCCTTGATGATGGCCTCAATGAAGTTGTCGCACTATTTTCACGCCCACACCATAGTCGTCCTCACAGCTTTCCCATTAAAAGCTTTGTTTGAGAGGGCGAACTTTTCTGGGCGAATTTTGAAGTGGGCAGTAGAGTTGGGACAATTCGACATCAAGTTCCAACCCAGAACTGCGATAAAGGCTCAAGCCTTGGCAGACTTCGTCGTTGAATTTACCCCAGGAAGTCATCATATCTGCCCAGTCGACCTGACTGACATAACCGAACTAGGGATGAAAGTTGACGCCGGAATAACGCAACCCCTGGTACAGGATACTCAGTCAGACCCCAAGGCAGACCAGAATAAAGAAAACAATGAAGAAGCAAACTATGCTACACCAAGCCAAGACTCACCAACAAACAAAGACTTCGTACAATCAATAGCGAGGGGCAAACAACAAGCATGGACCTTGAAGAAAACACCAGCAACATTTTGGACCCTAAGGCATCATCCGATCCCTTCACTTGTTAGAAGTTATTCGTTGGAGAGATGTGGAAGCTCTTCGTGGATGGAGCATTCAACCGGCATGGAGCAAGACTTGGCATAGTCCTCATCTCTCCAGACGGCCTAGTAATGGAACAAGCAGTCAACCTGGGCTTCCCAGCATCAAACAACGAAGCGGAGTATGAAGCGCTTCTTGCAGGCCTCAAATCAGCATTCTACATGAAGGCCACCGAACTAATGGTTTACAGCGACTCGCAGCTAGTGGTAAACCAAATTTCAGGCGACTACGAAGCAAAGGACGACAGGATGGCTAAATACCAAGAGTTGGTCAGAACAGAAATGAAGAAATTTGAAGTAGTCAGGATAGAACAAATCGGCAGGGAGGAAAACAGCAGAGCAAATGAATTAGCAGGCTTTGCTTCAATGGCAGATACTTCCATCCCTCATCCATTACTGATCGACTACCTACCTAGACCAAGCATTAAAGACCCCGAAGCAGAAGAGGTATGTTGCGCCAAGTTAGGCCCTTCTTGGATGGACCCCATCATACTGTTCTTAAAAGATGGCACCCTACCAGAAGAAAAGAAAGCGGTCAACAGAATAAGAGCAAAGTCACAACGATTTTGGCTCTCCCCATCTTTGGCATTGTACAAGAAAGCGTTCTCAGGACCCTACCTAAAGTGTGTTCATCCCAGCAAAGTTGAATCATTTTTGTTCAAAATACACGAAGGCGTGTGCGGAAGCCATCAAGGGGGAAGGTCACTAGCATACAAAGCAATCTCGCAAGGATATTGGTGGCCTTACATGCAAGCAGCCTCAGAGAAGTATGTGAAGAAGTGCGAGAAATGTCAGAAGTTCGCACACCAAATACATCAACCTGCCAGAGAGCTTCTACCCTTAACCAGCACATGGCCCTTTGCAATGTGGGGCCTGGACATAGTAGGACCACTTCCAACAGCACCAGGCAACAGGAAGTTCTTTCTCGCAGCAACCGACTACTTCACAAAGTGGGTGGAAGCAGAAGCCTTGGCATTAATCAAGGAAAAAGACGTGAAGAAGTTCGTCTGGCAGAATATCATCACTCGATTTGGCATACCAAAAGTCCTAATATCAGACAACGGCACTCAGTTCGACGGCAGAATCTTTAGAGGCTTTTGTGAAGAGTACAAAATAGAGTTCTACAATTCTACAACCGGCATATCCCCAAGCAAATGGTCAGGCAGAAGCATCAAAACAAGGTCGTCTTGGATGGATTGAAGAAGAGGTTTAGAACAAGCAAAAGGCAAATGGGCGGAAGAACCCCTCATGTTTTATGGGCCTACCGTACCACACTCGACGGTAACAGGAGAAACTCCATTCTCCTTAGCCTATGGTAAGAAGCAGTAATCCCCACTAGAAGTTGGCCTCTCCACAATTCGAAACGAAAATTTTGATCCAGACTTAAATGGCGAAGCCATAGCATTGGAGCTCGACCTTGCAGAAGAAAGAAGAGAAAGAGCACTGGTTCACATTGCCTCTCATACCAACAAGAGTTATCCAGGAAATACAACAAAACAGTGCATCCAAGGCAATTCAAGATCGGCGATTGGGTGCTGCGCAAAGTGATAGGAAACACCATGGTACCAGGAGATGGCAAGTTAGGGCCCAATTGGAAAGGACCTTACAAAGTGGTCGGATTAGTAGGAAAAGGGGCATACCATTTGGAAGATAAGGACGGCAAAGCCATTCCCAGGCCGTGGAACACTGCCAATCTCAAAATATTTTATTTTTAATTTCTTTCAAGCATATGTAATTTTCTTTTTCCTTTCTCAATAAAACAAGTATATTCTTTTCCGTATAAGTTATTTTCTGTAAAAGATAGTTTTAGTGAGTTAGGAACATTGTAAACATGGTTGGCTGGATTAAACCAACACCCCTCCTAAGCCCAGGATAAGGATCCAGACTGCGGGACGTTTGGTCGGAATAACCAAACACTTTACTCTAGGTTGGCTGGAAAAAACCAACTTAGAGGTTGGCTGGATTAAACCAACACCCTTCTAAACCTAGGATAAGGATCTAGGCTGCAAGACGTTGGTCGGAATAACCAAACATTTTTCTAAATTGGCAGAAATAACCAATTTAGAGGTTGGCTGAATTAAACCAAACTCTTACTACTCTTCAGCTGAAGTAAGAATATCAGCTAAAGAGTAGTTGGCTGGATTAAACCAACTCTTACTAGTCTTCAGCCGAAGTAAGGATATCGGCTAAAGAATGGTTGGCTGGATTAAACCAACTCTTGGTACTCTTTAGCCGAAATAAGGATATCGGCTAAATGAGTGGTTGGCTGGACTAAACCAACTCTTAGTACTCTTCAGCCGAGGTAGGTATCTCGGCTAAAAGAGTGGTTGGTAGGTATACTTTATAGTTGCAAATGTTAAGACGATATAAAGTATCTTCGGCAAGCGAATACTGTACCTTATCCAAGACTTCAGTTAGAAAGTAAAATACAAGTATGGAGATCAACCGAAATAAGAGTTGGAACAAAAAAGCAGACTTCATTGAAAATTCAAAGCAAGTACAAAGGGTGAGGCCTCAGCCCGGTTACATTTTGTTTCCAAAAGTAAAGAAAAGAAAAAAGCAAAAAGAAGAAAAATACAAAGTCAGTTAAACAGATCATCAAGGTCGGCATCAATATCAACTCGGAGCCCGGTTTCATTCGGTAGCACGGTCTCGGTTGGAAGAACGGTTTCAGTAGATAGCTCGTTGGTCAGGTCTTCCACCATTGGCTCCGACCGAACTGACTGATCGACAGGATCATTGACAGCCGGGGTATCTTTGGGCACGGTGTCTTCTTCATCATCTGAATCCTCAAGAAATTGTTACTGAAGGGCAGCAGCATATTCCATCATAGAGCTCGGAATGAAGTATGCAGGAGCATTGAAGACCTCAGTCTCTGGACCGTGACCGAGCTACTCTACAGCCGCCCTCCAACCGCATTTGAAGAAGAGATCCTTGGCAGCTTCACATTGTTTAATGTAAGTCGTCTCCCCCTCCTTGTAACCCCGGAGCTCGGCGTCATCAGCACTCTTCTTCAGCTGCTTTATCTCGGCGTTTTTCTTTCCCTCAAGTTTAGCCAGTTCGCGCAGATATTTGTCTTTTATCACGACTGCAGCTTTTTATTTTTCTGCTTCAGCCGAGCTAACAAGTCCTGTCAGACGACCGTTCTCGGATTTTAGCTCGGCTATTTGCTTCATGGCTTGTTCTAGCTCGGCCGTCTTTTCAGTCACTTCGGCCATGGCTTGCCTTGTAGTCTTGCGAAGTTCCAGCACACGCTTATGAGCGATGTGGCTCTTCTGCATGGCCTGCAAAAGAAGGGGAAGACTTGTAATCAAACCGAAATGAAAGTTGTGCAAAATAGAAAGATTAACAGAAAAAGCTACTTACAAGCACCATGGATTTCGTGGCTGAGCGGATGGCCTTTAGTTCGGTCAGATGTTTGTGGTGCTCCATGTCTGCTGGAAGGCAAACACTCTTGGCAAGGTTAAATGCCATTAAGTGATCCTTCTCAGCGACCACTGAGTCAGTGTCCTGAATTGCTCGGTTTTGAAAAGTAATTTTGGATGCCCACTTGGAGGAGCTAGCCCGGTCGGAGCGCTTCGGTTGCGGGCTCGGTGGAGGGCTGGTTGGAAGAATGGTTTCGTCTTCATCGACAAGGCGTTGCTCAGTTGGGGTAGTCCGGGCACGCTTGCTTGGACAAGATGAGGAGGATTGTTGAGATGGAAGAGCTACCACGGTCTCAGTGGATTGACCGGTTGGTGGTACACCGGCTTGGTGTGTTTCGGTTAGCAAAGCCCTTACTCTGTTCCTCTTTGCCATCTCGTGTTCGGCGGTAGTTCGAACCAAGTTGATTTGAGGCAAGTTTGGGTCTGGTTCAGGGGAGGCTTCTAGCAAAAAATCAGTTACCTTCGCTTTTCGCCGACTGCTATATCGGTATGTCGGTTCGAAGTTCAGTAGCTTGGCCCAGCTTCTTTCAGGATAACGCAGTGCGGCGCGAAGTGTGTCCAAATTAGGGTAACTGTACAACGACTTGAGGTGGGCCGAATCTGCATAAAGAAGACAACTGTCAGTTCGGTTCAGGAATAGAAAACCGAAATAAAAAGGAGCATGCAAAGAAGCCGAGGTAATTATACCGGGAGTTCCTTTCTTCCAGTTTATACTGCGGCCTGGGATCTGGGCTTGGTGGTCTTCAAAATTCCCAGATACCCAGAAAAAATCATCATCGTTTAAATCTTTGTCCAGTGTGTCCTATATTATTTTCTCACGCCGGCGTCGTATTCTTAAATAATAAACCCAGCCGTCCTCTTTTGAGCCTATGGAATATTGGTGAAAGAGTTCGGCTAAGCCGAGATTAATACCAGCCCGGCGATTTAGCTTGGCTATACCATTTATTATGTGGTATGAGTTTGTGGAAAGATGGGTTGGGCATATCCTAGTTTGCCTAAGGAATTCACAAAGTAAGGGTTGTACAGGGAATCTTAGTCCAGTTTCTATAATGGACAAAGGGTAAAGGGAACAAAGCCGAGGTTTCCCCATGGGGTGGTATCTAGATCGGCTAAAGTGAGGTGAACATTGTCAGGGATGTTATAATCCTTTCGGAATTCAGCCATTCCGCCAGGTGTGTTTACTAAAAACCTATACTTTCCCATTTATGGATTAAGTTATGAATAAATTAAACTTGTCTTAGCTCGGTCGGAGAAAGGAGCTGAGTAGCTCGGTTGAGCGCTCAAAGGAGTACCTGGGCAACCTAAAGTCTGCAAAGTGAAAAAACAAAAGTGTTAAGCACAGATCGTGGGACCGTGCTAAAAGAAATAAAGGCAAGAAAAATGTAGTCTTAGCTCGGTTTGTGCAAAGGGTTTTTTGTTATCACGGTTTTCACAAGGGATTGTTATCTCGGTTTGTGCAGAGGATTGTTATCTCGGTTTTTGCAAGGGTTTTGTCAGCCCGATTGAGCCTCTAGGGGCAGCGCTCTTAGTTCGGTTTGAACTACGAAGGCTGGTTTAGCCCCAAGTTATAGCTCGGCCGTGATTAAGACTATCAAGCACACTATTACGCAGCCTTAGTACGGTTTGTTAGCTCGGCTAAGGTAATTCAAAAGATGGTTTGACTTGTTAAAACTACTGATATAACATGAAGTGTTAGTTCAGTTGAATGGTCTGCCTAGATTGACGCCAACTACAAACAACTTTTTACGCCGGTTATATTGTGATTTTGGATCAAATACAGCGTTCTAGAGGTTGTTTCATGAATCCAAGTGGTTCTATTACTAGGTTTTTTCCAGAAAACACAAAACTAAGCAGAAAATGGAAGCAGGCATAGTGTGTTTTGAAAAAACATACGAGTGTGCAAGATATGTATTACAAAATAGGTGCTAAAAACTGCAAAGAGGAGGTAGAGATTGTGTTACTTACCAGATCAAGGCAGAAATGCTAAAGATAGATGCAACAGCAGCAAGAGCACGATCTTGTGCAGTGTTGAAATGGAGGTTTCAGAGGCTTGCGAGAGAGAGAATGTGAATAGTAAAGTGGTTGATTCAAAGCATTAGGGGGTATTTTGTGAAAAGAGAATGGAAAAATGCGGGAACTGTTCAAAAAACACGGAGTACGAAGACGACGTGACAGCTGCATTAGGCTAATCAGAGTGTGCCACGTGTCCTTGGAATAAGAAGCGATTCAGTTGTTGTGATTGAGGAGACGTTTTGACTGGACAAGCAGAGCTCGGTGTGGTTTAGCTCGGCTGGAAAGGCTAAAGAATTTTAGCTCGGCTGGAAAGGCTTAAGAGTTCAGCTCGGTCGTAGGACTAAAGTTGTTAGCTCGGCTGAGAGGCAGGTAATCCCTATCATGCTACGCAGATGGAATTAAGAGGCAATTGAGAGGGTAATTTATGTAAAAATTGGGCCGAGCTGGGCAATAGGCCGTTATGGGCCACAATGCGAAGGGCTGAGTAAAAAGGCTTTGAAGTTAGTCCGGTCCCAGGAGGCCCTAGAGTTAGTCCGGTCCCAGAGAACCTGTTGTTATCCCGGTCCAAGAGAGTGTTGCAGATAGCCCGGTCGCCACGGCCAGTATGGATTAGCCCGGTCGTATCCTTTAAACCGAGGTAAGCTTAGCCTTCCTCAGGACTCTGTTTTGGGTTAGCTCGACTGAACTCTTTTACGGATAGCTCGGTCTTGACATGTGAAGCCAAGGTAGAAGCAGGGACAGGAAGAACCTAGCTAACGGTTATCTCGGCCCTGCCAGCCAGTTAGGTATAGCAGTGTTATTTCGGTCGAATGGTAATCTGACCATGGTAAAACCATCTCACTTGGTTTGAACAGTGAGGGAGGTGTGGAAGGATAAGCATTATCTTTCAGGAGTGTAAATCCTAGGAGGACTCTATATGGAGGAGTAGGAGTCCTACTAGGATTGTGCCACAAGAAACCTATAAAAGCTCACAACATCACCTTTGGAGAGGTAACACAACTTTGATTCCCGAATACACGGAGCTTTTTGTCTATTTGTCTATTTTACTGACTTAGGCATCGGAGAGGTATCCGGCCCACACCCGCCGGCTAGCTCACGTTTGTGTTTTCAGGGAGTAAAGCGACGTCGTACGAAGGAGCGCAATCTTGATCAACAGGATTATACGAGAAGATTTATTTTTTTCCCGTACAAAATGATAAATATGAATCTATTTGTTTTTGTTAATCACACAATTTGTACAACATTTATTTGTACCAAACAAAGTGGAGATGAATATAAAGAGTGAGTTTGAGTGGGGAACAACGAACCCTCTCCAAACGACATGATCTCATTGTCAATCAATCAAAAACGTCTGTAATAGTGTTTTAGATTTAGTATTGGATTTTGCAATGTTGTCAAGGTAATGCATTAGTTGTTGTAATGTCATTATTGTGAGCGTTCTTGACTTGAAAAATTGGAATTAGCTTATTGATGGTGTCCTTTTGATCCTTTTTTTAAAATATATATATATATAATAAATTAATAAAATTTTAAAAAATTTCTTATTAACTAATTTGTTATGTGATAATCAAATTCAATTCAATAATAAGATAGATGTCATACTAATAAATAAATAATTTTTAAATTTGTTAGTTTGCACAACATTTACTTATTTTAAAATTTGTACAACATTTACTTATTTTAAAATATAATTTTGCCATGGGGATTTAGAGTGCCTATTGTGAACAAAGGTTTGTTGAAATGATTGGAACCATTTCTTTTGTAGAATAATTGGAACCAAATATTAACCCAAACTATCAATTGATCAGACTTTCACATTCATATGGTTGGATTATATTTATCTTTAAAAAAATTAGATAATAAATGTAATTTAATCATGTAATTATTGATATCTGATCAATTAAATTTCTACATGTATAATTTTCTTAACTAACTGTTTAAAAATGAACGATTTAAATCATCTCGACAGATGAGAGTTAGCCGACCTTTATTTACACATAGAATACTAATGTTGTGTTTGATTGAGGGATTTGAGAATGGATTTGGAAAGACAAATGAAAAATGTGTGTGAAATTAAAAGAAATGTAAACATATTTTATTCATATTTCACTTATCATTTTTTTTTCTTTTTCAAATTTTTTAACCAAACACAACGTAAGTAGGATTTCATAAGGATTTTAGACTTTGATGATGATCTAAAATTTGTTGGCTAAAAACAAGAAAGAGAGATAATAAGAAGTTTGCTTTCCAAATGTCTTGGGTGCAAAGTCAGCTTGAGCTTGAGCTTGAGCTTGAGCTTGGCCTTGGCTCCTAGCCACCTAGATTGAATTGCTCTTTCCTGCATGCACTTTTTTTCGTTTTTCTTTTTTCTTTTTTTTTTTATTTTGGAGGGGGAGCCACTATTATTCAAATCAATATGTGCAATTTAAGATGGGAAAATTACTAATAAGTGGTATTATCAAAAAATTATTACATATTCATGAAAAATGTATAATTTTAATTATTAAAATTAATAAATTTTATCACTGATTTATAATTTTTTTTTTTTTAAAGTTATACTGAAGTGCAATCTCTCCATTTAAGATTTATTAAATTATTTGAGTTATATGATAAAAATTGATCCTTTGTTTAAAATGTATCAAACCATTTATAAATAGATCTAACGTACCTGTATGGGCAAAATTATGTTGCACTTGCACCCACACAATTTTTTCTTTATACATAATACTATTAATTAAATGAGACTCACCTTTCTTTTTTATTTATTTTTTTTTTCTAATTTGATTATTTTTTATATTGATGTGTGAAACATGATTTGAAACAATATATCATACATTGATTTATTTTGTATGTTTTGTGTTACGATTTAGAATAAATAATAATTTATTGAAATTGAAATTGAAAAAAAATAAAGTTATACGTTCTTTCCCATTCTATATTATTAATGGGAGAGGCTCCTCTAGTGGAGGGTGTTATTGAATCTTTGTGGGCTTATTATAGAATCCACATCGATAATTTAAACTATTCAATATATGGGATTTGTCGAATAATTCATCCCTCTGAAAAATCAAGTTAATCATATATCTATAACCATTTAACCAGATTACATTTGTATAAACAATTTATTTTAACTTACCATTGACACAAATATAATCTGATCAAATAGTTATCGATTTTCGATTAACATGATTTTTTGTAAGGATGAAATAGTGAACGAACTCTACACATTAAATAGTTTGGATTATCGATACGAATTCCATGATAGGCCCACGGAAATCCAACCCTTCAGTTTGATTTGGAATGAGAGGAGCTGTGGCGACTATTAATCAGTCTGCCTTCAAATTGTTTATTTAAAATCATTAAATTATTCAATCAACACACCAAATTTTGAGAATTGGGAAAATGACGGATTGAGTTAGAAATTTTTTCAATGTAATCCATATATCTTAAGGTTGAATAAGCAGTCTACATATTCATCCGAATTTGAATCATAAGGCTTCACATTCATAGTCTAGATTCTGAGCACCAAAACTTTATATCAAACTGCACAATTGACCCTTGCAACTAGGTATTGTTAGGATGCTAGGAATTGATCCATATGTTCGACTTGGAATTTCACTTCGATAGTGCTACAGAGTACAAAAATAATTTCGTGAAAATTATTTCAAAGTCTTTTCTAGCCGACCAACCAGTCAATCCTAAAATTTTCCAATCGTTCAGCCAATCTTCGTACGTTTTTTCTTGTAATTTGCCTATTGTATCAATTTGGTCATATGTAGTTTCGATTGTATCAATTTTTGCATTTAATTTTTCACATTGTGTCAATTTTATTTAATTGATAACATTCGTTAAGAAATATAAATCAAGGGTAAAATGACCCAAGTTAAAAAGGAATAAAACCAATCACTTAATCACTTTGAGGAGAATGAATAGACTATTTTGTCTCTTGATTTTTGTTTAATTTCTTAATAAATGTTATCAATTGTACTAAATTGACAAAATATTTATAAATAAAAAAAATTAAAAGTAAAATTGATGCAATTAAAATTACAATTATTGATTAACACAAGTAACAAAGTAATTTTTTCCTGATTCATTTTTTTTCCCCCAAATTAACTAGTTTGAAAGCTACTACTTACCCAATTTCATGTCAACTTGATCAATTCAATCTCTTAACAAATGAATTGAAAACATCATCTTTTTAAACCATCTAAACTTAGTCCATATAGTTTAAAATCTCTCTATTCGTCTTCTTTTGATTTTGAATTGAATGCCTCCAAACCCTAACATAGTATTAGAGTTAAGTTTTGAGTGCTCATAATCTAAGTTTTCACTCCGGGTATGTTTCTCTTATTTTGTTCTTCTATTTGTCGCCTTCTAGTGCAACTTGACTGCACGTGTGAGGGAGTGTTAAAAACTTACCATGCTTTGCATTTTTAAGCCATCCAAATTGAATTCATATAATCAAAAAAACTCATTATTACTTAATTTTAAGTTGAATATCATCAAAAATTTAACTTCAAAAAAAGTTACATAACATGCAGCAAGTTATACAAAATCTAATCATAAAATTAGACATAACCTTCTCAAATGACATAAAACCCATCATATATATAAAGATTCCACTCCATACGAAAATATTATATAAAATTTTATAATCGGCCTTGTTTGGGAACAGGCTAATTTAGTAATTTTTTGGCTATTTGGCCAAAATATGAGCTAAAAAAAACTAATATGTTTGGGATGAATTTTTGACTTTTTACGAAAAGATGTGCAAAAAGTAGAGAGAAAATAAAATTTTTGACTTTTTGGTATAAGTTGTTGGCTTTTTGGTTTTTTTTAGTTACTTTTTGACTTTTTGGCTAAAAAAAGTCACTTGCCAAACTAGGCTTTAAAGCCTCGTTTGGGAATAGGCTTTTTTACTAACTTTTTGGCTTTTTGGTTAAAATGTGATATAAAAAAAACTAGTATGTTTAGGATGACTTTTTGACTTTTTACGAAAAGATGTGCAAAAAGTAGAGAGAAAAGGGAATCTTTGACTTTTTGGTTTGAATTGTTGACTTTTTAATTTTTTAATAATTTTTTGACTTTTTAACTAAAAAAGGTACTTGCCAAACGAGGCCTCAATCTGTATATGGATATAAACAGCAATGTTAGGTATCATGAAAAATCTTTCATGAAAATAATCATGAAAGCTTTGTGACCTTTAGATTACACTTAGAATAAAGCACCACACACTAATCAATATAATTCAATGATCATAACTGTTTCATGATCATTTTCATGAAAAAAATTTCATGATCCCTAACTTTTCTCGGATATAAAAGAGCTCATCCTTGAAGCTTTGTAGCATGTCTCCAATAAAGCCATTGCTAAGGACCATCTAATTCAATTATTAGAGCGATTCTTTTGCACATTGTCAAGAGTGGGTCACACCCATGTGATGATCAGGTGCATATTTGAAAATGACTTGTACTGTATGCCCAACCCCATCCCCTCCTCTCTCTTCTCTCTCTTGTACCCTACAATTATAAGTTCAAAAACTTTAATCCACATCTCTATATAACCCTCCCACACATTAGTCCCAAGCACTCCCAAAAAAAAAAAAAAAACTTGTAAAATGGATTACTTCCAATCCCATTCCCATACTAGAAAACACCCTCTAAAATGCAACAAGAGGCTAACACAAGAACAGGTCAGGCTCCTCGAAACAAGCTTCAACCTCAACAACAGGCTCGACCCTGATCGCAAGTCACAGCTGGCCCAAGAGCTCGGTCTCCCACCAAGGCAAGTCGCGATCTGGTACCAGAACAAGCGTGCCCGATGGAAGAACCAGAGTCTTGAGGCAGACTACAAGTCACTCCATGAAAAGCTAGAGAATGTGTTGGAAGATAATGAAAGGCTTCAGAGGGAAGTTGAGAGGCTTAGACAAGAGTTGGACAAGGCTCAAGACATGTTGCTCTCATTCAACAACATGAATAATACGACTAATAACTCTTCATTGTCAAACTCTTGTGATGAAGTTGGAAGCTCAAGCTTCATTCATGATCATCATCATCATCATCAATCCATCATCAAAGTGGATGATCATGATCATCACTTGGATAAGGAGCTCTATGCTTGTTTGATTGATGGCAACAATTTCTTTGCTCCTATTTCTTGATGAATTCTTGGTGGTGTTGTACTGTGGGTGTGGATCGGTATACTGGTTCAATGGTCCGCACCCACATGGTAGGACTAGACTGGGTGGTATGCATATTATTTTTGCAAAAATTTATCTATGTCTTTCATATTAATTAGCATTAATGATAATGCTCATACATTACTTATCAAGTCTTGTATATACATCTCATAAAAAAAAAATAAAAAAAATACAAAATACAAAACAAAAAAAACAGTCTCGTATATATATATATATATATAGAGAGAGAGAGAGAGAGAGAGAGATACTCTCCCATTAGGTTTTTCAAGTGAAGGGTAGTTTAGGTCTTGGTAAGCTCATCTCAAGACCTACATCAATAATATAAGCTATTTATCTTGTAAAATCTTCTAAGTAGATTATCTATATATAAAAAATTAAAAATGATTAGTAATTACAAGATCAAATTACATGTCTTCAAAAAATTAGCAATAAGTATAATTTTGTTAATTGATTGACTATTATTATTATTATTATTATTATATGATCATCTCAATCCATATTGAAATGTTGTACAAAAAAATGGATGATGGATTAAAGTTTGATAGTATACGGGTAGTGTATGTATGTATATATGCTGAATTAATTTCATGTCTGAAGACAGAATTACCACTGTCGATGCTATGTTATAAGATTGTAAATTTGTAATTAAAAGTTATATATTGATGTGGATCGCATATGATTTCTTTTGTGTCTTCTCAATTTTTCATTTTGCAATTATTAGTACTGCATGCCAAGTGAATTGGTTGAAACTCGTGAGAGTAGCTTAAATGGTTAGTCGTCTAAGAAGTCAAAGATTACATTTGATTAGAAGAAGAAAAAAAATTGATAAAAAGCGAAAGTGAAAAAAAAAAAA